>JAHWFO010105724.1:139482-176050 GCA_023313115.1 Rhysida immarginata
GGATAGGCCACCCACAACTTCCTATTCATTGGATTCATCAAAATTGACATATCTGTTTCGGTTCAAAAAATAAAAGGGGGGGATAGACTTATGGACCACCCTGTACACAAATGTTTGGGTTTGGCCTAAAGCTTGTTCACCAAAAGCCTTCTTCTACAGTCGTAGTTTTCTTCAGCTTTAATATCAAGAATCGCAACACGAGCAACACAAAGAGTGTTAAAAGTAGCTCAATTTCAAAATTACGTGACATAGGATGACATTGCTTGACACAATTACAGCTGAGACGTACCCCTAACACCGTCTATCGGCGAAACTTCGTACTACTTACGGTTTGGTCAGAATAAAACAATTTTGGGGAATTTTGGGTAGCATCTCGTATTTATCGATTGTCAAAAAAACGTATTTAATTTTGTATTCGCTCATAGAACATTGTTACGAGTTGTTTAATATATTTCTTGCTATATCTTCGCCTTGAAAATATTAGGGGATGTCATAATGGTACCATTAGAGCAGGTTTTGTATTGGTGTCTACAATTTTCGTGCACTGAATCATGTTTGTGGATTGGTGAAAGCAATACTTACTAACGTTATATTGTGCTAATGTACCGACTTCTAACATCTTCGAAGTGGAAACAAGATTTTGAAAATCTTTCATACGCTTCGAGAAGATCGAGTTACAGACGGACAGACAGACACGTTTCCCCCCTGTGATAGCATAAAGCACCTTTCGGTAATTAATAATGTATTGTTTTTCATGTTAATAAAAATGATGCTGGTCTTATAATTTTACACTTAATTGTATGGAGTATATTGACATGCATTTGCTTGTGTTTTGTTTTTAAATTGTTTTAAAAAAAAATCTTAAAATCGTTTACTTTTGCAATCGTTTAAAATTTGCTAAGAAAAGGACTTGTCTAAGCACATCTGTATTAAAAGTACGTAATTAGGCTTAAATATCCTTAAAATGTCTTAAAGGGTATAAGAAGGGTGTGCTTGTCTAAAATCGAGACAAATAGCCAAATAATTGCTGATAACGAAGAGAGAGCGAGAGATATAAGAGCGTCGCTTGCCAAGCTGAGAGCACAGAAGGAAGATGGCTCGCAGCCATGAACCGAAGGAATGATTCACTTCATGTATTTTGACAGGGCATGCAGGGTGGGTTTAGCGTTTGGGGGAATTGTCGTTTGGGTTCCATTCGTCTTCGTCTACAATGTTGTTGACGTGGGGGGAAGAAATCGAAACAAACAAAGAAGAAGACGGAATCCGCTGCTGTGTTACGACCAAGGATGCGTGGGTGGAGTCTGAAGAAGGAATGCTGGGAATGTTATTCTTGTTTAGTATAAACGGTGTATTAAAGCGGGATTGATTGCATTGGGATTTCTTCGTGACGATAGAAATTCGATCTTTTCTGCTTTGTTCTTGGCGCGTTTGGAATTTTTGGATGGGTTTATAATTTATTTTCAGGTAATTTAAAGTGAATGAATTCAAATCGAGTTTAAATTAGCTTTTATTATTTAAATTTAAACTCTTAAAAAAATTTTTTTTTCTCTGAAGTTACGTAAGAAATCATCGCCGCATTGGAAATTCAATTCCAAGTGTTTGAATTTAGGGAGTGGAGAAGAATGTTAAAAAGAGTATTTTAAAATTTAAATTGACATAGGTTTTGGTTGAAGGGTTTTTTTTTTCTTCGTCTTTCTGCTGCCTTCTTCTTTATATATATATTTATTATTTTTTCATTTTCGTTCTACCACAAGCTCCGTTTCTCAGAACGTTTTAAAGGCTTGGGTTTCTGACCGTCGCAAAATGTGCGCTTTTCTCCATCTGCTAATGACATTTCCAGAGATTTCGAAGAAAATTTTTCGACTGGAATTATCATCGCTGATAGTCGGAAAATTCCTAAGAGGATTCGCTCATCTCTTTGATACGAATTCTGGTGTAGTTTACTTGATAGCGAAAGTTTTGTAATTATATATATTTACATTTATATTACGCAATCGGAACAGAGTTGAAGCTGAACCAGCTACCCTTCTCTATAGATAGACTGCAGTTTATTGATTAAAATCAACTTTAATTAAAGTTTTACTTAATGAACTTTTACACGAAACTTAAAATCATGTTTTATTGTGTTATTTGAGGTCATGTATATCAAGTTGGTAGAGGAAAAATAAAAATGCGTCGGCTTAGGGCGTAAAGGTGCTAACTCCGATTTGCCAAAACTTCCAGGACAGCAAAAGAACCTTACCTTATTTGACTTCAACAAATTTATTTATTTACTAGAAGAGGTACCCGGCGTTGCCTGGGATAATTACACTTGGATGTAAACAGAACAATCTCAAAAAATTAAATTAAATTTTGCAATATCTTAAAAATAAACACATGAAAATGCTTAGAATTAATACAGTCAAAATTCTTAATGAAAATTCGAAAAAAATCTTTTTAAAGGCTCACAATGGATGGACCGCTCCAATAATTTCTTACTCAGGTAATCTTACTTCAGATGTACACTTGATGTTGTTGCAATTTCCACTCTTCTCTCGTTGTGTTGAAGCAAAATTTGGCCTTTCATCACTTTGGGTAATCTAGCGGTCGCCAATTCTTCTATTTACTTGCTTCCCATTTGCTCAATACATCACGGAGCTAAAGGAGTGCTTCCTCTGTCGTCTTTCCACTCTTTCTCAATAGTCTGCTAACACTCCATTATCTCCAGTTACTGAACATTTTTAAAGATTTTTAAGAAATTGTTAAGTACTAAGAACTCTCTTTTCTAAGAAAAGCCTGAATAACAGGAATTCTATGCATTGTTACAAATTGAAACTTATCCATATTACATCATCATTTTATGTTCATTGTTATAATTCTTGGAAAGATTGCTTTAACATTACATCATCATTCTGTGCTCATTGTTATTGGTGAATTGCGCGATGATACCATTGTTGATGCGAACACAATGGGCCTATTGTTGCACAAACTTTGCCTTGCATTGTTGGTCATGAGATATATATTTTTGGTTCATGCAGTGTGTTTGTGAATTGCGTGCTGATACCATTGTTGATACCTATTGTTGTACCAACTTTGCCTTGCATTGTTGGTCATGAGATATTTCTCATTAATATGCCTTGCCATAACCATGAATATCGATTTTTTATCGATATTTATTATTTTTCCGAAATCTGAGGTAGACAGTGACCTTCCTCATGCTTTGAACGTCATGTATGCGAAATTTTATCAAGATCGGAATAAAACTGTAGATTTGTATAAAAAACATACAGACAAACAGACCCACAGACAAACCCACAAACATCCTTCTTTATATATATAGATAGATTTATTTATTTGAAATTATAGCACCCCAGAGGGGTATTGGGCAGTTTACAGTTTAATATTGTTGCTCTTGTTTCATATGGAAGGAGGTTCCAGTCCTCGATAGTGTTATAAGGAAAGGCCTTCTTTAGTGTTGACGGGAGGATATAGGGAGGTTCCAATTTAAATTTACGGGTTACTCGGGTGTCATAGTTATTATTTGTCCATTGTGAAATAAAGTGTGCCGGGCGGTGAGGATCATACAAGGCCCTGTATAGTTCTTTGAACTTGGCCAATTGTATTAGACCAGGAAGAGTTAATATATCATTAGCTTTGCATGATGGGGTAACGGAAGTGTAGCGGGGAATTGAATAAGCCACTCGTAGTATTGAGTTGTATGCAACCTTTATCCTCGTTAATAAGAATCGGGAGGCAGAGGACCATAAGATAATTGCATAATTTAGTTTAGAAATCACCAAACTCTTTATTATTATGGTGATCTCTCTCCTATTGAAGGTTTTTTTTAGTACTGATAATATCCGGATTCGGATCTAGAAATATCCGGATCCGGGTCCGTATCCCGATATCGGAT
This sequence comes from Rhysida immarginata, assembly GCA_023313115.1. NCBI lineage: Eukaryota > Metazoa > Arthropoda > Chilopoda > Scolopendromorpha > Scolopendridae > Rhysida > Rhysida immarginata. Next base: position 143,375 of record JAHWFO010105724.1, read on the forward strand.
CTGGATTTCGGATCTCTGATATCGGATCCAGATCTCGGATATCGGATATTAGATCCGGATTTCGGATCTCGGATATCGGATCCGGATTTCGGATCCTTTCGCTGGATGCGTATTAAGACTAATTAGGACTTAGAGGACTAGGCTATCACTTAATAAAAGCTTTTATAAACTGCTTTCAGAAAAAGTTTGGATATACACAATTTCCTGTCTAGGATCCGATTTTCGGATCTCGGATCCAAGATCCGGATCTCAGATCTCGCATCCAAGATCCGGATCAGAGATCTCGGATCCAAGTTCCGGATCTCGGATTTCTGACCAACATCCGGTTCTCGGATCTCGGACCTAGGTCCGAAAAAAAAGATCCGGATATCCGGATCTTGAATTATCCGGAACTTGACATCACTATTTTTTAGGCGCTTGATAAGATATCTAAGGCGGCTCAGTTGCATGACAAGATCTTCAATGCAGGGTTTAAAGGATAACTTGTTGTCAAATAATACGCCTAGGATTTTCTGGGCATCGGAATGCTTAGTGTTGCTGTTGGTGATTTTAAGTAAACGGGTCTTGGATTCATTGCTTAAGCAAGGAGATATCGTGATGGATGTTTTTAATGGCTTCACCAGGTGTTTCATCGGAATCTACTGTGTACAGGATATTGTCGTCGACATAAGCACAGATGTCACTTTTAAGGGGTAAATTAAACAATGGGCTGGTTGCCACTGCATAAAAGGTAATACTAGATGCAGAGCCCTGCATTACTCCTCGTTCCGGCCGATAAAATTATATGAATAAGCATTTAACGTCAAGCATGTGCTCTGCATGGCGACAGTCTATACAAAATTGCCGTATGATTGGAATTAGCGCGCGATCTGAATATAACTAACAAGGGAACTATACCGTATGGTCTTGTCACTGAGAGATGGCACTCAAATTTTGGTGATAGATGTAAGAAAAGGAGGTGGCTGCGCATGCGCAGTTTGACCGCCTAGTAAACACAAGTAAACACAAGTTACAGCCATTTTTTGTTCGACCGTTGAAGACGAGGTAAGTGTCATTTTAAAGTAAACAATAGATTTTCATGTCCTTTGACCTCAAAACCAGGTGAGCATAAGCACTTTAGAGGTGGGTAGAGCTTCTTCGAGCTCACTGGTACGTTAGAATTGAAGCATTCTGATTATTTTTTTTGTGATACTCGTGTACTGAATTTCATTATCATTCGCCATTTTCAAAGTCTCATAGTCCCTTTCAACGTTCGAACTAAAAATGGCTGTAACTTGTGTTTACAACAATGGCTGGTGCTCAAAATGTGCATGTGCATCCACCTCTCCTTCCTACATTCTCCCACAAAATTTGATCGCCATCTGCCATCTGATTTACCACAAATTTAACTCAACATGTTCGCTGCTTAACGTAAACGATGCGTCTTTTCTTTCTCTTTCGATTGGTACCAAAATGTGGTTTCGGGCAAAAATGGAGTTATCCCCCTTCACAATCTTATACTAGTGATGCTCGACCAGTGGCTTGCTACCAGGTTCAAATTGGGCCGCGTGTTTCAAACTGTTCTAACTGACGGTATGAAGTGGTTAAATGTTGGCGGTACTTGAACAGGTAGACACTCAAAGGTCCCAAAGGGTCGTTGGCAATGTTTTATTAGTTGTTTTGTTTTGCTGGTATACGGCTGTGAAAAGGTCGAGAACCGCTGGCTTACGAGGTGCAGTCTTAAAATCATTACAATGAACATGAACGATCGGTTTTGAAAATGTGTAGTGCTACTGGGAAGCAGCATCCCTCGAGTGCTGGAGGATACAAAGCGACGTTTGGTGCAGTACCGCTAAACGCCGTCAGAGCGTCGACAGCAATATGGAGGTGCGAGCCGTGATTTTTTTCGAGCAGCTTGTCACAATGGACGAAAGGTGAAAGTTGCCCTTTGGGACAAGATGGTTTTCACCACTAGACTAAGCCGAAGCTATGTCGATGTTAACATAGCTTTTAAATCATATCAAGCTTAACTTTATTAATCGAAATAAGCATCATTACAATCAAGGAGAGAGAATTGCATTGATCCCAGTACTTAAATTTCGGCATCCTAGAGTTAACGAACTCTTGAAAAGCATTTACCAGTGTCTTAGTCTTTGAAACTTTTTCTGCTCTCCAGAGAAAGTCGTTGGATGAGAAATCCGATGACTATGGTGATTTTGCGACTTCAGGACGAGCGTTGTCGGGTAGAAGGATGGACCTCTTCTGTTGCTCATATGCTATGCTTCTGGTACCAAGTAACTCCAAACAATAGTAATTTTGTGGAACTGACTTTTGCTGCTTAAAGTGGATAAATCCTCAAAATAGGCACCATTAGAGGCTAAAAACCTCTCCCATCGAAATACCAGAGCCTTTATACATTTCATAGAAGTTCTGCGTTCTGGACTGAAGAAAATCTTCAGAGACATTTTTGACGGCCAAAATCAACTATCATCGCCAATTACTTGAAAAATAGTATCGTTTGGCATACCGATACTAAAAGTATCGTAGGTATCCAAATACTACTAGAAGTCCGGAGAGTATCGTCGGTAAGGAACAGTCTCTGTTGACCAATCTATTGTTGGGAATAGGGACGCTTAATTTGTCTGCCAGACCCCACTTTTGTTCAGTTTATCGTTGTCGATGGCTGGTGCTAGGTGTCACAATGTTCATTTACCAGGACCATATCGCCTGCTTGTTAGTATTTCTCGCTGTCGCTGCTGTGTTGCGGTCAAGTTTGAACTCGTAAAGAAAAAATATCCGTATTGGGTCTGTAGTTAGTACTCGAATGATCCTTTGCTCACATGCAAAGATGGTTAACCTTCACAATCGAAACAACTGATAGCATCTGACAGTGTTTATGTAAAGGGGTGTTGGAGATCTATGGCAAAAAGTTACAGAGGGCCAGATAAGTTTGCCACCATCGAGTGTGTTCATTCTTGTAGCCATGCATCGCTGCTATTGCCGTGTATGGCAGTTTTCACGAGAGCAATAAGCCTAACAGAAATTAGCTATTGATAGTAATTAGTTCTTGTTAACTTTAGGCCTAACGACAATTAGCCGTTGATAACATTAGTTAGGCCTAACGAGTACTTGCTGTTGAAAACAATTAGCTGTTAATACATTAGGTCTAATGGCAATTTGCTTTTCATAACATTAGGCTTCCAGAAATTTGCAATTGATAGGAATTTGCTTTTGATAACGTTAGGCCTAACAGCTACTTGCTTTTGGCAGGAATTAGAGTTTGATGATGTTAAGCCTAATAGGATAGGGTAGCAATTAACTATTGATAACGATAGGCCTACCTACAATTAGCAGTTATTAACATTAAGCCTAACAGCAATTACCGATTGAGATCAGAGACAAATGAAGAAAGAGACTGGCAGTGACCTCCCCTCTAGTGGTGCCTTCGCGCCGCCATTACGGGATTGGCAAGAAACGCTGATCGTCGGAGGCAATGCATGTGAATCAATCGCAAACAATTATTTTTTTATAATATCTACCCAAGATATCTGGATGAATTTATTATGGGACCACTAGAAAAACTTGCTTTATTAAACAAAAAATAATCATCCAAATCGGCCCATCCGATAAAAAGTTATTACGTGATAAATAAAGTTATTCTTAAACATAAACTTAAAAAAAAAGTTTAAATGGAAAAGGAGGAAGAGATTATATTAAACAATTAACAAGGAAAATTCTCCTTTATAAATTATAATTTGAAAGTTAATAAAATAAAATATACAGTTCACTAATTATAATCCAAATTATTGTTGATTAGTACGAGATGTACAAATTATAATCCCCCCTTCTAATAACTAACTGGACGAAATTCTCATACATATTGGTCAAATCGTTTTTTTAAAAAAGATCCAATACTTCAGTTCACAAGTAATTATATTATTAGTTAATTGCTTATTGCGATATTTGGATTAATAAACTGATTATTTTATTGAACTGAGAATTATTTCTTCCTTTTCGTTTTTTGTTTAAAAAAAAAAACAACAAAACAAAACAATTTAAGTACCTTTTCAAAAATATTTTAGGTTACCAGGTTTTCTTTTAATTTAAAATTTTAAAATCAATTAGTTAATATTTGATAAAGTATGTTAGGTTTGTTTATTGATAGCAATTAAATTTTTAAATACCCTTCCAGTTTAAATGTCCTGCCTTTACAAATATTCCATTATTATCAGATTAACAAAAATTAAAATTGCATTTTTTTATTATCTTAAAACAATTTTGTGACGCAGCTTTTAAATTTTTTTATACATGTAGTATAAACATCTGATATTTCAGTAAACATAGGTATGTACGTTTTTATTGTGATGAATACATTAAAAAAACTGTCACGCATGAAATAAGCACCCGTGTATAATAGCTATTTCAAAGCTAAACAAAAAAATTAGAAAACGAAACATTTGCGCTGTAGATTTCCAAAGGATAACATTCTTCGTAAAAAGTGGATACATCTTTTATTTCGGCAACACAATTAGACAGCATTTTTTTATTAAACATTAAATTAATGACAAATCGATTGGCATTAAATTTACCAGGTTAAAATTGAGTGCAGGGCACAAAACATTAATTCATGTATAACTCTGATGAATATAATCATGAATCCATATCAGATGACGCGTCTCAATATTATCCAATCCCCGATATTAAAATCTTGTCAAAATATTGTGATTCGGCAGGATTCGTTTCTAGTCTGTAATTAAATCTATAATCTGCATTCAATGTAAAGAAGCGTTGAAAGAGCAATATCAGAGCTACCACAGAAAAAAAAATAAGGAGGATGTAGTATACCTGTGCAAAATTTCAGAAAAAAATCATTAGGAGTGAATTTTATAATCTAGGAGAGCAAAGAGCAATTAAATTGAATATGCCTATCAAAATTCTAGCAAAAACATTACATTTTATAATCGAAAACAAAATTAATATTTTCACTAATTTAACTCACCATTCATTTGAAATGAGTCCTTCTGACGATCATGTGCTTCGACTCTTAGACTTATTGTCATCACATACTGTAATATTCGATATCACCTTGAAACCAAGCGACTGACAGAAAAAATAAGTGGAGAAAATATACGCAGTGTCTTATTCCGACTTATTATATTTAAAAATCAATAAAGAATAAATCAATTTAAATTTTTTGTGTAACTGAAGCTATTTTCGAAACTCCATTGGTAATACTGTATGAAGAGGCTTCAAATTTACTTTTTATTTAGCAATACAAATGAAAATATTTATTAGGTATTAAGACTGATTAAGTTAAAAGAATCAACTTTTTTAATAATAAAAATCAGTTAAGATTGAAAAAAATAGATTCATTTACTTTCACCATGGATGAAGAAATAACTTTGCTTCTTCAGTTTTCTTCATCTATGCTTTCCCTTGTCTCTGGCTAAGCCTCCATTATTACAATAACGATAGGAGTTGCGAGTTCTACGCGCTCTTTTAAAAATTCGTAAGGCATTGAATCAGCTATTGAAACTCATTAAAAGTATACGTCATCGTTAGTTAATGCAATAAAGTTTTTTTAAAAAAATCAGAAAACAGGTTACGCTTACTAATACCTCTTGAAGTCATTTACAAAAATAGGTGAAATAACATTGGGAACATACGCCACCTTAGGTTTCTGCCATTCTCTTAATGGCGATCGCTGCACTTCCGGTGGCACCAGTAGTGCTCAGCAAAATGAATAGGGCACTGCCAGTCTCTTACTTTCATTTGTCTCTGATTGAGATTAATTATTATTATCAATAGGCCTAAGAGCAACGAGTGAGATTACTTTTTAAGGGCTGTAGAGAACCAGTTTTGTATCACTGCATAATTGTAGACATGATATTTATTCTTGACTAAGTTGCAACGAATTGATATATTTATTGCATCTCATATTTTGGCATTGAAAATTTCCGCTGAACGAATTCACGTACTAATGAACCAATTTCGACTATCTCGAACTTATTAATACTCGTTATATTCATTCATGACAAGTCGTTAGATATAATACTTACTCTATCATGGCATTGAAAATTTCTGAGGGTATCATAATAGCACCTTTAGAGCGCGTGCCATTCTACCGACTTCGGCCATCTTTAAACTTGTCCGTGCTCTGTCCCACATCTATTGGTGTATACAGATTTTTAAAATCTTTCATACATTCCGAGAAAATCGAGTTACGGACGGACAAGGCAAAGGCATAAAGCACCTTTCGGTACTTAATAAAGACGACTTCAGATTATGCAGTTCAAGGACTGTTGTACTAGTCAGTTAATTAGATGTTTTTTTCTGGTTCATACGTTAGCATTATTTATAGAAAGTCAGTAAGAATAAAAAAAATATTATTTTTATAAGAAAACTAAAAATAAGCACGTGAGTCATGTTATTTTGTGACGGGATTCGAACCAGCGACTACTGAACTGAATCCCGCAAGGAGAGAACGCTCGAAACTTTAGTAAACAAAAATAGCCAGCGTATTTCGTTGGCAAGTTGAAGGTTGACCGTTAGGTGGCGGTTGTTGCCATTGAAATTTGCAGGCATTTAGCATATGGTTGCAGACTCTTTCAAAATTAAAACCGTTTTTTGGCTGCTTTCCATTTGGCCCGAGGCGACGGCGAAGTGAATAGTCTATTTGCTGTCTAGTTTCTGGAAACCCATGAATGAAGGAGGTGGGGGCTTTGAACGTTGGAGTGGTTGCTCTTTAAATTTTATAGAGAAACGCTAATAAGAGTAACGGGAGGCTGAGACTGTTTTTGATTTGTTGATGAAGGATTGAGTTTTAAAACTTAAAAAAAAAAATATTGAAACTTAGATGGAAGCCATCAAGATTCAAATCACGGTCGTTAAAAATGAGGTAATGGTTCACTTGTAATAATTTGAAGGCTCTTTGTTATTACATTGGAATTCAATTCTAACTTAATCTCTGGATAACCCGCGCAAATATATTATCCGCAGTGTCATCACAGATCATACTTTTTCTTTAATTTTTTTTTTTTAATTTATGGCTTTCCTTGAAAATTTGTTTATGCTTTTCGTGACTAGTTTCTTATCAGCGCTATTTATAATCAGAAATTTTTTTTGAATATGCACCTATATATAAGCTGCGGGCTATTGGCAGTGCTTTCTTCCAAGTAAATGTAAGCAACACATAATTAGCTTATGAAGTATAGTGTAAGTATTTTGAAAAAGGCTGACAAAAATGAGGCAATGCTGGATAGGTGAGAGACTGGTATTTCTGAAAGTGATTACAATTTCAGACCAGTAAAACAATATTCTACGTAAAAAGTGAGGATCTTGTGAAACCTCCACGAGCACGAGTCCTATATGGAATCAAAGGGGTTGCGGATGTTTTCCTGTGCAGCTGTGCTTATACTGGAGCCTTATTCCATACACGTTCATAATAAGCAACAGCGTGTTTCTGTCATGCTAGCCGTGTTTATAACTTTCCTGAAGTGGTGGTTACTGTGGACAGGACCCGTAATACAAGTAACTGAGATCTATACCTAGTAGCCCCCATGCTGGACAGTGTATGTTCTTACATCCTTCCTTCATGGTGTTGCAGCTTTCACAATGGTGTTCAGAAAGTATCCTTGGAGGTGGTAACTTATTGCGCAGCTTGGCCTCCAAAATCCCCCACAAAGGTTTGAATCAGTGGATTGTGGGGGCCAATGGAGGTGTTGTAGTTCATCATCGTGCTCATTAACCGGTCTCGGACAATTCGAGCAGTGTGAATAGACGCATTATCGTCTTGGATGACAGGTCATCCATCAGGAGCATAGTTTGCGGTATTAGATGAAGATGGTCGGCCAAAATACTGACAACATGATAGGCTTCTGCTGTCGTTCTCCGAACGTAAACACGTCCGTTTGTCTGGAATAATGTGAACATTCGTCTCACCAGATGACATTCTCCCATTGTTGTTGTGTCTATTTTCCACGCGACTATATTTTCGTCGTTTCAATGCATTGCCGCAATGGTGTCACCAATGGTTTTTGGAATAACCCCTCTGCCGTATATGTTCTTTGCATGCAGTTTAAGCTGGATAGTTTTTGTTAATCCAGTTTCTTGCAGATGTGTGTTCTTCTCAGATGTTATCTGGAATGCTCTTTTCTTGTGCTATCCGCTTCAAAACCCTTCTGTTTCTATCAGTGAGGTTCGACTCTCAGCAACTTTTGCGCTTGGTAGATGATGTCTTTCCCTGTCTTTTTATAGGCTGTCGTAACAGTCGACACAGTACTTCTCCCGACCCCAGCAGAGATGCCTCTATCGAAATTTGAGAGTCAACCATAACGGAGTTTCAATGCCGCAATATGTTTAGCATCCGCTCGCTATCACTACTGCTAATAGACTGAGGTATGTACATAATCGCCTGCTAGGTGCCACGGTTTCAAAACTAGAGGACGGGACTATACGACAGGTTTCCCTAGAGAATTTATTTACATAGGTGTTCATATTATTTTGTCCAACCACTGTAGATAGCGCAATCTGGCAAGAAGCTGAAACATACTTCGATGATACCAATAACCAGCTCGGAGCTATTTCGTCAGAAAAATGACATAGGCGGGTTACTTTCATCAACCAATGCAAGAAGAATTTTCCAAAGGGTTTATGGATTCATCTGTGCATTGTGCTCATGGTAAGCTCAATTGAATACTAACGTTAAGGTGAAATCGGTCTACTTCTAACAGAAGGTACTGGACCCAAATTACCATAATACCGGGCTTTGCAAAAGTTCTGTTACACTCTTTACATCCCCCAAAAAATGGACTGCTCATGATTTGGATAATTCCATTTCCACAAAAGGGTCAAATAATATATTGGAAAGTACGTGTTAACCTCTGAGTGATCCTAATGTCCACGACAAAAGCGATGGAAACGAAACGAGTAGATTGCCAAGCTCCTCAAAGTCAGCCGGATAACCATCCACAGAGTTGCGGACGGGCTCAAGAATGGGAGAGACCTTAAAGATCAACCTCGTTCAGGTAGACCTCAAGTCGTCAACCGTTTGACTGTGAGAAAAGCCTTCAAACAAGACCGGACGCTCAAAATGACTGCGCTCAAAAAGAAAATTTCGGTGTCCACAGTGTCCAGAGCGGTCAAAGAAGAAGGTGGAAAGAGCGTGAGGCCTCTGCTGTCGCCGTCTTCTCAACGACTTGAAGAGTCATGGCGAGCGAATTGTCATTTTCTCTGACGAAAAGACCTTCACGGTCGATCCTGTCGTCAACAAGCAAAACGACTGCGTGGTAAGCTTCGGCCAGGATATCTCCAAGGTCCGCTACGTGTCTACAACCAAGCACCCGGCTTCTGTGATGATTCTCGGAATCGTGGCGTCGAATGGTGAGAAAATGCCGCCCGTGTGGTTCCCAAGTGGATACCGGCTAACGGCGGCTGATTACAAGGACATCCTGGCCACAAAAGTCCTTCCCTGAAGAAATGCGGACTACACTTTTCAACAGGACGGTGCCCCTGCCCACCCGGCCAACACTGTGCAAAACTGGTTGGGGTCCAACATGACCTTCTGGTCGAAGGGCTTTTGGCCTCCGCAGTCGCCAGACCTCAATCCACTTGACTATAGCGTGTGGGCGCATGTCGAGGGGAAGGCCTGCAAGGTCCGTCACAGCAACGTGTGGACCAGACATTCGCAAAGTTTGCAAGGCTTTTCGGCTTCGTCTGGAGCGGGTTCTTGATGCAGATGGTGGCTACATTGATTAAATGACTAATTACAATGTGATGGCACAATAAAAACATGTCTAACTGCATCGTGAACATCGTCGTGTCCATTTCTCTGAGGGTCGTCACTAGTGTAACAGAACTTTTGCAAAGCCCGGTAGGATGCCACTTGTGCAACAAGTCAGTTCCTGAGATTTCCACCATTCTACAAATACGCAGTACAACCATAACTCAACCATTACTGTTCGTTGAGTTAACCTTCAATTCTCATGGACACTGCTCTGGATTTTTTTGGGTTTTTTTCCCCTTCGCTCATTTACGGCACCATCTTTCGTTGAAATTCTTCAAGCGTTGTCTCCTTCGCTTGGACGATTTTGAATGAAAATTTTTTTCTTCTGCCTTTAATCATTAAACCGAGTTAATAAGTTCCCCCGAATGTAGAAAAACATAAAATTTAACATCGCACTGGCTTAAGGTTTTTTTTTGGGGTGGGGGTGTAGGTTTAATTTTACCATCAGACTGTGTTCTGAGCAGGAAGGAAGGAATTTGTAAAGAGGAAAAAATTGAAATGATGAATGGGTGGATGTTGCTCATGAATTAATTCCCATGATAGAGAGAGAACGAGAGAGTAATAAAATCAAATGACGAGGGAAAGTAATTATTGTGGAGAAGGAACCTGGCTTTAATCGAGAGAAGCCCTCTTGCTGAGGAACATATAATCGAGAAGATTGTTTTTTTATCTATATATTTTCGGTGTATACTGACAGTTTGCATAAGTTATAAATATTTTTAAACTGACAGTTCGCATAAGTTCATTATCCAGTTTGGGATCGTAAACACGTGGTAGGGTATTTGAAGAGCGGGTAGTTTGGAGCTGAAATCTGATTTGATAAAGAGATCCTTACAGGAAGATAGAAGAGAGAAGGCAAAGCGGCTGATGGCTTATCTGCAGTGATGTAAAATAACAGCGCCACTCGTGGATGATAAATAAATGAATGAATAATTCAAGGGACCCTGACAGAGAAAGAGAATTCTCCCTCCCCCTCCTCTTAACTATCGCTACCGGAAGTGGAATAGACTTGGCGCGCACTCGAAAAGCTAATAAAAAAAGGAAGCGTCGCCCTTCGATTCGCTTTTCAGGAGGAGGAAGAGGAGAAGGTTTTTGTCGGCGCATGCGCACTTAACCCGACGACGACGACGACGATGATTTGACTAATAACCCTGATAAGGCGATAAATACGCTGCGGGTGGGCTCCGATCGAATAATTTATCAGGTTGAGGGGGTTGAAGACGGACGCCATTCTTAAAAGAGCTGCGGGCCCGTTGATGCGGGTTGCTGGAGTAGGGGCTTGCATTAAACATTTATTATTATTATTTGGAATGATTATAACTTTTGCGTACGTCTTCATTATCATAAGCTTATTCGAAGGCTTATTGTGTCTTATGTAAGAACTCAAACACATCCGTCTTAATGCTTTATCCTCAGAATAAATCATCATTTATCCTATATTGCCAGAAGTATTCGGACATCCCATCGAAATGTTGTATGCTGATACACATAACAACTAAAGCTCGTAGACATATACAGGAATGTCTTCAGTGGTAGTCAAGCATTTGGTTAGCGAAAATAATACGGAGTCGTTCCGAAGAGCTTTGTGACTCCAAACGTGGCGACAAGTCTGTCCGAGCAATGTCCACTCTACTGGATGTGCCTCGTTCCTCTGTCAGTGATGTAATCGTAAAGTGGAAACATCATGAACAACAGTAGATCAAAGATAATGACAGACAGGGATCGCCGAACGCTGAAACGCGTTTGATCACAAATCCGATGTCCCGCGTTGAATCACTGCCTAACGAATTTCGACAAGCATCAGGATGCATGGTCAGCACAAGAATTATGGTCGGTTGAGGTGGTGCAAAGCTCGAGCAGTGGAAACGCGTTCTTTGGGGTGACGAATCACGTTGCACCATCTGGCAGTCCGATGGAAGAGTTTGGATCTGGCGGACGCTTGGGGAACGCTTCCTGCGCGAATGTGTTGTGCAAACTGTGTAGTTTGGTGATGCTGATTATAGGCTGAATCCTTTGCTTCTAGTGAAATGAAACCTGAACAGTGCACGGTATAAAGACATTCTAGACAATTCAGCACTTCCAACATTGTTGGAACAATACGGGGGAGGCTCTTTTCTGTTTCAACATGATAATGCCCGAGATCACAAAGCGAGATGCTCTTTGGCATCGTTTGGAACGCCGATTGGGTGCCAGACCGAATGGGCCAACATCCTCTGACTTCGCCAACGCACTTACGGAAGAGTGGAACGCAATTCCTGCAGACACTTTTCAGAAACTAGTCGAAAGACCTCCCCAGCAGAGTTCACGCTGTGATAATAATAATAATAAAATGTTAATCCTTTATGTGCATGTGTCCGTATACTTCTAGCAAAATAGGGTATTATATTAAATCAATGTATTTCCTTGATTACTGTTCCTTGATAACTTAAAGGAAAATTGTATGCTCAGAACAACTTTGTTTATAATGAAAGATGAAGACAATCGAACAGTGAAGTGTACATTTGTTAGGATGGGACGAAAGCAGCGCTTACACAAAGCTCATCCAACCAGAATAAACTCCAAATGAAATACACTGAGGTAGTCAAGAAGCCTAACCAACCCAAGCGGTCTTCCATATTATACAACAAAAAAGAAAATAAGATTGACGATTGTCAGAAACAAAATACAAACGAGAAAGAAGATTCTCACATCTTCCAGTAGTTCGGGAAAGAGACGTTGCTAATATCTTCAAAATTGACGTCAAGAACGTGCCTCGGTTTACGATACTTCGTATGCCAGTTCATATTCAATGAGTTCTTCAGTATTCCATTCACAAGTTTATCTTCTGTATCATAATCAAAAGGAGATCCTGTATAAACTTTCCGATGTGGGCCATGTTTAAATCCAAGTGGATGGATTGGTTTTCCACCGTCCTTCTGTCCAGCTGAGCAGTGGTCCTCAGGGTAACATTCTGGAATGACTGTAGTTCACTCCATCTGGTTTTACAGATAGTCGCCCACGCAGGCATGCCATAGAGGAGTATGGTCCGGATAATCGATTTGTACAGAATGAGCTTGTGGTCAATGCTGAGGGCGCTGTTGCGACCCATAAGAGCTATGATACTGTACTTAGCCCTCTTCGCTTTATTCAGAGCATAGGACATATGCTGGTTCCATGAGAGTCTTGAGTCAATGATAACTCCCAGATACTTGTAGTTGTCCACCCAGTCCAGTTTCTTATTGAACAGAAAAAGAGAATCTGGGGGACACTTGAGCTTCCTATTGAGGTACAAAGCCTTGCACTTTCCGACGTTAAGGTTCAACTTCCAGCAGTTAAACCAGTCTTCGAACTGCTTCAAGGCGCACTGCAGCCGAGTGATAACGTGAGCCGGCTGGTGTGCCCATGTCATAATGGCAGTGTCATCCGCATAAAAATACAGATTACAATTATCGGGTTTCGGGAAATCATGTACAAAGTAATTAAATAGCACAGGCCCGAGGACAGAACCCTGAGGGACACCGGCCTTTACAACACGGGGTGTGGAAAGATCTTCTCCAACTTTGGCTTGATAGGATCTGCCGCCAAGAAAGGATTTCACCATCAAAATCAAATCGGCAGGGAACCCGTCTCTGATCATTTTATAGACAAGGCCCTCATGCCGCATTTGGTCAAAAGCTTTACTGACATCGAGAAATACCACCCCACAGTACCTGGATAGGTTCAGGGGGGGTGCTCAGGTCTTCAACGAGCCTCCATATCTGCATCGGACAAGAGTGGGCAGCACGAAAGCCACTGCTCTTCCCGAAAAAGGTCATTTTTGCTAGACAGTGATCTTGGAATCTGACGAGGATCGTTCTCTCCAACACCTTGGACATCGTGGGTAGCAGGCTAATAGGTCGGTAACTCGCCGGAATTGCAGGATTTTGCCCCTGCTTGGGGATACTCAACACAATAGATTTCTTCCAAGCCACAGGGAAATAAGAAAATTTCCAGCAGTCGCTAATGATATTGGTGAGAAAGTCAATAAAGTTCTTTGGGAGATTCATAAGGGCGATATACCAGGGCTGGTAGCAGATTTAAAGGCCATTCGTCTCCGGCCACCTCCCCAAAAGCGCATGGAATCGTCCGTACACATCAAATAATCTATAAAAGACGTTGACTGGTTAGAATACACTCATAGGAACTACTGCAGTCAATAAGAACAGACAACACGAGCTTAGTGTGGAGGAAAGAGGGATGATCATTGGAGCCCACAGGTTTGGCCATTCGATCCTTAAGATTCCAACAAATTTCAGATACTCCGCTCGACAGTGATGTTATTTTGAGCGCATTTGAAATCGAATGCGACAACCGAATTCCGGAAGATCTAAAACAGAGAGCAAAGATGAAGTGTACGAGGGGAATTGTGCAAAAGACGATTAGGCAAGCACATGTTCTATTGCTTACCAAAACTGTGGAGTGGAACAACCAAAAAGGGGGGGGGGACCTCTAATCCACAAAGAGAATTGAAATACCGGATACTCTTTGATTCTCTTTGTGGATATGGTCTACTATTACCCCCGTTTTGATATGGTCTACTATTACCGCATTTCACCACCGCAAATCCTTACTCTTTAACACTCGAGCGGGATTTTAATGGGCTGTCACATGTTTGTTTTTCTTTCTTTATTGTGTCACTAATGTCCCAGTGAGTAGCTTAGTAAAATTGGGCCTTGGGCAATATAGAAATATTGTGCACTCGTTCAAATCTATATAGCCCCGATCGCCTCCCCCCCCCCTTCTTCCATATGGTTATCTGAATGAATTTGTTTGCTTTAAGGTTGTTGGCATTGACCGTCCATGATGAACTTGAATTTGCTTTGGTAGCGCGCCTGTTTAGTCTTCAGATTTTCAGCCAGTAATTATCGCTCTTCAGTCACGTGTTATATTGTCAGAAATATTGATCAAAAGAAAACTTATTATTTAATTTAGTGATATCTAACATTTTAAAATTTTAAAATGAATTACATTTACTCCTCAGTGATCATTGATTTATACAATAACACGCAATGTCGTTCATTACTGACCTTTCCCTCCCAACTTTCTATGAAGAATAATAATAACCCGGGAAACAGTTATGACACTTCGGTTTCTGTATTTTTTTTCTTTCAGAACCATCTGGAGTTGTCGTACTTTAATATAAAGACAGGCTTTACTCTCTCTCTCTTCTATGGCGTGATAAATTGCGCGTGCTCACGCCTCTCCCGCCCTTTCCATTGACCGGACGGATGGTTGACACTTTGTGAGGCGGATTTCGAAATGTTGTTGTCTCCTACGAACGAGCTGGGGATTAAAGTTTGTTTTTTTTTTATTTTTATCTTTTTTCCCTCGAGTAAAGAAATCCTTATCGATTACCGGAACTTTTCTCTTCTTTTTAAAGCCATATTTTGAAGACGATATTTTGTGCGTTATTATCTCTCTGGATTATTATTAGTGATCCACCATTTTGGATTTGCCGATTCAAGACGACTTATCGCATTTATAATTGATTACATTGTGTGTATTGTGCTTTGAGCGTCTTTATTACGAAATAAAATAGAACAAACCGCATCAGAGGCTCTGGAGCGGAAAATCTCGTTTAGGTAGGACTTACCGTTGGTTTAGGACTCTCAGAATTAAGAAGCATGTAAGAGTGGTTTTTTTTTTTCCTTTCTTCCCTCGCGGATCATAAAAAAATATTTTATTTTGAAAAAAGAAAATAAAACACACGCCGCAGAAAAATTAAAAAAAAAAAAAAACCGCCGCGGAATTTTGCTCGGGGCTTTTTCATGACGTAGCGGATATGGAAACCGCACAACTTGCCGACTCTTACTGAGATTCGTTCCGGTCGAGTCTTTTTAAACAAATTTGGTCGGCATGAAGCAAAAGGGTTGGAGAAAGAAAGGAAAAGCTGCGCCAATATATTTTTAAGGGATTTTTTTCTATTTTGAAGTGAGGAATATTCTGTAAAGCGACCAAAGGGTTTTTTTGGTGAATTTCTCGATTATTAAGTACCGAAAGGTGCTTTATGCTATTACTGTATGGGAACATGTCTGTCTATTTGTCGGAACTCAATCTTCTCAAAGCGTATGACTGATTTTCAAAATCTTTCTTCGTCAGTCGATAAATATGGTTCATCACACGTGGTCAAAATCGGTACAATGGCAGGTGCTCTAATGGTACAATTATGATACCCCTAAGAAATTTTCAATGCTAAGATACACTACCCTATCAAAAGTCAAGGGACACCATTACACTTAAAAGTATACATATTTTAGTATCTTGTTGGTCCACCTTTTGCTGCTATCACAGCTTCTACTCCCTGGGGCACACTGTCCACAAGTTTTTGATGCGTTTCGACGGGTAATTTTCGCCGTAAGTGTCCTGGACAGTTCGGTCACGGATTTCGGGCGTTCCGCACAAGCGCGCAATCGACGTTCCAACACGTCCCACAGATGTTCGATGGGATTCAGATCGGGGCTCTACAAACTCCCTTTTTATCAAACCATGTGCCTACAGCCCTTGCTTTATGGCAAGGTGCATTATCGTGCTGAAACAGAAAAGGGGCATTGCCAAAGTGTTGTCCAGAATGTCTTGGTAACGCTCTGCGTTTAGATGTCCGTCCACAGAAACGATTGCACCCAACCCATACCATCAGCGACCCTTGGCAGATAACGTTCGCTGGGCGTTCGCTATACCCAAACCCGTCCATCCGATTGCCAGATGGTGTAGCGGGACTTATCACTCCATTCAACCATTCGCTATTGATCCAGAGTCCAATGTCGTCTCTCTAACAGTTTTGCCTGTGAGATGGCACCCAATGATTGTACCTCTTTGAAAGTCTGAAAGCTCTTTTCTTTGAGACATTCTTACAGCATTCACGCAAGCATCACCTCATAATAGCATATTCTCTGTTTTGTAGTGCTGGGAAGAATGCCAACAGTGAAATTGCAAAGGAATGTCCCATTTTCATGAAAATCAGGATTGTCCCATGACTTTTGATAGGGTAGTGTATATCAAGTAATACATCAAACAATTCGTAATGGCAAGCTAAGGACGAATATAACGTTATAATGTACGTTTTTGTCATTTGATAAATATGGTTCGATTATAGTTCCATTATGGTACCATTAGAAATTTTTAGTGCTAAGATATGGCATGTAATATATCAAACAACTAGTAACGACGATTCATGAATGATTATATAAGAATAACTAAGTTCAGAAACGATTCAAAAATCTTGAAAATGTTTCAAATAATAGAAATATACGACAGCCAAAGCTGTGGACACTAGGATAAGAACAAAAGAAACTACTATTCCATTATTCAAATAGTTTTTATGATGGCGAGTAGTTTAGCCTTTCTGTACTTGGCTATTTCATTCATTAATGGTTTATTTTGAATAGTTGCCTATTAAAGCGGGAGAGAACGATGTTATTAGCTCTGGTAGCTAACATTTTCAACGACCGTAAACTACAGGGTGGTCCATAAGTCTGTCCCCCCCTTTTATTTTTTGAACCGAAGCAGATATGTCAATTTTGATGAATCCAATGAATAGGAAGTTGTGGAATGAAACTTGATTTGGATGATTTTTTTTTGTTTTGTTTGTTTTTTTTTATGCTGAACAAGTTTGCAATTGGGTTTTTTTCTCTATCCCTTACGGTTTTTGAGATAAATTTTGAATGTGTCCTAATTTGCATATTTAGAATGATGGAAAAGTGCACCGTGGGATAGGCCACCCACAACTTCCCATTCATTGGATTCATCAAAATTGCCATATCTGCTTCGGTTCAAAAAATAAAAGGGGGGGGGGGGCAGACTTATGGACCACCCTGTATATTTCTGTCACATTCCAGTTATTCCGGAAACCGCCTGGAAAGTAGTTATTTTCTCGTTAGTTCTATCAACAAAGACCTAATTAAATTTGAAATCGATAAATAATATTAAGACAGTATTTATGGTGAAATCCAATTTCTATACTTTCTAGAGCGATATTTCGTAGAGTCCTGTTCTGTTTGTTGCACTTCATTTCCTTCTAGTCAATCTTCATTACATTCAAATGGTCCATTCAGTTGTAGGCTTGTGTCATTCTATACGCCGTATTCATTTCTGTCACTCAGTCAACTGACACATTTTGAAGATGACATTCATTTCTCCCCTTCGTCACTGAGTTTATTCGACACACTAGTTTATTCACTCAGATACAGCACTATATTTCTACCGTACTTAGGAATACTTTATTTAAAATGGCACTATCTGAGTAGATTTTAGCTGAGATAGATAAGATCACTTGAATGTGACGAACATTCTGGAACGAATCTGGAACAAAATGGCTATGACGACTGGATAAGATTGATTCTTGGACGAAGTGAATGTGACGAAAAGTGGTCATGACCAAATCAATTGTGACGTATTGGTTTCATCACATTCTCTTTTTCTGCGAGCAAGGTCGTTTCGCTTTCAAATCGAGTGACCCATTTGGAACGAAGAGAGTTCTGTTGAAAAGGTAATTAGATGGGCAAATCACTCGATGGCGAATTCAGCATCATTTCAATGTCAGGATGGGGATTTTTTTTTTATTAGTAGTAGTTCTTTTCCTTTCTATTCTGTTGTTTGATTGGAATATATGATGACAAACGGAATTTGAAGAGGAAAGAATGATTTTCGAAAGGGAGTTTTGAGATGATGGCCTCTAACTGTCGCCGGTGGGTTTATTCGACTTGTGAACGAAACAGGTTACATTCTTTGATTTATGATTTCACATAAAAAGAGTGTTGCTAAGTGAAACTTTATTTTAAAGGTTTTTCTTCCACGGACTTAAGCATCTCACAATGATATTTAATAAGCATTTTTAGCGGATGTTCTATTGTAGGTTGCTATAATTAGTCAAACAATTTATAATTGGCAATCAAACAGTGTGTACCAAATGTTGTTCGGATGGGAAGGAAGCCCTTGCTTCCACGATATTTAAAAGTCTGATGCATCCCACAAAAGGCCAACTGTTGGTTGAACTTCGAATCAGGAATCACGAGTGTCATGCTTTTAGCCTGTAAGGCTATCGCAGACACGGTACAGCAAGGAATCCGGACCCGAAATGCCCAGGACCGATAGTATTTTAAGGAATTCGAGGATAAAGAGGAAAGCAATGTAGAGACGTCTTTGGTTGTTCGAGTTAGATGAGATTGCTAAGGAAGCTTCTGGTTGCTGAGGCAAGACGTAGTTCTAACGGAAATGCGTAGTTTGAAATGAATAAAAAATATCCGAAAGGTTAAACGGAGGGAGTAGTTAGACGAAAATGTTCTATAGCACTTTGTCTGGAAACGATTTATTTACGCGATACAGCCAACTAAACCCGTGGCTCCAAATTACAGGAATTGTTCAAAGTAGAATTGCATGAGCGACCGTCTGATGTCATGGAAGAGTTCGTCGCCAGCATTACGAACGGTTTGGCATGCATTTTCAATTCGTTGTCGCAGATCCATAATGTTAGGAACTTCTGTGCTGTAGACGATCGTTTTCACATGACCCCACAGAAAAAAGTCCAAGTGGTTAAGGTAGGGTGATCTTGCAGGCCAGGCTACCGGTCCACCTCGACCTATCCACCGATTCGTGTATGCATGAACCACATGTTAGATCTTATCAAAAGAGGAACATCTTCCAGTAATTCTGGCAATGCATTCTGCAGAAACAAAAGATACGTTCGCCCAGTCAATCGTGGCGGCAACACATAAGGGCCAATTAAGTTATTTCCGACAATTCCACACCAAATGTTCACGTAGAAACGCTCTAGATGCGCTCGAGCTCTGGTAACATGCGGGTTAGCAGCTGCCCAATGGTGCTGGTTGTGAGAATTTACGATTCCTGTCCGGGTGAAGGTTGCTTCATCCGTTAAAAGTATCTGGCTGAGACAATAGGGTCTGCAGCATGACGACTTTGTATCCATTGGCAAAATCGTTGTCGGTGTGGATAGTCCATTGGGTTCAGTGCCTGAACCAGTTGCAGGTGGTATGGATGCAAAAGCTGACGGTGAAGAATGCGCCAAACAGATGTGTGCGGAGAATGTGCTACAGGTCGCCCTTATCCATTTTGACAGCCAAAGGAACCACGCTCCCTCAAATGTCTGTCGACAGATACAAATGTTCGGTTATTTGGCAAACGTCAATTCGGAAAGCGTTCTTGGTAGAGTCTTGTTGCTTCCACAGCATTTCCGTCCGCAAGACCATACATTAGGTGCATGTCAGTGTATTCTGCACTAGAATACGTGTACATGACTTTTTTTTACGTAAATCGTAATGCGTATGTCAAAGCACGCAAACGTTCTGAAATTGATATTCCTAGTGGATGTACAGTAGTGAAACTACAGTAATGGAAACAACCGCACACAACTAATGGAACAACATTAAAGCGTACATAATTTTGAAACACCCTGTATAAACTGGATAAATTTAGGTAAGTTGTTATCCGCCCCCTCGTGTTATCTTCTCAATTGCATTCTCAGTGATAATAATAAAAACAAGTTAGCTGATTCCATTTTATTTGTTTGACTTAGATAAAATAAAATTTTGCTCAGTGGAGTGAATTCCTCCGTTTACTTGGATTAGCCAAAGCTGCTCCTGAATACTGCTCATGATCTAATAAAAAGAAGGCAAACAAGATAAGGCTGTGTCCGTTTAACCGTGAGAGATAGGTTCAGAATAGACTGAATTCCAAAGTAGTGTTGCATTAATTAATATATTATTCCAAAGGAGCGCGAATCTTTAATGAGTTTACCATGAAAAGTAACTTATCATTTATGAATGTAATAAGTGATTGTAATTAGGATTGAATATGAGAACGAATCTTGCTTTCTTTAAAGTCCCATACCGTGTACTAAGTTTCATCTTTCATAGGAGTTTTCAGCTATAATGTTGCATAAAATTCTATTAGGCTTTTTAATTAATAAGTTCTACATCCGTCGAGTGGTAAATTTATTGATTTCAGGTTTAAATAGTTTCCTCATCTGCTGCAGATTCAGTGGTTGCTCCTCCTCAAGGAATACAATCTTCTAATCAATCAATACTTGGAAATGGATGCAGTTTAAGTCGAATTTACAATGCTCTAAATTAATAAGCTCCTTATGCTTATCAAAATTTCATTCAACTACACCACACGTGATTAATTGAATAAAGAGGGCAAATCTATGCAAAATGGTTTTGCGCAAAATTGATAACAAATGATGGCTTTTCCCGTTTAAAATAATGAACATTTTCCTTTCAATCTTTGTCGAGACATTGTTGAGCACTTTGTAAAGGTTTCAAAAATCCAAAATATAAAAAAACTTCTTAGGATCTCTTTAAATATCGAGGATAGCCAACAACTTCTCCACATCCTCTATGTAATCGAAAGTTTAGGAACGCCTGCATTTCTGCGTCGAGGCTACAGATAACTGGAATTACGAGGGGAGTTCAGTAAGTAATGCAACACCATGTTATTCCCCAATCTTTTAGCTACACAACACTATTTTTCAACGTAATCTCCATTCAATGCTACGGCTTTACGCCACCTTGAAGTGAGGGCGTGTACAACTGCACGGTACCATTCCACTGGTTGATGTCGGAGCCAACGTCGTGCTGCATCAATAATGCTTCATCATCCGCGTAGTGCGTCCCACGGATTGCGTTCTTCATTGGGCCAAACAGATGAAAATCCGTCGATCTGCTCGGGGGAGATCAGACAGTTTTGCTGATGACACACGCTTTATCCAACGACACACTGCCAGATCACCGTAGACATTCTGCAAGCGCCTATGAATATCTGAGATGCCCTGGTTTTTCGCCAAAAGAAACTCAATCACTGCCCGTTGTTTGGAACGCACCTCCATTGTAGACGCCACTTTAACAGCTCACTATAGTCACATATCGGACGTCAATGAAACTTTACGAGACGAAGCGGAAATGTTTGAAAATGTTCCACAAGTAATGTCCAGTTTTTCCAACCAAAAGTGGCCGAGAAAAAAAATGTGTTGCATTACTTATTGAACTCCCCTCGTAGTAAGCGGTGGCGCCCCTTTTCGCACTAATGACAGCCTGAAGACGTCCCATCAGTTTTTGGTACTAAGAAGCTGCAATTTCCCTCCATTCCTGCCTCGGAGCACTGGTTACCTCAGCCACGGACGAAGGACGGCGTAGTCTGGCTCATAGTTCTACAATACTCATTTCCAAAAAAGTTGGGACAGTGCAAAATATATAGAAAAAACAAAAAGGGATGATGTAACAAAACTTTCTCGCGAATACAAAATAGCAGATACGTTTATGAAATGACATAAATGATATACTGTGTGCACCAAAACATTTTGTATCGTGGCCGGGACGTTCATTTTGAATGGGGGTATTGCAACACGTTCCAAAATAGTAGGGACATACGTTGTAAAAAGCGCCGTTAGTAGTGGAACCTTCCGAATTGTTCGGGAATAAGCTAGAATGATGACGTCGTACTACATTCCGTATAAATAACAGTTGCCATCCGTCGTTCAGGTAACTTATTCGGAACGATGGGTCGAGGCAAGCCAGTTAGCGAAGATCTTCGTGTTCGAATCATTCAAGAATTCACAAACAAAGTTTCTCAGCGTGCAATAGCCAGAAGATTTAACCTGTCATCATCTACAGTACATAATATTATCAAGTGGTGAGATCACAGTTCGGAAAGGCCAAGGTAGAAAACCTATTCTGAATGCTCGAGCTCTTCGGATCCTCCGACGTCACTGCGTCACGCATAGGAATGCTGCGATTACGGACATAGCCACGTGGGCCCGCGATTTCTTCGGGAAGCCATTATCGTTGAATACTGTACGCCGGTGCATCCACAAATGCAAACTTAAGTTATACTGTGCACGACGGAAGCCATACATCAACAAACGACAGCAACGTCGCCGTCTGATATGGGCTCGAGCCCATCGCAATTGGTCCCAAGCACGCTGGAAGAACATATTGATGAATCAACCTTTACGATTGTTTATGGAAATAATGGATGCCGTACACTCCGGATCAAAGACGAAAAAGATATTCCCGCGTGCTACACGCGTTCGGTATAGAAACCACTGTCTGTCATGGTCTGGGGCTGTATTAGTGGCCATGGAATGGGAGACTTTCACATCTGCAATGGCACCGTCAATGCTGAAGCGTATATACAGATCCTAGAGCAAGCTATGGCGCCATCTAAGAGGCGCCTGTTTGGACGATGTCAGTGTATATTTCAACAAGACAACGCCAGACCGCATGCAGCGCGCATAACTTGTGCATGGCTACGTCGGCAGCGCATTCGTATGTTGGATTGGCCCCCTTGCAGCCCGGATCTGTCGCCTATAGAAAACGTTTGGCGTATTATTAAACGAAAACTACGACAGCGAGGACCCCGGACAGTTGAACAGCTGAAAACCTATATCCAACAGGAATGGGACAGAATTCCGGTTACGGTGTTAGAAAGATTGGTGTCATCGCTGCCCAGAAGAATACAGTGTGTCATCAAGAGGAGAGGTGACGCCACACCGTGGTAAACGCCGTGCAGTCCCAACTTTTTTGGGAGTGTGTTGCACGTGCCAAACAGGAAAACCACCTGTAGCTTTCTATAAGCATATAAGATATGTGATCCCATGCCTAATTTATCGTTTATGTATTGTAATGCGTTGAAATAAACGGCAATAAAATAATCCAAACAAAGGTGTTGGAGTTCTTCTCATATGTTGCACTGTCCCAACTTTTTTGGAAATGAGTATTGTAGTTCCAATTCATCCCACTTGTTTTATGACAAGGGGGTTGTCATGATCTTGAGGGACTTGAAAGGAAACAACGTAAACTGCTTACAAAGCACAGAAAGCACCGTCCACACACAGCTATTGAAAGACTCACCCTGCCTCGTTCAGAGACAACAGATCTACACCAGAAACAGACTCAGTCACTCAAAGAGTTCTTTCACTCTAAACAACACACATCACCATTACACAAAGCAGAACACTCATAACATTCCTACAACATGCACTAAACTTCAATCATGGCTCGGAAAGCAACTCCACGGTAGACATCCTTCTGACCTCAACCAGCCACACGTCGACAAAAAAGCGTCGAACTCATGGTTGAGTGAAGGGAGTCTCTTTGGGGAAACTGAAGGAACCATGATTGCCATACAAGACCAGGTTATTAACACTAAAAGCTACAGAAAACATATTATCAAAGAATCGACTGATGGGTCTTGCAGGAAATGCCATATCGCAGAGGAAACCATCCAACACGTCATATCCAGTTGCAAAATACTCACGCAGACATATTATTTACACAGACATAACCAGGTAGCCAACATCATACATCAACATCTTGCTAAGATACACAAGCTAAGGGACATTCACACTCCTTACTATAAATATATCCCCGACACTGTCTTAGAGAACACCACACGCAAACTATATTTTGACAGAGCTATAATCACTGACAAAACTATCCCTCATAATTACACTAGTAGATAAGCAAAACAAAGTGACTTACATAATTGATATCTCCATCCCCAACACACACAATTTACAAAAGACATACACTGACAAAATCACTAAATATACGGATCTTGCACATGAAATAAAACGCCTTTGGGGAGTTAACAGAGTACACATTGTCCCTATCGTTGTTTCTGTCACTGGGGTTATTCCACACTCGCTACACAAAAGCCTCTCAACACTAAATTTAAACCCACACTTATACAAAACCTTACAGAAAGCCACAATTCTAAACACCTGTCACATCGTAAGGAAATTCCTACACCCAAACATCAATACTCCCACGAGTGCATAACTTTCCCTCCCTCGCATTTGGGTCCGCCTCTGGGATTGGCTTCCGGACTTGATCCGAGTTTGGCTTCCCCAAACAATGATAATAATAATAATAATTATAATATGGTCGAAGATGGTCGCATTTGATTCCGTGGAATATGTTTTGAGGTTTTTTAAAAAGATTCAAAAATTGTGGAAATATGTTTCAAATGCTTTATGTGACGGCTACTAATTTGGCCCCTTTGTACTTGGTTATGTCATTTCTTAATGGTTTATATTTGTATGATCTTTGGATCAGACGAGAGGATTGTATTCGTATCTCTCTCTCTCTCTCTCTCTCTCTCTCTCTCTCTGCTCGTTGCTTTTCACCCGAGTGATTTTCCCGCTCTCCCAATTAAGTCTGCTGGCGTTAGAGATTTTCGTATGCTGTAATGGCAAGGTAGATGGATGAGGAGGAGGGTTGGTGGCAGGTAGGGAAGAGATATCCAGAGTGGTGTTAATTTACGCGATGTTGCACGAACTTTTCCTTTTTCCTTCGCTAAACGCCACAGATCGATGGCCGCTGTTTGTGCTTATAAATCGGCTCGTTTCTCGTCCTCGTCGGAGATCCCCCTCGGAGTCGTTGCCCCCAGGCGGCGACACCGACTTCACAAACACCCCCCAACCTTCCAACCCACTTTTTTCGTTCTTTCAAAGGGGGGGTCTCCCACCCCATTCACCAACAACCAGCCGTCGAACTTTGAAGTGAACCTCGTAAACAAGGCGAGTTTCCGGTAGAGTTGGCTTGCAGTTGGTTGCAGTTTGCAGCAGTTTCCATGGAGAAGAAAGAGAAGAAGCAATATCCGTTATTTATTAACTAAAAACGAAGGGTGGGTGAGGTTGATAGGCGGGGGGATGATTTTTATGGGTTTTATTTTGCGTCAAAAATTTTATCTTCGCTAATAAGAGGAGTTGCGCTGCTGAAGTTGGCGCTTTTTCTCTCTCTCTCTTTCTCTATGGGATAAATGGATGGTTTAGGGTTAATGATACGTTTTGAAACCTGACTCTCCCTCTGTCTCTCTGATGTATCGATTTTTAAGCCTAATATGTTTTAAAATTAACGCTACGAGAGTGTTGATAGGTGGATGTTGTGCAGTTTCGATTGTTATTTGTTATCGATTGTTTTGTTATTAGATTAAAAAGACGCTCGTTTTGACATCGAATCCAATTGGTTAATGTTTTATTCAAGGGCCTCGTTATGTATTTAAATAAAGTCTCGTGCAAGGCCGGAGAAGTGATCATAGAATTAGTTCCAACTTAATTATTAAAACGGCCATAATGTGATATTGAAATTGCCTGCGAATTATGTACTCACTCGCACACGATTGAGGTTTATTGCATTGATTAACGAATAATGCAAATCGATTTAAACGGTATACATTGTCCTGGAAAAAAAGGTAGCAGCACCTAGTTGACCCTCTATTCTCGTTAATCACTTCGAACATGCCGTTCCTCATCGAGGCATGCTGGACACTAACTTCTGCGTTGTTTCTACTGGAATTTTGTCCCACTCTTCGGAAATACACGCCCGCAACTGCTGCAGTGTTCGAGGCTTCCGCTGTCTGACTTTTCGCTTTAAACTGCGCCATACATTTTCAACGGGTAACAGATCTGGGCTGCAGGCAGGCCAGTCAAGCACCCTGAAACGCTGCTGTTGTAGCCAAGCCTTGGTGTTCCGAGCAGCATGAGGCTTCGCGTTGTCCTGCTGAAAGATGCTTGGTCTTCTATTGAACAACTTTTGGCGGGATGGACGCAGATGCTGTTGAAGAATGTTTATATAGGCAGCAGAGTTAAGAGTGCCCTCGCAAAAGTGAAGCGATCCTGTCCCGGCTGCACTCGTGCAGCCCCACACCATCAGCGATGCAGGCTTCTGAACTTTTCTCTGGAAACAGTCGGGATGATTACTTTCGTGCTTGGCCCTTAGCACCTTGCGACCGTTTTTGCCATACATCACTGCAAAGGTGGACTCGTCGGACCACAGAACACTATTCCACTGAGCAAGGGTCCTCTTTAGATGGGTTCTGGCCCATGCTACCCGGCGACGCTTAGCTACAGTGCTCATAAATGGCTTCCTCTTTGTAGCGTATAAGTAATAGTTGCATCTTCTGATGTAACGACGGACTGTGCTTTCGGGTATGGGTATATGAAAATATTCTCGAGCCCAAACAGTCATTTCACTTATGGGAGCATGCCTGTTTTTCACAATGTAACGTCGAAATACTCGTAGGTCCCTAACATTCAATAATCGCTGCTTGCCTGGTGCAGTCCCTGGTTCTGTTTTCCCGATTTCTCTGAAACGCTTGATGATCCCATTAACAGTAGAGAGAGAGTAGAACTGATAATTCATGGGCAATAGCTCGCCGGGATTTGTTATTCTGGAACTGCCGTCTACACGTTTCTACTGGCTTACCATGTCCCATGGTTCAAAACAACACGAATACTGTGCTCTGTCGCGTGGACGGTGCTTTTAAAGGGCGTTTCTACAGCCTTCAGGAAAGTTCTATATGCTAGCGACCCCTTGTGTACGAAGTTCTTTGAAACCTGTTGACAACGCAGTTTTACATAAACTTGAATAAATTATTTCACACCGTTAAGTCGATTCTAAATCGATGTTGATATTGTTCCATCTACTCAGTAAATCTATTTTCATTAGCCTGCAATCCTCTGTATGCACTTTTCACTGTGTTTTTAGCCAAATTACTTAGTGTCCGAAGTTTATTGACGCTAGGTTTGTAGTATATTCCATCTCAACCTTAATGCCAGCATGAATGAACCACGGTTTTGTTGAACGAACACCATTGTCTTGCTGGAAAAAGCAGTCTAGTGCATTGGGCAAAGAACCTATCACTGCCACATCAAGGTGATTTTCCAACATCTCTTGTCTACTGCCCACACTATGACCACGACATCAGATACCATACACTAGTCACGAGGCACGCTTAATCGTATTTCTCTTTCGGATGCCTCCAGACTCACACAGATCGGTCTTTCATCTTCAGCATAACTTTCGTAGTCCAATCATCATTACGAGGGGCGGTCCTAAAGTCATTACAATCAATAAGAAAGAATGATTGCTTCTGAAATGTGTGGTCCTGTATTTGAAGAACAACGCATTCGTCCATAGTGGCAAGTCACTCGAAAAAATCGTCGGGGTCAGCCTGACACAGGTCAAAAGCTCGAAAGCTCCAGGAACTTTATCACGGCTCGTACCTCCAATTTTCCATGTGGCTTTCGACGCTCTTCACTTGAGGGATGTCCTTTCTAGTGGTATCACATATTTTCAGAAGCGATCGTTCTTTCATGTTGATTGTAATGACTTTATGACCGCCCCTCGTAGTCCAATGGGTTAGACGTCGAAGGACTTTGAGGCAAAAGGCTTCGTTTTTCTGTTATTGTGAAGACACCTTGCATTGTGCGAACTCATGGGACACGAGTTGCAGTTGTTGAGCAGGCGTCTGAGTCCATTTGCAAAAACATCAGCGATGTCCTGAAGTGTGCTTTTGCGATTCTTCATCACCACGTGTTGGTTTTTCTTGGAAAGGATTTTAAGTCGTCCGGAATATTTTGTAGTCGTTATTGCATCCTCCTGTTCTCAGTTTGCACAAAGTCATGCACAGTGGATCAAAGAAGCTCGGTGAAAACACTAACATCGCGAATTGGCTTTTCACTGATGATAAATCAATGCTTCGAGGTGATTTGAAGCAAAAGCGCGCAAAACAGTCAGTTCTAAGTTGCTAACGTAGGATTAATTGTGTTAGTTCTGTAGAAAAATAAACCCCACGGTGTTTTGTATGTGAGCGAGAATCCCTATCGGCCTATAGCCAATTCTTTCCTTCGGGAATCATGCCGCAGGGAATCTCAGCGAATGTCAACTCCGGTGCATGAGCGACTAATATCGCGGGAACATTAACTTGCACGAGGTAATTCAGCCTTATAATATTACAAACTTGTACTTCCAATAGTTCGTGAAAATCCGTTGCCTCTATTGAAACCGCACAGGACACACAACCCTCTCGCAGAGTCTAGACATGGAGCAATAGACCAACTCTCGCTGTGGAATTATTGGCAGTCCTCTTGGTAACATGTCGGTTTAAAGCCTTGACGGGCTTAGAATCAGCCATGTAATTAAATATACACTGTCATATCACTGAATTATGACCACCCGCTTAGTAATGGGAATAGCCACTCTTTGACGCTAAACTGCTGCTAGGCGTCGTGGCATGGACGCAAGAAGTGCGCGGTATGTATCTGATGGTATGGCAGTCCATTCCACTTGAAGTGCTGTCCACAGAGTTTCGAGAGCCATAGGTTTCAGCCGCCGTACATGGCGATCAAGATGCTCCCACAGATGTTCGATTGGATTGATGTCCGGCGAATTAGCGGGCCAAGGGAGCACTCGAAAGTCAGTAGAGTGTTCCTCGAACAAATCCAGAAGGAGGGTGCATTGTCCTGCTGGAACACACCATCACATTGGGGAACATCGTGAACATGTACGGGTGCACCTGGTCCGCTACGATTGACAGATAGCCACAGGCATTCAAACTGCCCTCTAGACGAATCAGTGGACCTAACTGATCCCAACAGAAGATCCCCCACACAGCTACACTACCACCAACAGCCTGTTCCCGGCCCACAATAGCCTCCTGCAGTCTCTTTTCATGGCGTTCACGACACGTCAGTCTTATGGAGCAAAAACCTTGACTCGTCGGAGAAGGCGATCTTAGCCCACTCGTCTGTGGTCCAGTGGTGGTGCTCACGTGCAAAATTTAGGCGTCGTTGACAATGACCCCTGATCGATATGGGTGCAGCAACCATACGTCGACTGTTCAGGCCCATCCATAACAGGGTGCGTTCAACGGTAATGTCGGATACGCGTCTGTTGGCACCACTGTTGAATGTGGTGGTCAGTTGATGGACTGTGACCCTTTACAGCAGTGATGGCGTTGGGACGCGATTTCTGTCCCTGCTGTGCACTCTTTGTGCATTTTCACTACAGCGGCCTTTGAACAGTTCACAAATCGCGCCGTTTCGGAGATGGTGCCACCCTTGCTATTCTGAGCAGTTTTTTTTTCAAAAACTGCCTATCCGAATTTGGTCAGGTTTTCAAGATATCTTAACGAGAGTATGGAAGAGTGAAATGTGAAAAAAAAAATAGTTCGCTATTTCGTCGGTTGGTGGCGTTGTTTCAATCAATATACTCAAAAATATGCCATTCAGTGGATAGAAGTCATTTCAAGAGAATTTCGATATGTTTGCCACCATTTGCTGGCTGACAGAATCGGCAATCCTTATTATTATTATTGTTACATTTCTCTTACATCAAATGTGAAGGAGTGCATCAAGGATATTGGGACCACAATAAAATACTTTTGCCAGGCCTATTCGTCCTTTCCTACGATAGGCTTAAACGAAATCAAGTAATTGTTAGCATTTCGTGCTGTTTTCCGAGTTCATTCCTTAGTCTTCAAAGACCAGTGCAACTCTTCCATTTGGAACACTGAATGTTCCCCAGGTCATTATGGAGCAATCAACTTGGATGATTTCCGAAAAGTATGACGTGATGCTAGTGGTATATTCTAGATCATCCTTTTAATTTTGGGAGTAAATTTTGTTTTCTTTCGCTTCATATTGGGACACTCTTAAGATCGTGTTGGCAGTTCCACAGATGGAGACTTATTTGGTACTCCTTTAGTTGCTTCGGATGATCTTTTTAGACCATTATTTCTAGATGATGCTCAGTTTGGTCTTTTATGTATTTTGGAAGCAAAAAGTTGCAAATGTTAAAATTGTTTTATTTCTATGAGTTGCTAGGCCTATTTAAAATTAGGGCACCCTGAAATTTATATTATTGCTTTTCTAGATTCGATAAATAAGTACCGTGTTGTTAATAACACTTTAATTTAGTATCTCGTTTGTGGGTTTTGAAACGTTGAGTTATTGGGGGTGTTCTGCTCTTCAGAAGGGGATTTGTGGATGACGTGTGCAGTTTAGTCTTAATGAGCTCGTCAAATTTTTATTATTCTGGGCGGGTGAAAATGGCCAGACTTCCTGATTAAAGGGGACGAAGTGTTAATTCATGTTTTAGTTTGGGTCTCGTGGTTTTGATGGAGCCCAACTTCCGGATTTTGAGAGTGCGGCGCCTCGTCCTTGGCAACGCGTTTTGTAATCCCGTCGTCCGGTGTTAATTCCTTTCTATCCAGCAAAACCGCAGTGACATGTCTCACCCCGGCTTTGCATCGGAGGGGATTTTATTGCTGACTGATCCGATTGGATATCAATTGGCGCCAATCTGATTGAGGACAAGTGTTTCTTTAATATTTTAAAAAGAATTTATATACCCTCCTCCCATTAGATGACTGTTATTTCACCAGAATAATGAATTTGTCTCCAATTGCAAAAGAAGCGTCTCCTCATTAGAATTCCTTAGAAAGCTCCCGGTGAGTCGACGGCGATAACTCACCTGTCATCCTGCAAGGTACCCAGAGACTGGTTCTTATATCAGTTTATTATTATTCAACACTTTCCCTATTTATTCACTTGTTGTCAGCCAGTGTCTTAAGTCGATGTCGGTCTGTGGTTGGTGGAACCCAAAGGGAATTTATTGGATTTAATGAGAAAAAGGTTGTGAACTCGTGTACGTAATGTTGATTAAGATGCAAGGGAAACGTATTCTCAGGGACCTTGCTGTCTATGCGGGAGTTTCATAAACTTGAGAGAGAGAGAGAGCGTAAATCTTTGCTGACGCTTTTGGTAGGTAGGGTGAGTTTGTGAAAGGAACTTTATTAATCCTTTTTGCGGTTAAAGGTCAGTTTTAGGGTGTTTATGAATAAATTTGGCGTCTTTCAGGGTGATGTCAGAGGACGTTGTTGTTTACTATAAACTCTTTATGTTGAGGTGCATTTGTAAGAAAAAAATGATTTATATATTTATGGTAATATTATTGAATAGCGAAAGGTGATTTAATTTTTTGACTTTGCCCGTCTAAAGATTCTCTAATTCTGTTTTGCCAATCGATGAATGTGGAAAGAGCTTGGCCAAGTTCGAAGATTGTCGACAAAGGCTCAATAGCAGCGTTCTAATTATGCCATTATGTTACCATCTTAGAAATTTTCAGTTTTAATATGTGGCATGTGATATATCAAACGACCTAATGACGAGTCATGTATTTAGGGACTGGTTAACTTTGGATAGGTCAGGTTAGGTTAGCTTAGTTATGAGCGAAATCTGGTTGCAACAAGGTTATTTAAAAAGACTCTAACTTTCGGTTAGTTAACGATCGGTTAAGTCCTTTAAGCGGGAAACATTGCACCAGCCCTGGCTAAGTCTCGTTAGGTAACTGGATGCATATATGAGCAACGAGGAGTGTGATTTGTTCGGTTTGCTCCAAACAACTTCCGGTCAACATGGCTGATTGCTTTCAGTTAGCTGTTTTTTACTTAACTTATCCAATTAGCTATTTGAAAATTTGCTAATACAAATAGCTGTTTGATAACACAGGCCAACAAAAAAATAACTTTTTAAAGTCATCTTTAACGTTGAAATCTGATTCTTATGTTTTTGCATGTGCTGAATCCGTATCTGACGTCATTTTTTTTGTATCATCCACAGATTATTTGTTTTTCAATGAAACACTTTTAAATTATTAAGAGTTTGGGGTCTGATATATTTTCTTGTGGACCAAAAATATAGATACTTTAACATTACAGCCGCCAAAAATATGGATTCATTTAAAATTTTGATGAATCCAATGAATAGGAAGTTGTGGGTGGCCTATCCCATGGTACACTTTTCATCATCCCAAATATGCAAATTAGGACACATTCAAAATTTATCTCAAAAACCGTAAGGGATAGAGAAAAAAAAACAATTGCAACCTTGTTCAGCATAAAAAAACAAACATAATTGACATACCTGCTTCGGTTCAAAAAATAAAAGGGGGGTTCAGACTTTTGTATTCACCCTGTATAAAGGAAACTCTTTTCATGAAGCTTCTTACATCCAGAGCTTGCGTTACATTGAGATTGTTTTTGTGTTCTTCCATAATAATAATAATAATAATAATAATAATAATAATAATAATAATAAT
>JAHWFO010105724.1:176060-197044 GCA_023313115.1 Rhysida immarginata
ATAATAATAATAATAATAATAATAATAATAATAATAATAATAATAATAATCAACTGGAGTAATCAACTGGTCGAAAACTGAAATAGCTGGAATAGAGAGATCCATCAGAACAACTCTCACAAAATTCAATTTGCATCATCCGAAGGCCGCAATAGAGAGAATAACACTACCAAGATATATGGGAGGTAGGGGAATAATGGATATACAGCAACTCTTAGAAACTCAAATACATAATCTTCAAAATTTTTTCTACAATAAATCTCAAAATTCGCCAATGCATAGATCAATAGTGTATATTGACAACAATTTTACACCATTAAATTTAAAAAATAGATCTCTTCAAACAACAACCAATATAAATGCCATTCGTTTGAATAGAAAGGTGGAAATATGGGCCCAGAAGGAACTGCATGGACGTCATTTTAATGACCTCAATCAGTCGAGTGTGGATAAAGTTGCGTCTAACAGATGGCTGTCACTGGGCGAAATCTATGCAGAAACGGAAGGGTTCATGATCGCCATCCAAGATCAAGTTATCCATACAAAGAACTATGCAAAATATATACTTAAGGATAATAACTCAGCAGACGATGAATGTAGAAGATGTTTTCAAACCCCAGAAACAATTCAACACATTATATCCGGCTGCAGGATGTTAGCCAACACAGAATATCTTAATAGGCATAATCAAGTGGCAAAAATTGTTCATCAAAAACTGGCCCATCAACATAAATTAATAAGATAACTATGCACCATATTATAAATACAACCCCGAAACAGTTCTGGAGAATGCTTCATACAAGCTTTATTATGATTTGACGATTCAAACAGATAAAACCATCAGCAACAATAGACCAGATATAATTTTAATTAGCAAACAAAATAGAACCTCTTATTTAGTGGATATTGCAGTACCACTTTCTCATAATGTCGAGAAAACAGTAGCAGAAAAAGTTGCCAAGTACCAAGAATTGGCTATAGAAATAAAAAGAATCTGGAATTTGGATCATGTGTATATATTGCCCATCGTTATTTCAGCTACTGGTATAGTCCCGAAACAAATTCAAAATAGTTTTAAAACACTCCATTTGAGCCCAAACACATATATTGAGTTACAAAAGGCTATAATTATCTCAACATGTCACATTACAAGAAAATTTCTCAACTCTGCATAATAGCAAAGAGTTACTTTGGTGAAAACCCGTACTCTTTGCTTAAAGTCTCAGTTAACACTGAAGAAGATGGAAATCTTAAGGATAATAATAATAATAACAACAACACTAAAATAATAATATTAACACTAATATTAACACTAATAATAATATTAACACTAAAAGCTACAGAAAACATTATCAAAGAATCGACTGACGGGTCTTGCAGGAAATGCCATATCGCAGAGGAAACCATCCAACACGTCATATCCAGTTGCAGAGTACTCATGCAGACAGATTTCTTTCGACATTTTGGCGCTAAATTTAAACTTAAAAAACTGGCTTCATTTGAAGGGCTTCCTTTGAAACTTTTTCAGCATCAGAAGCATTTTCAAGTGCAACAGTAGCCTCCTTTTTCTTCGTCGAGTAATCTCTCGCGCCATTGAGCTAGAAAAGAAATGAATTATGTGCACAGAGCATGCGGTTCTCGCCAAATTGAGCGTCTCTCGCAGCAGCGCGCCAGAAGTGAGAGAAAGCGCCAGAACTTTTCTCGCGTATATGTGAAATGCGCCTTAAGACAAATTTATTCAAGATGATTTTTCATTGTTGGCCTGTGTAATTATCTTATCCATTTAGCTTATCATTCAGTTTATCCAAATAGCCTATCC
Organism: Rhysida immarginata; assembly: GCA_023313115.1. Taxonomy (NCBI): domain Eukaryota; kingdom Metazoa; phylum Arthropoda; class Chilopoda; order Scolopendromorpha; family Scolopendridae; genus Rhysida; species Rhysida immarginata. The sequence goes on from JAHWFO010105724.1 coordinate 177,880, forward strand.
ATAGATCTTATCCAAATAGCTTAATCAAATAACTGTTTGAGAATTAGCTTATCCAAAGCGGTTATCCAAAAAGCTTATCCAATTAGTTAAATATATATTGCTCTTTCGGAATGCCATTTTGTTGGCTAACCATGGAGCTAAACCAGCGTGTAAGTTAAACTGCTACTTAATGTCTGGTTAAGTCCTAACCCCGCTTTCTGCAACGCAAAAATTTTTAACCTGGACTTTAACTAATAGTTATTTTTAACTGACATTGTTGAACCGGCTGTTAGTGGCATGTGAAAAATCATCAATTCGTAATAAGGAGTAGTGTATAAATATCATTTTCTTGTCATCATACTGTTCGCACCATAACCTGTGAATTAAGGTGGTCGTTGAAGTATCCCATCCCACCATTGCTGTATCATATTAATGCAAAATAATCATTTTAGAGGGCGAGCCTTCTCACCGTGGCCGATTAGCAGCTATTTTTTATTTTCGCAATGTTTAAAGCGCTTATTAAATATATTTTAGCATTTAATTTAAACTATGATAAATAAGTAAGGCCGTATAAATGAATTTTATTTGCTGACTTTTAGACTGCCACACCACAAGTGGCAGAAAAATTCATTAACCCTGGTTTTTTGCCTAGTTCAACGACCAATTTAATTTACATATCATGGGGGAGGCCGTGCCCTGGTGAGCTTTCACTGAACACAACTTCTGTGAAGGTAAGCTACATCAGGCACGGCTAGTCACTGGAGGGGCGACAAATCAGTGATTAACAATCTTCACCCCCTCCCCCCCGACTGCTGCGACCATCGTGAATCCAGGTCCATCCAGGGACCCAACTCGTCGGCCTTTGGCTATACTGGTCCTGGATGGACGTATTGAATCCCGACTACAACGTGACCACCGAGAGAGAAGGCCTCCGCATTGAAACGTAATACATTGTGACATCATTATAGATAATGCATGAAGCCCAATAAGAAGCCCTGAATTTGCATGAGGTAATTGCTATTAATTAATAAATAGCGAAAAAATAGCTAAGAAAATTCCACGGCCTGGATTCGAACCAGGGACCTCTGTGTATACGCCCCAATGCTCTAACCACTAAGCTACCGCAGACATGGAAGCTGACGCTATCAAACATGCCCTGTGAGCATAGGTTAAAGCTTTGAATAATATTCGGCATTTAATAGTTCTTAGTGGTTAGAGCATTGGGGCGTATACCCAGAGGTCCCTGGTTCGAATCCAGGCCGTGGAATTTTCTTTGCTATTTTTCGCTATCTATTAATTAATATCGGAGGTAATGGCGTGAAAAAATCCTCCAATGACCATTTTTCAAATTATTCTTTAATTGCTATTAGTTTGACTGTTCTCAATATCGAATTGCTGTTAGGCACCAACAGGTGATTGTTGTTTGGCCTATTGTTTTCACTGGTGAATTGCTGTTACAGCTTATGAATAGTTTATTGCATCGTTTCAGCAATAAAAAAATGCAGAAACGCGCACACATTAAAAAGTTGGAATATAGAGAACTTTGTGACGGTCACCATTTTTGATTTAATGGTTTATTTTGGAATGTGTTTGAGGTTGCGCCTTTAGATAATGTGATGAGGGCATAGCAGCTTCTTGTGATTTTTTTTTTGTATCACGGAAACTGTGATTTTAATGAAGCATTCCTGATCAGGGAACCTTCTGAGATTTCCGAAAAAGCTATTCTAGGCTAAAGGAATATTTCAGAACTACCTTTGGAATAGTATTGGAATAGTATAAGACTGATCCGCCTTTCTTTATAATGGTGCTCATAACTGTTACATCTTTTTTCTTCAAGTAACAGGCCTATAATCTGCCATTCCATTTTCCATCTGCTTCAGCCAAAGAGTAGTAAATATTCATAGCATTTTCGTGATGGTTTAAAGAAAAGAAGGAGAAAAAAAAGAAAGTGGAATAAATTGGATGGGATTTGCCGAGGGGTGTAGGTGCTCAGAATGAACCTCCTCGTGGCATTTGACGAAAACGTCTCGTGTTTTGCTTCCCGCTTGGTAATGGAATGAATCGCAATGAAACGTCGCTCGGTGTGAATCCAATCGAGAAGACTTTTTTCCGACTAAAAAAAAAAAACGTGAGCTCAACGAGAAGAGAATTTGATCGTTAACTTAGCATTGAGTCGAAAGTTTTGTTTTTTTACTGTTCAGATAGACTTCTACTGTGGCTAGTATAAAGCTCAACTGTATAATGTTTATATGTTTGTTGGAAGAGAGCATTTTCAGAGAAGACGTTGTATTTATGTTAAAGCACTTCTCGGAATAAAACACCGTATAACAAGTTTGCAATGAAAAAACAATTGCTTAACCTTGGAATCAGCAAAAGTATAGCTGGGCTTTTAATAATTTATGTTTCTACTACTGAGCAACCACAGATGCTGGTATATTTTAGCCTGTTCGGTTGTTTCGCTTACAATATAATACTTAGTACCCTTTAGGAGGATTTGGATACAGCCTTGCTATGTGGTCCTCGGTTCCTAGGTCGCGGAATCTTTTTTTTCATATATTTTCAGAGGGTGGGCAATAATGAACCTGAACGATTTTGAAAATTTTCGTGTCCGAGTGCCGTTGGTTTGCAACAGTTCGTTCATGTAAATTAGTATACCTCACTATCCCATGAATATTTTAACATAGATGTTTCGAGAAGCGTTTTGGTCGCTCGGAGACTTGACCCCGTCGTAAGCATGAATTGGTCTACGTCATTAATTACTGGTGGAATGCTATCTGAACTTCGCAGAGAAGCCCAGGAGACTACCGAATGCAAAGGGAATGTTGTGAAAAGGAAGGCTAAAAGAGGTCGTCCATCTGGGAATCTGAAAATCCCCGGAGTCGAACAAGCATGGCCCGACAGCTTAAACTTCAAAGATCAACTTAACGTTTTCCCCTCAGAAATACCTTGCATGAGTTGGTAATGAGAAGGAAAAAAAAGCAAAAATGCATGCCATCTCGGAAAGTTGCATTCAAAAACGGCGACTTGCTAAAAAATCTGAAAAATATAGTTACAACGGACGAGGTCTGGTCCTATTTGTCAAGGTGTAAGGCTCAAGAAAGGGTTTATTATGAAAAATATGGGTCAAGTGCCACACCACACACTGTGAACAGAAACCGTCGCATTCGAAGGGCTTTATGGTTTGGGCAGGTATTTCCGTAAATGATAAAACACGCCCGAGTTATTACCATGTAGATCATGGTGAGATATTTTTGTTCATATCTCAGTTAGGGTTCAAATTCGGACCCACATTGTATTAAAAGGAAATGTTCATTTTGGTTACCTCTGTCATTGCTTACAGTTATACACATTTTTTCAGAATCACCCTGTATAGTGCTTTAGTGCAAAACACCTAACAGCGCGGCGATGATGCATACATTGTCCTTCCGATTAGACAGGAGTTTAAAAATCCGTTTACTGTTTCATTTTCAGGACCACCCTCAAATAATCGATGTATAAAGGAAACTGTGGATGAAGACTTCCACAAAGTTTTAATTGACATCACTTATGTACCGGGTGAGCAAGAAATAACGTGAGGTGTTCAGAGCTCGCTAGCGGTAATTCTATTAGGCCAAATGCAGTAAATTTTGGTGTATATACTTAGTGGAACATGCAGTTTCGATTTCTGCAAAAAAAAAGTACCAAAAGTCGCCATAGGGGGCGCTTATTTCAAGAAAACAATGAATACCTAATTGTCAAATGAACAAATACCGTAAAACCAACTTTAGTAACAATAATAAACAATGCTTTATTTTTAGTTACAAATGTGTTTCAATATGACCACCAGTGTGCTGTTCCAATAGCTGCATGCGCTATACGACATTTTCTACGGCAGCTCGCAGCATATCTGCATTAATTAGTCTGAAATGTAACGTTATTTGATCCTTTATGGTTGAGAGGCTGGTACCCTGTACAGTAGTCATCTCCTGTTCCACAACAGCAGTTGTAACTTCTTCAACGTGTTGCTGCCTGATTCGTTTGCGTCCCCGGCCTGGTTGCACTCCTAGAGTTCCGGTAGATTCATATCGTTCAATCATTTTCCGTAAGTTAGTTATGCTCATCGGTCCTCTTCGTAACGTTTTCAATCGCCGGAATTCACGAAGGGCAGCACTTGCATTGTCGCTCTTCTGATAAAACAACTTGACTAATAACGCCCGGTCAGGCAGAGTAAGCGTCATCGTCAGGCCATTCGTTCGTGAATGATGGGAAATCCTCAGCCTTGCCTTTTATTGTCATGATTGCTCAACACGGAACGTGCTTATGTAAATGTATTCATTGTTTTCTTGAAATAAGCGCCCCCTATGGCGACTTTTGATACTTTTTTTTTTTTTGCAGAAATCGAAACTGCATGTTCCACTAAGTATATACACCAAAATGTACTGCATTTGGCCTAATAGAATTCCCGCTAGCGAGCTCTGAACACCTCACGCTATTTCTTGCCCACCCGGTATATTTCAGTGGCTAGGTCACCTTCATCAGCGTGAGATATAAAATGATATAGTGAAGCACTTTTTAAATCCAGAGCCAGGAGAAACTGAATAATACGAGGCTGAGTCAAATGAAAATCGGAAAACCGCTGCTATTTTGCGATGAGACCCGGTACGCATGCGCGTGGACACTGCCGCCATCAATTGGCGTTGGTCCCGCGTCCCCACGTGACCTAGCGGCGCCATACGCGCGTTTCCAATATGGCGGCCCCTGTGTTGGAATGCACCAAAGAAGAGCAACGTGGAGTGATCCGTTTCCTACACAGTGGAAATCCATCGACCCATAATGGCACATTATGGTACTGCATGTGTATCGCAGACTCAGGTGTACGAGTGGTGTAAGAAAGCAGCGGCACAACATGTTTGGCGGACGAAAAGGTGATGCTGACCTTGTTCTGAGACCACAAGGGTCCCATAGTGGAACATTACATGGATAAGGGCAAGACGGTGACCAGTGGCACCTGTAGTGAATTGGTGCGTGACATTCTGAAACCTGCTATACGCGGACTCCTCTCAACAGGCGTTCTCATCCAGCATGACAAGGGGCGACCTCATACGGCTCGTGCGACCGTGGCGACTATCCAGGGCTTGCGTTTGGAGTGCCTCTCCCGACCTCGCGCCCTCCGACTTCCACATGTTTGGCTCACTAAAGGACTCCTTAGGTGGCCACAAATTCGCGACCGACACGAAGGTGGAACAGGCGATGCATGAGTGGCTGCACGCGCAGCCAAAATATTTTTTTCCCGAGGTATCCATGCCCTCCCGACTCGGTGGCGGAAATGTATCGAAAAGTAGGGGGACTACGTTGAAAATAGTGTACTTGCTCCAACTCTGTCTGTAATAAAGGAGCTGTAAAAATATTTCCCGTTTTCAATAGCAACAGAAATAAACAGAACTCATCAAAAATTCATCAGTGAAAAAGTTTACAAACGGAATCATAGACACCAGAATAAGTTTTTAACGTTGTGGAGATAGGGCTATATTATGTTCCATATTAGAACCTCATGGCTCTTTCTAAGCTAGCGTTTATTTTGTTACTTTTTCTTGAATCCTTTCTCTCAACTCGTTATCTTCCCCTCCGTCCCATCTCTGCGCCTCCATTAGCATCTCCTTCCCGCGTTTTTGCCTCGCACTCGGTATCTCCGGGGACCGCCACACTCAATCTCGAATTATCTGGCTGGAAAATTTCTCTGCAATCATCTTGAAAGCCGGTGCCGGTGATCTGCTTCAATTAATTATTAGCTCGGAGCTTAGCTGGAGAAGAAGGGGGAATGTAGCCATGCTCTCTCTCTTTCCACGGTCGCCTTTTCTTATTTCGTCGCTTTTCATCCGATTAGATTGTTTCCACACGCAACCAACTGTGTTAACGCAATCAGAGCGCACAAATAACTCGGCGAGGAGTTGTATGTACGATCCTCCCTCTACTCTTCTTCAAATGAAAAAAGGAAGCAAGACCTTGTTCCCTGCAGCTGTTAATGAGATTTGTTTATTTACCTGTTGCTAAAAGCGATTTAAAATTGAGCTCGTGTCTAATTAGGGTTTAGCTACCTAATACCCAGTACCCCCTCCCCTGCCTGTCCGTCACTAATCTCGGATTTTGCTCTTCTCAGCCTCTCTTGACCCCACTTTGACATTTGGGTCTCCGGGGTTGGGGAGGGTATCCTGTGAAGGGAAGGGTTAAGCGGTTTATTTCGAATTCATTGGATGAGAGGGAGCGGTCGTGATGTCTGTTGTGTTTTCGCTTTAATCCAGATTCCGCTCCTAATTAAGGGAACAGAGTTAACTGTCTGGTTAGAGCGTGTAATGGATTAACTGGATTCGTTGCGATCTGGTGGCGGAGCTTTTGTTTGGGTTTGATTGTACGCTAAGGATTCCATGTGTGGAGCTGTCTGAGGCGGAATCTCAAAGGATTCGGATGCTTTGCCTGAATAAGTTTATCGAATGACTATTGAGCCTTGTGACTCCTCTTGTGGTTTAACTATTTAGCATTCTGATTGCTCTAAATTAATACCTGCCTCCCCCACCCCCACTATATTTCTCAAAGGCTTTAAGGAATTATGAACTTTGGAAGTGATTGCTAAAACAAGGAGCAAAAAATGTCATAAGTCTGAAAACGTACAGTAAAGAGATGGGGTGACGCTATACATATGCACCTCCCAAGGCCTCCCAGTTTTCCCAACGATGGGCGACTTGCTGGATGCCACTTTTATAGAAGTCTCATGTGCGTAACTTCTGGCCGCATTGAAAACGTTGACGCGCGATTCCATCGCTTTGTGATCACCAATGCACCGAGGCCAACGAGAGACAGGCCAGGGCACTCAAAAGTCACCTGAACATCGGGTCCAGGCAACAATTCACCTTTCATTGTTTCCATCTTGGATTTTAACAATCACTATTTTTTTCGTGATTTTTAAACCAAACGCCGCTTTACCCTCCAGCAATCGAGAGATGTAGCTTCCCAGTGGCACTACACATTCACCAACGTTTCCTTAACAGATTTGGATAATCGTTCCAACATATCCCAAACATTATATATAAGGTTGAGATCTTGGTTCTTGATGCGGCCGTGTTCAATTGTTCGCGGAACACATCCGACCTACCATGAATATCGGGGGATCAGTTCTATACGAGTAGAAGAAGCTCAATACTCTGACACCACCAACAGAACCTTGAGTTCTCTAGCTAGGTCCATTGCTTCGTTGGGCTCCAACTACCGGGCTTTGCAAAAGTTCTGTTACACTCGTGACGACCCTCAAAGAAATGGACACGACGATGTTCACGATGCAGTTAGACATGTTTTTATTGTGCCATCATTGTAATTAGTCATTTAATCAATGTAGCCACCATCTGCATCAAGAACCCGCTCCAGACGAGGCCGAAAAGCCTTGCAAACTTTGCGAATCTAGTCCTTCCTCATTCTGGTCCACACGTTGCTGTGACGGACCTTGCAGGCCTTCCCCTCGACATGCGCCCACACGCTGTAGTCAAGTGGATTGAGGTCTGGCGACTGCGGAGGCCAAAAGCCCTTCGACCAGAAGTTCATGTTGGACCCCAACCAGTTTTGTACAGTGTTGGCCGTGTGGGCAGGGGCACCGTCCTGTTGAAAGAATGTAGTCCGCATTTCTTCACTTTTGTGGCCAGGATGTCCTTGTAATCCACTTGGGAACCACACGGGTGGCATTTTCTCGCCATTCGACGCCACGATTCCGAGCATCATCAGAGGCCGGGTGCTTGGTTGTAGACACGTAGCGGACCTTGGAGATATCCTGGCCGAAGCTTACCACGCAGTCGTTTTGCTTGTTGACGACAGGATCGACCGTGAAGGTCTTTTCGTCAGAGAAAATGGCAATTCGCTCGCCATGACTCTTCAAGTCGTTGAGAAGACGGCGACAGCAGAGGCCTCACGCTCTTTCCACCTTCTTCTTTGACCGCTCTGGACACTGTGGACACCGAAATTTTCTTTTTCTTTGCGAGCGCAGTCATTTTGAGCGTCGGGTCTTGTTCGAAGGCTTTTCTCACAGCCAAACGGTTGACGACTTGAGGTCTACTTGAACGAGGTTGATCTTTAAGGTCTCTCCCATTCTTGAGCCTGTCCGCAAGTCTGTGGATGGTCATCCGGCTGACTTTGAGGAGCTTGGCAATCTACTCGTTTCGTTTCCATCGCTTTTGTCGTGGACATTAGGATCACTCAGAGGTTAACACGTAATTTCCAATATATTACTTGATCCTTTTGTGGAAATGGAATTATCCAAATCATGAGCAGTCCATTTTTTGGTGGATGTAAAGAGTGTAACAGAACTTTTGCAAAGCCCGGTAAACCCTGTGCAAAACAGTCGTAATTCGCAGAGCACTTAACCTTCTTCCAGTCATAACGTGTCCAGTCACGACGATTCAAACATTACTGTAGACTAACTAAAAGCCTTGGTTGAAATCATTTGTCAGTTGTTGCACTGTGGGTGTTCTGTTTTAGACTAAGCCTGAACATCATTTTGTCTAACGGTTGAATACTCTAACTATTCTGGCATCTTTCGAAAATCCATTCAGATGCTTCGTTGTTTAAATCGTAACTCCCATCAACAATGAGTCCTTTTTCGAAGTCAGTTAGGTCTTTTTCCTGAATTCTTATTTCCCCTGAATGTCAGAAAATTGTACATACTTAAAACAAATGAAATATAAGGTAGATTTGGTATTATTGGACGGGACAAATTAAATTAGCCCATCTCGTGGTTTGCACTGTCTGTTTATCTTTCCACCTTGTTAGGTTTTAATTCCATTTGGAGCTCTTCCCCTTAACCAGACAACAATTAGTCGATTGAGTAGCGCTCGACGACGTCTCATCGCGGTGACACCTTTTGGAATTTGTTGAGGAAATGTAATTTTCTGCGAGAAATTCGTCATTAACAGTAATGAAGTTTAATTGGGCAATGTGGAAAAGTGATTTCCGTCCCCCTCCCCCGCCCTTGTAACGAACAAGATTTGTGCGCGACAAACACCGCCTCCCAATCTGTTATTGAGCTTTTAACTTAATCGCCGTGATGGATCGCCGTCACTGGTAATGTAATATTCGATGGGAATATTCGCTTAATCGTTATTGATTATCCTGCTCCTTTTCCATTCATTTGTCATCCAGCGCTTTTGAAGGTGACAGAAGGAACTATAAATTCACTCCGATTTTCAGCGTTGCTTTTGACAATCAAGGATTTTGGATTTAAGCCTGGTTCGCTGGCGCTGAAGCATAAAAGATGTGCATCGCCTATATGTCAGTGTCAGTTTGTGCTTCCAGAGGAATTTTGGGCATCTATACAATAAAGTTACATTTCATTATCATCATTATGATTCTTTATACATATCCTAGCCAATTAATTAGCAACATGTGCGAAACATATGGAAATTTCAAAAAAACGTCAGACCATGTGGTCCAAAAGTCTCTTTCCGAGGTCCCGTTTAGTAGGCCAAAGCCACAAAACGGGTATGTCGCTGAATGGAATGGAGCGGATTCTGGTATCTTCTTGCACGAGTTCCAGGAACAGGTGAGTTGACGCTGTACGCCTTGTCTTGATACAGCCATACCTTGTTTACCTCTGTACCGTATAAATCGAGTATGTCACGGGTAAATATGGGGATTAGAACGTTAGTCTGATGTAGTACCTGGCGTGTAACAGTCCTTTTTGGCCTTTGACTCAACTCTGTAAATTTAACTTGCCGTTGTAACTGTATCACGCCATGATCATGAATTCTTTTGAAAATGCTTTCTTGGTTCCACTTTTCATCCGCCAGGTATCGTTCATAAAGTTTAGGGCAGTTGGTCCGTCGTTCTTGAACTTGGCGCTTCAACAATTTATGAACATGGCTCTTGTGTCGCTTCTACAGTTGTATATCACGGTTGATAATTGTGTTTACTCCGTACTCAGATGTCCCTACCTTCTGTGCAATGCCCGTTGTGTTGCTCGGTTACATCCGGTGACCAGAGCCCGAACTTTCCGGATGACGTGAGTGGATGGTCTCGGATTGGCCTGCACTTTACCCTGAGGAATAGCGCCGCTTATGGTTTTGCCAATGTTGTTTAGTATACTTGATAACAATACTCCACGTGATAGTTCACGTGAAATGAACAAGCTCGCAACATTTAAAAATGCTAATTGTTACTATAGATCGCCAATAACCATGGTTTAAAAGGTAGCTGGAAACCTTCAGCTTCGCCTCCCAGAACCGTCATGGCCGAAAATGAGTGAAGATGATGCAAAACACATGGCTAAACATGAGGGTAGCTGATTAATGATTCTTTCACACGCAGATCACGTAAAGTGATAAGTTTATCTTTTCGTTAACTTTGTATTTGAAGTATTTTATTATATTTTATAAACAATTTTTGATCATGGTTTCAATGTCAATTTCGTTTTGATCAACTTTCAGTTACGTATTTTTGATTTAGGCTTGTGGAAAATGATTTCTGATCCTTTTTCGTGTCTAGTTGTACGCGGAATAACTTTGAGGAATAGTTTTTAATTAATTATTCCTTGGGCCCAAAATCGTCAAAAACAAAGCAGCCAGACAGCTAATTGCAGTGCTGGAAAATGAATTAGCAAATGAAGTCCTCCTGTCCATACCAAACAAAGGAAACTACTTACAGTGGGAAAAAGAATTTATTTGGAATCAAGGGCATCTTGAAAGATTTCCTACAAAAAAAATAACATCAACATCACTTTATTATAAAATTTACAAGAAAAAAAGAAATCTGCCCATGGGAAACTGAATTAGCAAATTCTAACAATAATTCAGAATAATGGCTAAATATTTTCTTCTCGTTGATGTTAGTAATCAGTTGGCCTTCCCTTTCGTTGAATTACTTGCTTGATTCGTTTGGGCATTGACAAAATCAAATTCTGCAGTTCCTTCTGTGGAATATCAGCCGAACATTCTTTGACGGCAGCAATCAACTCACTTTTTGTGTGATACTGCTTCCCTTTTCCATACACACCCCTGACTAAAGATGCCCACAGGATTTTCCTGTGGATTGAGATCAGGGCTAAGGCTTGGCCACTTCAAAACATTCACTTCGTTCACTCGAAACCACTCAATTGTTGATGCAGCTGCATGTGGAGGTGCATTATCCTGTTGCATAATCCACTCTCCATGAGCAAGAAGGGGTCCAATTAGGCAGCAAATGGTCTCCAATAAGATCATGGTATTGATATTGATTAATTTGACCATCAACAATCACAATTTGTGTTGTGCCATAGTATCCAAAACCAGCCCATACCATGACTCCTCCTCCTCCACTCTGACGGTGCATTAGATATTCTTTTTCATCATCTCTGAGGTCATGCCAGTACATTGTTGAGTCCGGACCATCCAATGTGAAGCGTTTCTCATCAGTGAATACAACTTGTGTCCACTCCAGATTCCAGGATTCATGCTCCTTGGCTCACGTCAGTCGTGCATCAAAATGTCTCTTTTTCATTGCAGGTTTTCTTTTAGCTTTAGTCCAAACTAAATGGGTGTTGGCTTTCAAAACATTACGGATGGTTCAAGCACACACATTTGATTCCAGTTGTCTAACAATTTCACCCGAACTCACCTTATCACGTTTGGCTAGAAGGATGATGTGTCTCTTGTCACGTTCTGATAATTTGGATTTTGATCCTCCATGCTTTTTATTCTGTCCAGATTCAATGTTTTTTATGTGTCGTGATATTGCACTCACTGAACGTCCAGTTATTTCAATCCACATTCTCTATAGGCCATGATTTTGCCACTTTCCTCTGAGTTTATGTCTTTACACCTTCCCATCTTGGAAATATGTAAATTATTTGGCTTACCAAATGTAAATAAGATGGCATGGTCCATTATTGAATTATGGAGAGGTCTACAAAATTTTTATCAGTTAGTTTTATTAGGTAGTTTTTAAAATTTCTTAGAGATGTTGAAAATTTGCTAATTCAATTTCCCATGGGTAGATTTCTTTTTTTCTTGTAAATTTTATAATAAAGTGATGTTGATGTTATTTTTTGGTAGGAAATCTTTCAAGATGCCCTTGATTCCAAATAAATTCTTTTTCCCACTGTAAGTATTTCTTTGTTTGGTATGGACAGGAGAACTTCATTTGCCAATTCATTTTCCAGCACTGTAGTCCACGGCTCACTCCTACCCGGAACTGTCATGGCTTCAATTGGCTTCACTTTGGTGACGATGTTAACAATAAGATCCGGAATCTATCTTTAATATACGTCATTGGTTTCAATGGAGCCAGAATTTGATGAGATAATATTCCCTAATTTAGTGTAATTTGCAAAAATTTTAAATAAATTATTGATAAACCAATGTGAATGCATTATATAGCTCACTTTTAACATTGAGTATCAACTAAATAAATAAAATAGTTAGAAATTAGGGACTTCAGATCACTAGGTACCATATAGATCCACTTGAGCCATGGCGACCTATGCAGCATCTAGCGTGATATGAATTCCCTAGCTTATAGACATTGGAAAATGGTGGAAGCTCGATGACCATATATATCTATAGACCAGCTAATAACCCTCTGTATATTGGAACGACATATCCGTTACCAAGATTCCTCTTCCAACATATCCGCGAGAAAGGGAATATGTGATGAATGCCTGGTCTTCCATTGACTTACTAGTGCTTCAATTCACTCTATAGCATCCCGTATAAGGTGAAGAAACATAATTTGGTGATTTACTTAAGTTGGTGATAAAATTTAAGTACAACCCTAGCGTCAATGAACTTCGGACACCTACAGAATTTTGGATAAGTACAACGAAACTCATTGTAAACAAATGAAAATTACTTTATTGAGTGCACAGAGCTTTAGTACAACTGTCATATAGCATTTTAACATAAAATTTAAATAAGCGACTTTTTGGAATGTTCCGTTTTCAACACGTTGCAATAAACTTCGTACACCATATCGTTTATTGCACATTACCACTGAGTGGCGTCACCTTTCCGACGAATGACGCTCCGAAGTCGTTGAGGCATCCTGGACACTAACTTCTGCGTTGTTTCTACTGGAATTTTGTCCCACTCTTCGGAAATACACGCCCGCAACTGCTGCAGTGTTCGAGACTTCCGCTGTCTGACTTTTCGCTTTAAAATGCGCTATACATTTTCAATGGGTGACAGATCTGGGCTGCAGGCAGGCCAGTCAAGCACCCTGTAGCCAAGTCTTGGTGTTCCGAGCAGCATGAGGCTTCGCGTTGTCCTGCTGAGAAATGCTTGGTCTTCTATTGAACAACTTTTGGCGGGATGGACGCAGATGCTGTTGAAGAATGTTTATATAGGCAGCAGAGTTAATAGTGCCCTCGCAAAAGTGAAGCGATCCTGTCCCGGCTACACTCATGCAACCCCACACCATCAGCGATGCAGGCTTCTGAACTTTCCTCTGGTAACAGTCGGGATGATTACTTTCGTGCTTGTTTTTAGCACCTTGCGACCGTTGTTGCCATACATCACTGCAAAGGTGGACTCGTCGGACCACAGAACACTATTCCACTGAGCAAGGGTCCACTTTAGATGGGTTCTGGCCCATGCTACCCGGCGACGCTTAGTTACAGTGCTCATAAATGGCTTCCTCTTTGTAGCATATAAGTAATAGTTGCAACTTCTGATTTAACGGCGGACTGTGCTTTCGGATATGGGTATATGAAAATATTCTCGAGCCCAAACAGTCATTTCACTTATGGGAGCATGCCTGTTTTTCACAATGTAACGTCGAAATACTCGTAGGTCCCTAACATTCAATAATCGCTGCTTGCCTGGTGCAGTCCCTGGTTCTGTTTTCCCGATTTCTCTGAAACGCTTGATGATCCCATCAACAGTAGAGAGAGAGTGGAACTGATAATTCATGGGCAATAGCTCGCTGGGATTTGTTATTCTGGAACTGCTGTATAATTTTTTGCCGTATACACGTTTCTACTGGCTTACCATGTCCCATGGTTCAAAACAAGACGAATACTGTGCTATGTCGCGTGATGCAAAGCATTCTGGGCGTTTCTACAGCCTTCAGGAAAGTTCTATATGCTGGTGACCCCTTGTGTACGAAGTTCTTTGAAACTTGTTGACAACGCAATTTTACATAAATTTGAATAAATTATTTCACACCATTAAATCGATGTTGATATTGTTCCATGTACACTGAGTAAATCTATTTTCATTAGCCTGCAATCCTCTGTATGCACTTTTCACTGTGTTTTTAGCTAAATTACTTGGTGTCCTAAGTTTATTGACGCTAGGGTTGTATATCCTTAAGGTTCCACGTTCCCATGTTGTGTTTCCTATTATACTGAGATCCGAATAACAATAAGTTTGTTTTTATTCATTGCTGAATCTTTTAATTCATTTGCTTTTGGGTGGGTCTCCACTTAATTTTATAAGTAATACATTATTAGTACGTCGTATTTGTTTTACTTCTCTAATTACTTGATTTCTTTCTCTTTTCAGGTATGTACAAGAAAATTGATTATTAAGCGTGGAAATGCGTTGATCAGGTTTGTGTTCAAAAGTATTTTAACACAAAAATTCAAATTTGCTTTTACTTTCTTTCCAAAGACCCTGCTCATTCGGCGAATTGATAATTGATTATTGTGCCGCCCCACCACGGACATTTAATTCCCTCCCCAATCGATCAGTCGAGCGGAATCGTTAATAGGTTCGAGGCAGGCGGGGTCGGATACAAGACGAGCTTAGTTAGAGATAATGGGCTTTGGGCTGGCAAAGGATAGGAAAGAAAGAAAGAAAAAAAAAAGAAAGGGTGGAGACGATGGTCGGGATGAGTTTGGAATAGTAATGGACTGTTGACGTCATTCGGCTATTTCCGATTATTGGTGAGATTCTCTTTAGGTGTGTTCTTAGGGTGGGTTTTCGTGACACGATCTCGCTATTCGTATGGAGATTATAGTATCTAACATTATTTTACTATTACTTTCTAATTTTTAAGAAAATGACTATATTTCCTTCAAAATTTTGTTTTGGTAACCAGGAGAGCGCATTTTGGAATTTGCCCTTTTCCAATTTGGGTTTTTTGTTTACTAGAAGGGGATAGAAAATTCTTTGGATCAAACTTAACATTAACTATAATTAAATAATATAAGAGATTTATAAGTAAGTGGCTTTGGAAATTACGATTACCTTGTAAGGTGCAGCTCAAAATGATAGGTCCACCCAAAAACTCGCAGTTAAAGTATTTTATTACCCCAAAAACTGTTGGAGTTGTATTACATATAAACTAAAAGCACTAAATTACCTTAAAAACAACATGACCAAACAAGACCAAACATTGATTTTACATGGCTCAAAAAGATAGGTCCACTTTGTTTATTTGATTTGTTTACATAATTAACTGTATTTTTTGTTAATAGGGGGTGTGCACTCATAAATACAAATGGTGGTAAGTGCAATTATAGGTGGTTTTTAAGTCTGCATAAGACAAAATTTTGTGTGTGTAACCATGAGTCGAGGCAAACCTCTATCTGACTTTGAATAGGGTC
The DNA here is from genome assembly GCA_023313115.1 of Rhysida immarginata. Classification (NCBI taxonomy): domain Eukaryota; kingdom Metazoa; phylum Arthropoda; class Chilopoda; order Scolopendromorpha; family Scolopendridae; genus Rhysida; species Rhysida immarginata. Next base: position 193,394 of record JAHWFO010105724.1, read on the forward strand.
AAATCAAGATTCTAAAAGACAGTGGACTATCAAATAGATCAATTAAAAAGCTGAATTGTTCCCATTCATATGGGTGAAGGGTATGGCACAAAGAACACAACAGGTAGGCCAAGCAAAGTCAGTAGCAGGCAAAATAGGGTTATTATTCATGACATAGCTGTCAAGAAAAAAACTGTGGCAGAAGTTGCAGGAAGACGTGATATCAGTGTTTCAAAATCAACAGTGAAACGAATTATAGCAAAGTGTCCCTTTTTGAGATACAAGAAAAGAAAATGTGCTCCTGTGTTAAATCCAAGCCACAAAGAAAAAAGGATGTGTTGGGCAAGAGAACACATGTTGTGGAAGGAAAAATGGAAGCAGTGATATGGAGTGATGAAAAATTTTTTAACCTGGATGGCCCAGGTGGTTGGCAGTGTTACTAGCATAACATAAGGAAAGAAAAAGAAATATACACAAGGTGGTGGATCAGTAATGGTGTCGGCTGCATTTAGCTGGCATGGAAAACCCATAATTGTGTTTGTTGATGGGCGTATGAATGCCTCAAAGTATCAGGCATTCAATCTTCTGCTAGAGGAGAATCTACTTTCAATTGCAGAAGAATTGGGTGGGCCATTTTGGATGTTTCAGCAGGACAATGCCCCACCACACACTGCAAAGTCAACATATGAGTGGTTCCTGGCAAAAAGGGTTAACGTTATGGATTGGCCTGTATATTCCCCTGATCTGAATCCCATAGAAAATCTCTGGAGCATCTTAGCACGAACAGTGCTTGAAGGAGGGAAACAGCACCACTGAAGATCTGAAGCAAGCAATCTAAGAAAAGTGGGATGGGAAAGATTAGTTCTTTCACTTACTGATAGACTTTTCAAAGTCATTTCCAAAAATAGAGGACACACAGGCTATTAAGTTTAGTGGGCCTATCTTTTTGAGCTATGTAAAATCAATGTTTGGTCTTGTTTAGTATATTATTTGTTTTAAAATTGGAAACAATAACGTTGTTTTAAGGTAATTTATTGTTTTAGTTTATATGTAATACAACTCCAACAGTTTTTGGGGTAATATAATAATTTAAATGCGAGTTTTTGGGTGGACTTATCATTTTGATCTGCACCTTGAAGGAATCAACACTCAAATATATCACTCTCCTTGTCAGAAAAGCCAATTGTGATTCACCTAAATTAATACCAAAAAATAACGCTTAATAACTCCATATGAATCTAATAATTGATACCCACACCTATTTGTATAGTGTAATACCTCGTTGTTACTATAATTCTCGGCCGCGATTAACTTACCGATCATGAAACTTTAGGCCTGCCTAAAAAGAAAATTAGAGATTTGAAATCACGTGACTTGAAAAAAAAAACCACCATGTGCCAGTAAACAACTGCTGGCGGACTTTTGTGAACTTAGTAACATTCACTTGCGAATTCCTTAATAAACAAGAAACTAATTCGTAAAACGATTTCCAAGTATGCTGAAAAGAAGCATACGTAATGTTGACTTTTAATTTTACAGTTTGATATAATGCCGAAATTAGGTAAAGTTTACTATAGATCTAATGTAAATTAGCTATTTTTAACAACAGGCCTAATATTAAATGGCTATATTTATCAGTAGACCTAACATTAAAGGACAAAAAGCCTAACAGCAGTTATTTAATGGCCGAAATAGGCTTAACGTCATCTGGCAGTCGATAACTATAGGCTTAAGAGCTATTAGCTGTTCATACCAATTTGACTAGCTTCAGTCAGCTTTTGATAACAATAGGCCTAATTTCACTTTATTGCGAAAACACTAGCCCGAAAATTAATTAGCTATTTTTAAAATTAGGCTTAACAGTAATTAGTAATTGTCAAAAATAGGCCTAACATTAATTAGCTAATGACAAAATAGGCCTAACCTCAATTACCTGTTGTTAATAATGAGCGTGACTGTTTATTAGCGTTAAAAAAAATAGGCCTAACGCCAACATTTGTTTATTGATAACAGTAGGCCTTACAGAAATTAGCATTGACAATAATAGGTCTAACAGCTTAGTTTATCAGGGTATTATAACAACAGAAAACAGTACATGTATTGTACTTGGATGCTACGGATGGATCATTGCTTAATGTACAAATCAATCAACGTACCATAAGTAGTAGACAATAAGCCGATCAAAATGTTTACAAAATTTCATTTCATTTTGTAGGCCAACCTGAATGAATTGTTAAAACGAAACCAGCGCGTGCCTCGACAAAGCTTAGTAACGGGCGCGCGCTCAGAGGTCATATCAAGAATCCTTAAATGATTAAGAATATTAATATTGTATTCATTTATAACTCGTCAGTATAAATTGATTCATATCACACAACCTATCTTGGTGTATTTAATGTTAGTGTACGTGCTTGAAGGAGTCAATTTTTCGGGCTAGCATTTCTGAAATAGAAAAAAAAAATCATATTCGTTTGTTTCTCGTGATTCCCTTTCAAGTGACATATTACAAGCCGTATTTCCCAATATAAACTTTTAATAGGGGATTTGGGTCTCAGTAGTCACGTGACTGTTAGACAGATTTCATTGTCAAACTAATCAGGTGAGGGTTTCTATCGAATAGCGAAAACTGAATTTGAAAAAGTTAAAACAACCTCGAGAAATCGTCGGACATACAGACAAACACACAAACCAAGCGATTCCAATATACGCTGAAAATCATATAAAAAAATAACATAAATAAGATAAATTGATTATTTATTATGCAGAAATAACTCATATTGTGGCGCTATTTGCGTTAAATGTCAGTTGTGACTAAATGCTTGGACCAAATGAACCTGCACTTGCTTTACAGCACTGTTCGCAATTTTCCCCCCCTTGAATTTTAGTTGACTTTGTGTACGGATGTTAAATAGAACTGCAGATGCGCCTAAGGATAGCAATAAGTAATACATGTACGTAAGGCGTTCATAAAGTTCGTACAATCACTGTGACAGAAGGGAGATGGGACCATAAAACTTGGTGATGGAGTTAATCCTTTTCAACATAAGCACCATATAACTTCACACACTTCTCCCAACGATGGATGTCCTGACGGAGACCAGTGGTTTATTCATCTGAAGAAAGAGGTAGAAGTCACTGGGTGTCGGGTTTGGAGAGTAAGAATGGTTAGATTGTTGTTCGGACCTAGATGGTTAGGTGACTTTTCCACTTCGATGCCTGTCTTTCTCGTTGGCTTCGGTTCAACGTTACAATCTTAGTGCTTCAACACTACGTTATTGACGTCATGTTCAGGCCTGATATTTTCTAGAAGGTCATGGTCAGGGCCTGTCTATCTACCTTGCCTTGACTTGGATCAACACCTCCTATACTCTGTTCAACGAAAGAAAAACTGGGCGTGTCTAATTAAATTTCCGATTTCAATTGTTAGACATTGTTGCTAAGTAAAATTAACAATGTTTAACAATTGAAATTGGAAATTTAACTGGACACGCCCAGTTTTTCTTTCATTGGACAGAGTATAGAAAGAAAGCTAAACAACTGAAACGTCAAACATTGTTACATTATCATATTTCGACCATTGTTATTCATATTTCTACCAATAATAAGCCGTAAATGTGGTCGACTTATGATGATGTAACAATGTATGACGTTTCAGTTGTTTGTCTTTCTTTT
>JAHWFO010105724.1:217044-233222 GCA_023313115.1 Rhysida immarginata
TTTTTTGGCATTTTACCTCTCCATGCTTAACTTTTGGAAGTGAATGTATTTATAGCCAGTGGGAACTTTCTGGGTATGAGTCTTAAGTCCGAATTTGCAGTGAAACCGGATTAGTGATATCGACAAATGCAAATTTCCCTTCCTACAAAAGGAATCGCAAGCTTATTAAAGAGATTACTGAGGCAGCTACGAGAAGATGCTCAACATGCCAAGTGCGTTTTGGACTTTCCAAAAGAACATCAAACAGTACCAAATATTGTTCATTCTGTTGCCAATGTGAATAAGTGTGCAAACAAGGAGATGGTTAAGGTTGGTATATAACGTTTTATTGAAGATGTAACTTAATCCAAACCCTAAGTAAATTAACCTCAATTAACTCAGGGCGTGAGTATCCGAAGAGAACACTTAATTCGTTTTTGTTTATTTGGACCATGTCAGTCCATTACCTCATCTTTGACCAATTGTAGTAATTCGACTCCGTGTTTTTAAGGGGAGTGTCGAATCGCCTTTTTAGCACTTTGTGTTTATATTAGCGACACCATGGCGTGACATTCGAGAGATTTGTTCTCTTAATGGATCTGTGTGTATGTTTGACTGCCATTGTTGGTTGGTTATTATGACGATTGCCTCAAGTAAGAGGAGATGCGTGAGAGGCGAAGTGCGTGTGAAAAAGTGGGAGCTGCGTCATCTGGTACTGGGTTCTGTTTAATCTAATAAGGAAAACACCATTAAAGGGCTCGTGTTTTTATTAAGTAAGACACGTTATTAAAATTGTTTTTTCTTCAGGGAAATTAAGTTCTTCGTGTCTTACTTAAAGCTCATCGATTGCAAGAGGATTAGTCGAGAAAGCGCCTTTATTGCCATTTCATTAGTTACCATTTCCCTGTTTCTCTTTATGACGTCATAAAATTTTTGAAAGGCCGTTTTTATGAAAAGTGAGCCTCTTAATAGAGATAACGAATTGACTGACTGTCTGATCAATAAAGAATCTCATTAAAAATTGAACTAAGCCTAATTACCGAGAATTGCCAATTGCTGGTGTTAACTTTGTATGACGACGCTTGGACGCTTGGAACTTCGCCAGCCAAGCTTTTCTTTGAAGAAGTATAACAATCGCGCATCATAAAATGGAGCCTCGAGCGACAGGTAATTGCGTATTCCCTGTTGCTGGAAGAGATATTTCGATTCACTACTGTCAGCGAGATTTCAAGTTGGTGTCAAGTCGAGCGGAAGTTCCACGACGGAAGTGATTTGAAAAGCTATAAAAGAGAACAGAAGTGGACACGCGCAGTTGAGCAAATCTTGTGTTTATTTATTGGGAAATGCCTAACGATAATTCCTTGTGAACTTATTGGAAATTTCCAGAGGATATTGGCGCTGAGTGTTTCCAATTTGTTCCCGTTACTCTTCCAAGGTGGACTGACATGGTTCGATAGGATTTTTTTTTTTTTTTTCCCCTTTTGCGTCTATCTTCTGACAAATGAATCGTTGTCGAAGGAAGAGAGAAATATCGGTCTGTCGATGGGGGATCGGACTTCCCTCGCCGCGATAAGAGTTCCCTCCAGCGGTCGAGATGTATTGGCGCCCCGTGATTTACACAGATGTCGGTCGAGAAATAATGACAGCGAATGTGCCAAGTTATCCTCTGAACATTTTAATCAGTTTTTATGCAAAATACACTGAATGGCCAAAACTCATGGGAAGCCACTGGATGTGATGTTAATGGAATCATTCTAGAGAGATATTGACCCACGCATCTTGCAGTGCTACCCACCGGTTCTTTTGGTGTTGGTTTATCGAGCGTACACTCGTGTCTACAGCATCCCATACATGCTCGATTGGGTTAAGAGCGGGTGATTTCGGGGGCCAAACCAGAGGAGTGAGTGTTCATCAAAGAGCGGTGACATGTCTCATTGTCCTGTTGAAACATGGCATCTCCATCAGGGAACTCTAATGCCAGAAAGGGATTGTAATGAATTTATGACTGCCCCCTCGTATTATAGTGATGTGTGGCGGTGATTCTATAAACTATTAAATGAAACAAGGCTTCCATGTAAACCTAACTATCTAAAGGCATTGATGCAAATCAGCGATACGAAATAGAAGGTACATTCCTTATACTATTATAAACAACTTGAAGCCCCGCCGCCATGACAGTTCTAGGCAAAACACGTGTGAGCCGTGGGATAGTTAGCTGTCTGGCTGCTTCGTTTTTCATGATTTTGGATTTTGGGTAAAATCAAAAATAACCCCTCAGAGTTGTTCCGCGTACACTCACAGCAATATGCGGTTCATATGACCCGCTTGTGAGAGTCCTATGATTCTTCCAATACGACCCATTAAAGAGAGTCTTTGGACACACATGTCAGTAAGAGTTGTTTGACTTGAATTGCCGAGTCGCCATTTTCGGGTCAATTGACTCGATTGTACAAGACTTAATGTTCATTATACGCATATATACATATTTACACACGCTTGCATACATATTTACACATTTTTACAGCTACTTGCACATTTATATAGCCATATTTACACAATTATATATGTATATTTACACAATTTACACATGTATACATAAATTAACCCACATGTACAAGTTTAAACGAGTTTACACATATTTATACACATACAAGTATAAACAAATCGCACAAGTTTATATATGTCTATACACCTATTTATACACATTTACACGTGTTTACGCTTATGTACACATCTGTACAGTTATTTACAAACGTATACACACATTTATACAAGTTTACACACAATTTACACATCTGAACAGGTTATTTACACAGTTTACACTATTGACACGAGTGTACATGCGTCTATACACCAATTTACACAACTTTACAGATATTTATACACACACGTACATACATTTACACACATGCATTCACGTATTTACACAAATCTCCACACAAGTATACTGATATTTACACAAGTTTACATTTGTATACCAACCTGTATTTGTATTGCATCATCTTTACAGTCAAAATTCGCCAGCAGAAGATAGAACTTCAAGCTTGTAGGCAGAAAAAAGGATTTTAATAATAAATCTGTTGCTAAATTCTAAAATAACGATCCCCGTGTTCATAGAATCGACAGCTCTTGAATAACAGACAACAATAGCAAGATAAACAACATCTATTTAAAATTTTTAAACATAATTTTTTTTTATAAAGTCATTTATTAATTTAACAGTACATTCAACTTATAATGTACAATGTAATAAATTCACCATCACTTAACAGAATTGATTTGCACAAAAATCAAGGGAATATTTTTGTTGTAAACATTACATAAATGCAAGACTCCTTTTCCATTCCTTTGGGTAGGCTAAATGGAAACTATCACGTAATGCTGAAGAGGAACGCTCATATCGGTATCCTTGGTAATCTGAAATACAGAAAAAGGGATGAGTTTTAGATCAATGATTTACACTCCCTACAATAATAGAAAGGGAAATAGCAACATTTTATTTTAGTTAATATCTTATTCGACCTCCCTGCTGAAATTAAGTCAGCCACCCTTCTTACTTTTTATAAGGTTCCAATACACAGCTTCCGGTGTTTAGATCCATTCTTGCTGCGAGAAAATAACCATGTTGTTAGCAGTCGATAATAATGAATGCTGTTCAGCATTTCAGAACAAAACGAATAAATAAAAAATAATCCTCACAATAATGAATAAGAAAATGTGTTAGCAAATAAATTTGGAACTATTAAATAAGTATAATTTACGTTAGAAAAAAGATTAACTTACTTAGATTCCTGTTTTCGTTCAATTTTTCTTGAACTGGTAAAATTTGAAGGAGCAAGACGAACAACGTTGGAGAATGCTTATTCAACGTTGGGTTTTTGAAGGAGACTGTTCTCGCACTCAAGAGTTGAAGAGACTATCCCTACTGATAGATAACTTGTCCCATCCATAGTCATATTAAAGAGTAGTATTAAAGTAGTTCTAATAATTTTGTATTAATCTTCTCACTAACACGAACGGCGAAATCGTCCAGTATCGCTATCCGCCATGTTTTCGTAACACGATTTCGTATCTCTACCGGAAATGATTTCCATTTCCTATGATTTGGCTCGTTAAGCTGTATTTGGCGCTGTTAGATGAGTCGGGGGTTCATAAACACTTGAAGATCGGTCGTACAACTTATACACGAAGTACTGTATTCTTATAATCGAGTTAGAGAGCTATAACATAATAAGATGAATCTTATGATCTGGAAATTGCTGTGAGTGTATAACTGTACAAATAGGCACAAAAAAGGATCAGAATCACTTTCCATAACTATATTAATAAAAAAAAACGTAACTGAAAGACGATCGAAACGAATGTTACCCTCATGTTTAGCGTCATCTTCTCTCGCTGTGAACTTACGTATCTTGTGGCTTTTAATTGTACGTGGTGATTCAAAGTTCTTAAAAATACAAAGTTACTGAAAAGATAAAGATGTATTGACGTCTAATATATGTTTGTAGCATGTGTTTAGGGATATATCTCTCTTCCGGCCATGACAGTTTTGGGCTTCTGGGGTTCCCAATTTGCTGCTTCAAATATGGCGGCAGTTTCGGGGTCTATCTTTTATATACGCCATAGCGGCTTATCAGAAGTTGATAGATTCTCGATAATGGCCGACAGATAGAACTTAGCGGCTTAGGGTTTGACGTATAGGCCTAAAATTTTCTTAAACTGTTTCTAGAATTTATTATAGCTAAGAACTGTCTCATTGCTAGCTATTTAAAGTTCTTTCACGCGAAGCGTCCTAACAAGATAAACAGCACATTTCGCATTGGGCGCTAATAATAGCGTCGATGACGTCACTGGGAGGTTTATCGTTGAGTAGAGTGGTTCTTCCCACTCATTAAAATCAGGAGAGAGTGAGCGTGTAAAAAAAAAAAAAGTTGTAAATTATCGGACGAGGGAGATTAAAAAAGAATTTTGAGTTTGTAAACATGGAGGAAGGATTTCATTTTGGCGCCTGTTCATTCACGAGTTGGTTTCATGTCTCTTAATGCTTTCGACCTATTTTTTTTTTTTCTAATTTTAAATTTACTTCTTCACAATGAATCGATTATTTGTATCCTCGGAAAGGAATCCGAAATCCGTTTTGGGTTTAATTAGGATCATCAATATCACTTACTGTTCTTGTTGTTGTATAAGATCCGTCTTAGGATTTATTATTATCATTTCCTAAAATAGAAGGGAAATTAATGGCGCGCATCCCCCCCCCCCTCTCTCTATTATCTTCAGTGCTGATTAGCCCTCGTTTGCTACTTTTTTTTTTTTTTTTAAAGCAAAACGATTACGACGAAATCGCTGCAACAAATGAGACGATTAATCGTTGAGGATTGTCGGGATTTTTTTTTGTTCTCCTGAGTTTAATTTGGGATACGCTTCCAAATAAAAGAAGGGGTTGCTTTCAGGGTAGCTTTAAAAAAGAGCGAAATCACGACGTTTTTATCCATTGAAGCCCGTCCGCTTGAGTTCAACGTCTGAGATTATGAAGTGAATTAAAACGAATACAGGGATTGGACGAAACAGTGGAATCCAGTGACGTGATTCAACCGAAATGGTGGGCGCAACTAATTGGGCAAATCCGTTGGTACCTGTTTAGCTGGCACACATTTTCATTTTATTAAGTATATCGAGAGCTATGGCTCGACATTATTTGTTTGCCTTTGACACCTGCTGTTGTGGAATCCGTCATAAGTTGGACCGAGCTTAAGAAGACAATGGCTACGAAAGACAATCTGAGTCTTCGTCATCCCGTTCCTACCAAAACAATGCCGAGGAAGTTTCATAACAGACTAAATATGATTCAGCTACGATTGATCCTCAGGTAAATGCATTACGAAAAATCTGGAGGGCTGAGGAGTGGAAAAAATATCATTTGTGAGTCATCCAGTGAAGGATTATGTTTGTAAGACGTCTAAAGAAGCTTATTGGCTGATTTCCATATACGCGTTTTTAGTGGTGATCATACGACGATCATATATGTATCACGTCATCGTATGTACACATAGAGGTTTTAATGCGTTATTCGACCTTTTTTTGGCCCGAATACACTAGTGGACAAAAGTTTGGGCTAAGTGTGTTTTCTAAGAAAACAATTATTTAGAGATTTTATTGTTATGACATCTTATTACTTACTATTGAATATATCAAAATTGACAATTGAATAATTGATCTTTTAATTTGTTTTTAAGTTACATCCAAATAATGCAAATTACACTGGTCCAAAGTTGGGGTAACAGGTAAATAAGCATCAAGATATCAAAAGTAAAGGAAATTAATATGAAATCTGACCGCTATTTGACTTTATAACTTGATTTGTCATTGATGAAAATAACTTCTTGATGGTGTTTGGTGCTATTTTAACAGCGGAGGACTCAATTGCATTGATTAGCTGCATAAGAGTTGAATACTGTTTGTCAGTATAAATATCCTGGCTCATAAGATGCCAAACATTTTCTATAATGTTGAGGTCGGGACTCCTTGCCGGCCAGTCTAGTCTACGAACTTTGTTAGTGGAAAATCATTCAGTAAAAATTCGTGCTGTGTGGATAGATGCATTGTCTTTCTGCCACACCCATTGTTTTTGTCTGTAGTGTCTTTTGCAGAAAAGAATGGATGTGCTTTGAAGGTCTTCTAAGTATTGGTTGCCGTATATTTGCCCTCAATTACTTTTATCTTCAGGTGACCCGTGTTTGAAGTGGCACCTAATGGCATCACATCTGGTGCTTATTTCTGACCAGAGCAATTGGTTTTTGGCCTTGTTTTTTAACATAACTGCACATGTTATCAGGTCCATCCATGGAAAATCGTTTATCATCAGAAAATACCACCAACCCAAAATCAGTCTTCTCATGATGTGTTTCTGAGCAAATTGAAGTCTTGCTATTTTATTCTTTGGTGTTAATGGCAGTGATTTTTCAATAGCTTCATAGTGAAAGTTCTCACGCTGCAATTCACGCCTTATGGTTCTAGTTGAAGCCTTCAAATCAAGATTTACTTCGATGCGCGTACTGTTTACAATGTGGCCAGCTGCAATTTCTCTTCTGCCAAGGCGTCTTATGCTAGATTTTGTCCGACTTGTAATTGCAGATGGGTTTCCCATCTTCTTTCCTGTCTTCCTGTTTTCATTTGTTAATTGCCCTGATTACTGTATTGTAGCCAACATGAGCAATTTGAGCTTCTCGCTTGAAGTTCTTGTGTTGAGCATACAATGCATGAATTTCCTTCGTTTCTCGTCAGAAATCATCTTAAGACACTTCTTCACATTCCAAAAAATCAATGGACAAATATTCCTGCACTTTACTGTAAAAAATATCAGTTATTTACCTGTTACCCCAAACTTTTGACCAGTTCAGTTTGCATACTTTGCATGTAACTTAAAAACAAATTAAAAGATCAATCTTTCAATTGTCAATTTTGATATATTCAATAGTAACTTAAAAGGTGCCATAATAATAAAATCTCTAAATAATTGTGTTTTTAGAAAACACACCTACCCCAAACTTTTTGTCCACCAGTGTAACAGCAAGTATGCCGTTTGGCATAGAGTCAATAAGGTGTTGAAGCGCTTCTATGTCAGTGGTACATCTAACCTAACATAACCTAACCTAAATCTTACCTAAGCTTAAACTTAACCTAACCTAATGTAGACCTGTTAGATACGTTCAACAGATTCGCAGCTTTGTTGGAAGATCTTGCTGTCGATATATCGTTCCAACATGCCCGAAATGTTCTCTATTGGGCCTTTTTTTCAGTTACTCACCAGCAGAAGAAACTTCATATCACGATAGAGTCACCAGAACCTTGTTAAGGCATGCTGCCTGCATTGCTTCGTGGGGCTCCCTCCAAACCCTCTTCTTCCACATTGATTTGACTTCACGTGTCCAGTCATATGTTCCAAACATCACTGCAGACGAACTTACCTGAATTCTACAGAAATCTGGGTTTTTCGTATATAGCCGACTACCAATTAGGAACTGTTTCAATTCCTGCCCCATGTTTCACACATGTTTTTCATAATTCCTTTGCCAGGGTTGTAGTAATTCTTGGATTTAAATGGAAATTACGATTTGGGCTGTTTGAATCCAGTAGTGAATCATGGTCGAGATTCTCTCATGATTTGGGTCAACAGTTTCCTACATTATATTAACACAGGTTTTCCTTATTTTGTTTCCATTATTCTAGTCCAACCCGTGTATATTTTGATTTTTTTAGAAGCTTAAATTAATAATTAGGCTTAAAACCCAGAATGGGTGTGTATCCGAGAATATAATTAAGTTTTTATTTGTTTTTTTTGTTTTGTTTTTTAAATGACCCGCATTTCTTGTTGTTGCTGCTGCTTTTGACTGTTTATTCCCCTTATTAAGGACGGAAATTGCATCCTTCAAGCATATGCAAAGTGATGGGAAAGTCGGGGTAAAGAGGAAGATCTTTTGAAGAGCAGCGTATTCAAAGGTGAAATGAGCCACCGGGGAATCGGCGACATGTACTATTCCTACTATTACTAGGCTGGAAATTCTAACCCTTCCTCTCCCCCCATCTCATTTCCCTATCTTCCTTGCACTCATCCCCTGTCTTTCGCATGTATATCTGTGCTGTTCGCGCAATGTATTTTTTCTTTTTAAGATGGCGAAAGGGGTCGGGGACTGTAAATCCATTAAGTTGAAGAAGCCGTCGCCCATCGTCTAATGAAAACGGCCGCCGGAGGGATTCCGTTGCGTTTGTCGGCGAGAAAAGTTAACGGAAAAGGGGGTTAACGAAAAAGGGAGTTGCTCCAACGCTGACGACCTCGGCTTTTAACAGTTTTCTTCCGCAGTGCAGGTTTTTATGGGTAAGCAAAGCAGTGTAGTTTCGTTTTCGATAATGAAAAAGGTCGGGCGAGAAATTGGATGTAAATTTTCCGGGCTTTTAGGAGCTCGAATTTTTTGGGCTGAAACTTTGGCGCCCAAAGTTTGATTGGGTTGGTTTTACCATTTGATTGGTTCTGCGATACTTCAAGCTCTTCTCAGGTCTCCGTGTGGACGAAGGAATTATTTTGTAGATATAATATTGTGAGAACTGAGAGTTCTATATAGAAATTTGACATACACTTGTTTTATGATTTATGCTTAAAAACTTTTAATGCATGTTCGTTCTATACTTCTTGGCAACAAAGCGACGTCACTGCCGGCTTCGTTGCATTTCAATTGACAAACCTAAATAACTGGAGAACAAGAAATTAGTCCCCCTCCCCCCAAGGAGGGAATAAGAAAGTAGCGGAAGCCCTCAGATCATCTATTTTTACTATTTTTTCTGAACTTTTCTCGAAGTAGTATTTAGAAAATGTAAATTTTACCATCTTCTTTCGTTACTCCTCATTTCCGATCGAATGATATAACGGTATCCGTCCTATTGCCCGACTGTCTTTCTGCCCGACTCATTAACATTGCGAACCTGCTGCCCGACTCACCTGATCACTAGTTAAAAAGGGTTTTTCCCAAGTACTCGATACATCGACACTTAGCCGAAATGATATAGGGTTGTTGTATGGGCGTTGGTCCTACATTAAGCAACAATTTTAAAAAGTCACTTTTAAAAGTGTCAATGAAGCGTTATTTTAATCTCCTTTTCACCAAAAAAAAGAAACCAGTTTTCTAGAAAAAAAGAAACACGTTATATTAATTATAGATTTTTAATAATAGTCATTGTGGTACTTTATGGCATCCAAAAATTCCCGTGTCGTATTCATTGGATAGTCGCTCTAACTTGTCGTTAAATTTTTGGTAGGCGCTATTCTTCTTTGGTGGAGGAGCTCCAGCTTTTGCCAAGATCCGCACGTTTTCCATTTCACTTTGCTGACCTTGCAGCACTTCTATATATTCGAATATGTTGGCATGTGTTTTCCCGGTTGCTTGTTTTAAAGTGTTGTGCCATCCTTCCACATGGTTTGTCGTCCTGGCATCAAAGTTGCCCTAATGATTCCGCATTTCGCCGGGAAATAAGGAGTTCTCATCTACCCACGTATTCACAACATAATCCATGAATGCTCGCACTTCAAGCATTTCGGGAGTGTCTTCCATGATGATCATCCAAGCATCATCCATCGCTTGCAGAGGCACAAACGGCAAGGCTTTTACCCTCCGAACCGCTTGCTTCACGTCTACGTTTTCCCTACACAAAATAATCTGGATGTACTTCGTGATGGCTTGTGTGTAGTGGAACATACATCCATGTATGGCAGCAAATGGGAAGAGCTGTCTAATTGTTTGAATCACAGCCGATTCAAAATCGATGGTAATGTTGGTTGGGTTAAATATAAAATTGTGCTGAGCAGAAATATCGTGCAGCAGTCTGAACATCCTCACATAAGTGTCCCTCGTTTTATCTGGCAGTAGAATGTATACAAATGGCACCACAACGTTGTAGCATTTGCCGTGTATTGTGTAAAGTTGGTAAAAGATACTTGGAACTGTTGAAAAAGTTCCGTCCATATAAAGGGCATCAGCTCTACACGTATATTTCACAAATTTGATAGCTAACCTGAAAGCTAACGGATTGGTTTAATAATGGAAACAAAAAAACGCCGGAATTTATATCGATGTCCCTAATTGAAATGACGCATGATACTTTAAAATATTCATTACTTTAAAAATTACGCTAAATATCCCGAGATTTTATCTTTAGTAGCTTTTTTTACACCTAATACAGTAAACGAGAGACAGTGTACAAAATGTATCGATGTATCAAAAGAATCGATGTAATATCGATTATCGGTTATAAGGTGGAACGATATGCTTAAAAAAAAAACAGAACAAATGTCGGGCAGACGGTCCCTAAGTCGGGCAGAGAGTCCCTAAGTCGGGCAGACGGTCCCTAAGTCGGGCAGACGGTTGCCGTTTGAATTGAGAACAATGTCGGGCAGTCAGTCAGTCGGGCAGCAGGACTAGAACCGATATAACACATGCCATAGTTCAAGTGACTGCCAACCCCACAACTCCATTGGGACAGATTGGCCCAAACTTCATTGAAATTTAGATCTTGCCTACAGGAATCTCCATACCGAATTTCACTCCTTTATACAAGTGAAATCCTGTATACTCTTTTCCTTTATACAACCCATGGGAAAAAAGTTTCTAATGTTCTTTATGTTAAGTGTCATGCATTAATTAAAGATTTTTTGGTGAAAAAAGTTTAACTTAAAATCGTTTTATATTTTTTTTATTCAAACTCTGTTTTGTCTTCTAACAATAAATAAAAACAAGCAATTCTATCTTTAATCAGTATTTTATAAATTGTTTGGAAACTGACAAAGGGTTGGAAAAAAAGTTTGTAATACTGGACTGTCAAGGAAAAATGTTTGTAATTTTTTTTCAAACATATTTATTGATCATATGTAATACTTGAATTTTTGTTTTCTTCTCCCCTACTATACACAAAATGTAATTGCCCTAAATATCCAAAAAATTTTGCATATTAGAAATTTTTTTATTACTAAGTAAATAGCCATGGCTCCAGTCAAGGAGTACTCAGGAGACTTCAAGAATAGATTAATAACCCTTCTCAAAGAAGAAAAAACACAAAAAGAAGTTTCTGCATGTTTAGGTTGTTCTCGAGGTATGGTGTCCAACACATGGAAAAAATACAAGCTCCACGGAACTGTCAAAGCCAAAACACGCAGTTGTCGTCCACGCAAAACTGCACGTCGAGATGATTCAAAGCTGTTGATATTGTGTAAAACTATGAGAAAATCAACAAGACCAAAACTAGGCCCCTTCTTACCACCAAGACTGAAATGGGCCAGAGAACACGCCGACTGGTCCATGGAATAAAGTTATTTAAAGTGATAAGTGCCGTATTTGGTCAATGGAGGAGATGATGCTGGAAAGTTTGTGTGGAGACTACCATAAGAAAAGTTTCTACCAGAATGTTTGAATCAGAAACAAAGTTCTGACAAGGCATCATGATCTGGGGTTGTATGTCCGCAAAAGGGGTTGGCAAACTTTGCATTCTAAAGTCAACTGTAAATGCAAAAGTGTATTGCGACGTGGCTGATACATTTCTGATCCCGACAATAAAGGAACAGTTTGATGAGGATGATGTAATTTTTCAGGACGACAATGTAAGCTCTCATCGCGTGAAAATTGTGACCGATATGCTTCACCCAGAGGGCACACACTTCGTAAACAGGACTTCGACTTTAAGAACAGGAGATACATGTGATGCCCTGAAACAAAATTTTTTGAGCTTCTCTCTCCATTCGTGCGAATTTTCTCTATCTGAGTCATTAAGCGTGAGTTACACTCGTTTCGAACCGAGCACACTAATCATTCGACAAGCCGCTCGAAAAAATCGTCCGGGTCAACCTGATACAGATTCAAAAGCTCGGAAAGTGCTTTCGACAGGTACAAACGCCGCACATTTGTATCCTCCACCACTCGAGCGGTACGTGGAACTTAGCCTGGATTTTTAAAGACCTGAACAGGTGAAATGGCTCCAAGAACCGCAAGGTGACCAAAGTCCGAAGAAATTCCGGACAGTCTTCGGCGGGAAGCACATGGACATAGAGGTCATCTTCCTCATCGAATGGCTGGATCCCGGGAACTCCATTAACTGCAACATTAAAAGAGAACATCATTTCGCAGACTTCAAAGAACTGCAGGCACCTGTCAAGGCTGGGTGCAATGCACTCCAATAAAAGTGATTCCAGGAGATGCAAACAGCTGACTGGAGAGACTATTGAGGAGGTGGCATTCTATTTGATAACCCCTCTCCCTGGGATTTTTTTTTGAAACCATTCATTTTGAGTTGCCAGTTGACCTTTAACAGGTTGCTTCTATTTAAGGCGCTTCTCTTCATTACTTTTAAAGGGGACCACGATATAAAGTATGAAAAAGCTTTAGGGGGACTTAGGTCTGGATTAAGGCAAAGTGTTGCTATCTTTAAATTATATCCAACGGTTAAATGAATAAATTAAATTAAATGGACGCTGGTTTAATTCGATGGGGGCAGTGGAGAGAAGGAAGAGAGAAAGACATCAAACGTGGTAGTTGCTCTCTGAGAAAGAACTTGGTTGGCTTGGTTTTTATTGTTTTTTTTGTGCTCTTTATTTAATGCTATTATCGTAGCAGAAGGAAGAAGAAGAAGAATGCGCCGCCAACCGGATCTGTTGGCGTCTCGTAGGCCGAAGGTGCCCCGAGTAGGGGCGAGTCCATTATGTAAATGAGGAGCAGAGTTAATTGGACGGGTGAAAGCCAACGACGCAATATTAACGGATTATTAGGTTGCTGGGGTTCCTGGCCCCCAAACACCTACAAGGTCCAACTGTAGAGAGAAAAGGGCCAAGTGTCCTTCAAGTGCCTCCCCTCCCCCCGATATTTTTTTTAATTATTTACTTCAGAAGGCACTTCTGCTCGGCAATTAAAAAAATGGACGTGACCTTCCTTGGTTTAAATAAAAAAAATCTTTAATGTTCTTGAAAAAAAGTGAAAACGACAGCCTGTTTGAATAAGGTGAACGAAAAACGAAGTTGGCGGGAAATGAGTGTCTTCTTAAAGAGTGTAATTTGTGATGATAATGGGGTTTTATGTACACCTGCTTTGTGTAGGTTTTCATCGAAATGAATGTCATCGTTAAGTGGACGTAACGGAGAAGGGCGTTTTTCAATTTAATAGGTATACCCTAGTGGTTCGTTCCGTGTAAATGTAAAAATCACGTGGAGTAATGTCTTTAACGACCTTGACGTACAAAACTTTCGTGGGCGAAAACGACTTGACATATGCGTGATTCGGCTATGGTGGCAGAAGCTAACGCTCCGAAAAATAAGAAAGCGTGATAACACTTTCATTGGAACCTTGATGATTGGAAACGTGCTGCATGATCACATGATGTAGGGTGTCTATGCCACAATGTTTACAATAGACCTGCGAAAGGCAAAGCACTGCTCCTTCTTACTCCCCCAGATTCACTTTGCAACAGATTCACCCATACATAAATTTAAAAAAATTCTGCCACCTGGATTCGAACCAGGAACCTCGAGTGTCATATGCTCGACGCCTCTACCCATTGGGCTATCGCAGACACCCGAACAGCCATGCTGTCACTAATTGGCTGTAAGCGTGTCTGCGATAGCCCAGTTGGTAGAGACGTCGAGCATATGACACTCGAGGTTCCTGGTTCGAATCCAGGTCGCAGAATTTTTTTCTTCTTTTTTTCAGATAATATCGTACATAAATTTGTTCTAATCCATTTTTATGGGGGAAAAGAAGGATCTAACTGATTCTGTAAACGGGACTTATTGTTGGTGTCACGATTGAAACAGCTAAGCAGCTGACTGGATTCTCGAAAGGTGCGATATCTAGAATATTCAATCACTGGACCAAATGATCCACAGTGTTTGTCTAAAAGGAGCGAGACAGCCCTTGTATGGAGAAACAGGATATTCACTGTGTAACAATAGACAAATTTGAAAACCAAGGCGGTTCCCGACTGTGGAACAAAGTGACGTGGTCTGACGAATCACGACACACGTGCAGGATTTCTTCACCGAACGACAATACTATTGTTGGTTCACCAGATGTGTATCAAGCCACGGCCTTCCAGAAACTACCAAGCCTGAACATGGAAAAGATAAAACATTTTTACGTCGTTCTGGTGGTGCCCGTAGCCAATACCTCCTAGAAGGTTTGGTTTGGTTTGTTTGGTATTGACGTCCTTTTCAACTGCCATGGTCATTTCAGGACGGCGTTATAGAAGCCGCAAGTTTTGCCTCGCAAGGGTTTTTTAACGTGTATCCGAAGGAAGTGCATGATCTCAGGATTTTCCCTTTGAAAAAAATCCTCGTCGTTCTCGGCCGGGGTCGAACCCGTGTTCTCGAGCATCAGAGGCGATCACGCAACCACTGAGCCACCGAGGGCGATAGAAATACGATTAAACATGACTCCTTACAATGTATGACGTTTACGCGCTCAGGCCTTATCTTTAGGTGGTGTTGTGCTATTACAGAAGTTAGTTCAACGTCACAATCTTAGTGCTCCAACAATACATTATTGACGCCATGTTCAGGCCTTTGAGACCGACGAGAGACAGGCCAGGGCACTTAAAAGTCACATGATCATCGGGGTCCGGCCAACAATCCATCCTTCATTGTTTCCAACTAACCAAAATATATTGATTGTAAAATCCAAGATGGAGACAATGAAGGATGGATTGTTGGCCGGACCCCGATGATCATGTGACTTTTAAATGCCCTGGCCTGTCTCTCGTTGGCCTCGCAGGCCTGGTAGTTTCTAGGAGACCGTTTAGAAATACGATTAACAATGGTCGAAATCGTAGCCCACGTGAAAGACAGGCCCTGCCCAACACCACCTCTACTCAAAACCTGAGCGCAAAAATTTCATTCATTGTTACATCATCATGCGGAGTCATATTTTAGGGCTTATTATTGGTAGAAATACGATTAAACATGACTGCGTATGATGATGTAACAATGTATGAAATTTTCGCGCTCAGCCTTTGAGTAGAGGTGGTGTTGCCCTGGCGCAGAAAAGTCACCTGACCGTCTTAGTCCGAGTAACAATGTAACCTTCATTGTTTCCATCTTGGATTTTAATAATCAGCAATTTTTCGTTTTTGGAAACAATGAAGGTTACATTGTTATTCGGACTAAGATGATCAGATGACTTATCCGCGCCAGGGCCTGTCTTTCACGTGGGCTACTTGGAAATCGTAGCCTACGAAAAAGACAGGCCCCGGCGCGGAAAAGTCACCTGACCATGATAGGCTGATCAACAATCCAATCTTCGTTGTTTTCAACAAACGAAAAAATACTGATTCTTAAAATCCAAGATGGAAACAATGATGATTGCATTGTTATTCAGCCTAGGATGATCAGGTGACTTTTCCGCGCCGTGGCAACACCTCCTAGAAAGAAAGCCTATGCACTGAAAATTCATACATTGTTACGTGGTTATAATAAGTCATAATTTAGGGCTTGTTATTGGTAGAAATACGATTAACAATGCCTTTTGATGATGATGTAACAATGCATGAATTTTCAGTGCATAGGCTTTCTTTTTAGGAGGTGTTGGCCGTGGCCTGTCTTTTTCGTCGGCTACGGGTCGAAATCGAGGCCAACGAGAGACAGGCCAGGGCACTCAAAATTCACATGATCATCGGGA
>JAHWFO010105724.1:245633-267469 GCA_023313115.1 Rhysida immarginata
TCTTTAAAAATGATCAGTAGCTGGAGATAATGAAGAGTTAGCAGACTATTGAGAAAGAGTGGAAAGACGACAGAGAAAGCAAACCTTTAGCTCCGTGCTGTATTGAGCAAATGGGAAGCAAGTAAATAGAAGAATTGGCGACCGCTAGACTACCCAAAGTGATGAAAGGCCAAATTTTGCTTCAACACAGCGAGAGAAGAGTGGAAATTGCAACAACATCAAGTGTACATCTGAAGTAAGATTATCTGAGTAAGAAATTATTGGAGCGGTCCATCCATTGTGAGCCTTTAAAAAGATTTTTTTTCGAATTTTCATTAAGAATTTTTACTGTATTAATTCTAAGCATTTTCATGTGTTTATTTTTAAGATATTGCAAAATTTAATTTAATTTTTTGAGATTGTTCTGTTTACATCCAAGTAATTATCCCGGGCAACGCCGGGTACCTTTGCTAGTCTATCTCTATATATAAAGAAGGATGTTTGTGTGTGGGTGGGTGGGTCTGTTTGTCTGTATGTTTTTTATACAAATCTACAGTTTTATTCCGATCTTGATGAAATTTCGCATACTTGACCTTCGAAGCATGAGGAAGGTCACTGTCTACCTCAGATTTCGGAAAAATAATAAATATCGACAAAAAATCGATATTCATGGTTATGGCAAGGCATATTATTGAGAAATATCTCATGACCAACAATGCAAGGCAAAGTTTGTGCAACAATAGGCCCATTGTCTTCGCATCAACAATGGTATCAACGCGCAATTCACCAATAACAATGAGCACAGAATGATGATGTAATGTTAAAGTAATCTTTCCAAGAATTATAACAATGAACATAAAATGATGATGTAATATGGATAAGTTTCAATTTGTAACAATGCAATTCAGGCTTTTCTTAGAAAAGAGAGTTCTTAGTACTTAACAATTTCTTGAAAATCTTTAAAAATGATCAGTAACTTGAGATAATGGAGAGTTAGCAGACTATTGAGAAAGAGTGGAAAGACGGCAGAGGAAGCACTCCTTTAGCTCCGTGATGTATTGAGCAAATGGGAAGCAAGTAAATAGAAGAATCGGCGACCGCTAGACTGCACAAAGTGATGAATGGCCAAGTTTTGCTTCAACACATCGGAGAAGAGTGGAAATTGCAACAACACTAAGTATACATCTGAGGTAAGATTACGTGAGTAAGAAATTATTTAGACTAGCAGTGGCATCCTTGGAGAGGTCCAGCCATTGTGAGCCTTTAAAAAGATTTTTTTCGAATTTTCATTAAGAATTTTTACTGTATTAGTTCTAAGCAGTTTCATGTGTTTATTTTTAAGATATTGCAAAATTTAATTTAATTTTTTGAGATTGTTCTGTTTACATCCAAGTGTAATTATCCCGGGCAACGCCGGGTACCTCTTCTAGTTATAATTACATCCGTTTGGCCCCTGTGTATCAGGAGTTCATCGTGTCATGAATCGAATGCAAGTTTAATCACAAGAATTAGCACCGAAGTTTCATGGTGGAAACGTTATATCTGTAAATACTGAAGAAAAGGACATTTCATTTCATTTCATGTGCAGAGGGTACCTCATTTCCTGTATTACCTCACTACGTTAATTAACAGCCATATTCAATGAGGGGAGTACTAGAAACGTGTCTATGAGGACAGTGCAGCGAAATTTGGCACTGATGGGATATGGCAGCAGAAGACTGACAAGAGAGCCTTTGATGACTGGAAATACATAGCTTGGTCCGAGGACTCACGATTCAAGTTGGTGCAAACTGATGGTAGGGTTCGAGCGTGGTGCAGACCCAAGTTGTCAGGAAAACACTAAGCCAGCTTGTGTGTTTATATGGCAGGTTTGGGTTTTATGGCCTACAGTTGACTGGGAATCGTTATGTCCAGCAGCTTGGTGACCATTTGCATCTCTTCATGTACCCTAACAAAGATAGGATGTTCCATAAGGACGATGCGCCATGTCATCGGGACAACATTACTCGCGATTGGTTTGAGATGCATTCTGAACAATTCCAACGACTGAATTGACCACCTAGATCGCCAGAGATGAAACAGGAGATATGAAGATTGCATGGCTAAACATCTCTTCAGAGGACTTCCATAAGCCCCCTTCTCTATTTCTTGTATTGTCCAGTAGGGACTTTCCAATCACCTCACATGTTGGGTTTGTCCTCCTCAAGTTCTTGCCGTTGACTGGCATACATTATTGATTATCGTTTCTGGTTTTCATTGAAACTGTTTCCTAATTGAATTGAAGCAAACATATTCTTTAAGGTAAAGCGTTGCCATATGAAACGCCATTTTTTACGCTTTTGCGTGCGCGGATTTAATGTGTTTGGGCTTGCTGTCATTCGAGATTAGTTTCGTCTGCAATAAGGTTTTATACTCTGGAGGCAGACGAAGCCACAAATTAATTATTTTTCTCTCTTTTTCAAATCCAAATAATTAAATCGTTTGTTTTCTCGCCTGCTAATTCAATTGGAACCAATTGGGCGGGGGAAAAAACTGGGCAAATGGGGGTGTTGGTTGCTGCGAAAGCGAAACAAGGAATCGATTAGCGATTTTTTTAAAACAATGTTTTTTGAGAAAAAGGGTTAAGAAGAATGAAGAGAAAAGACTTAATTAGCGAAGGGACTGGATTCGTCTGTTGTCTTAAAATTAGCGAGGAGGGCTTGATTGAGGGGAAGAAGCCAAACATGGCGTCTCTGGCATTAATTCATTTGGAGAATAGGAATTAGCGTTTGGATTGTTTTGCGTAGGCAGGCGACATTTGATTCATTAGTGGCAACTTTTTTTCCTTCTTCTTCTTCTTCTAGTAATGAATTTCCCGCCAATTTGGTCGCTTTTACTTTGTTGCAGCTGCTGCTGTTGTTGTTGTTATTTCGATTAAGACGTTCTTTGTCGATTTTTCGGGCGGGAGAACGTCGCCGAGCCCCTTCCGCTAATCCTGGGAGATAGTCGAGGGATTGGTTTGGATGGGACCCTTAATATGAAGCTTTGCTTTAACCAGGGATCCACCCGAGATCGATTGTCCTCGTTCTTATCTCGTAGAAGACGAGACGAGCCAGGAGAGCGCCACGGACTTTTGCCTTCATTGATCGAGACGACTAGGACGCTTTCTCTTTTGCCTTTAATTCTCTTCATAATTCATGAAGAAGAAGAAGAAGAAGGGAAATTTCATTTTCATCGCTGTTCCGCTTTCACACCCTACGCACGCCCCTTGGTGTGAGATCAGCGCTTCGAAAGCGCGTGAAATTTTAATTCTCGACGAGTTAAGGGAATTAAATATTTAGGTTTTATTGTAATAGCTTGCCGTGAAATGGAAGACGTCAGGTAATGCGATATTGTCCAGTTGATAGATTGTAAAACGACTAGGTCGGCTGCTACTTGGAATCTCGTGTTTCATCTCGCTCTCGCCAGTTGGTGGATAGATCTGTTGCCAGTTTTTAGTCTTGTTTAAGAGAAGCAGCGGAAACCACACATGCGTAAAATCTACACACTAAATCAGAAGGATAGGAAAACACCAGGGGATATCTGAAAGGAACACCATTTAGTTTTAACGGAGGAACAGGCATTGCATAACAAGAATACGTGCTACCAGTCGTTTAAAAAATGGCTGCGCTATCACATCGTCTACAGTACAGCGAGCTGTTATAATGGTTTCTTTTCGCAAAAAGTAAGAAACCCCCTGAAATTCATGTGGAAATGGTAGAAGTTTACGGTGCCGACTGTGTGCAAATGGTGTAATGTTTCGGGAAGGAAAAGTTAGCGGCAACACCAGCCATTATCGAGGACATTAACTTTACAGTCAGAGAAAAACGTCGTATTTCCTTGAAAGAAATGAGTGAAGCGCTTCACAAATCCTATGGATCTGCATGGGATATAGTGCATGAGAAGCTTGGATGCTGCAAAGTCTGTTCGCGTTGGATTCCAAAAACTCTGAGCCCAGAACAGACCAGCAACAGAATGGTGTGCGGTCTGCAAGAAGAAAAAAAATATGTTTCTGAATGACATTATCACAGGAGATGAGTCTAAAACTGCAAGCATTGTGTGGAAACACCACATTTCCTGTTTACAAAATGAGCTGGCCCCTGCAATCGAGCGGGTAGGCTTCCCGTTATACTGCCTTGTATTTATCTGCAACACCCTAAATTGGTTGGATGGTTTATTAGAATTTTGGCGTCGACTACTAAGGTCATTTTGCGCCTTTTACAGAAGTTACACCTGTATGCAGCCCAGGGCAAATACAAACAACCATACCCAAGGCGGGATTCGAACCCACGACCAGGCGAATTCGAGAACTAGAGAGCCTACACCCTAGCCCTCTCGGCCTGTAAACAATGTAACGTTCATTAAGACATGTAATGGAGATTCCATCCTACCTCTACCAGGGTGTTTCATAATTGGTGTCCCGTCTTTAGGTCCAAATAACGACTCAAGGAGAACAGATTGGGGGAAAATGAATATTTTAATCTCCCCTAATTTAGAATAAAACATATCGCGTCCCTAGGGGTGAAGGGGTAAATTTTGAAAATTTTTATTTTGTAGGGGTAGGGGTTAGACCCCATGTGTAATTTAGAAAGTTGTAGAGCATCATGTAAAATGTGTGTTTAGCAAAAAACCCTGTGAAAAAATTTGAAAATTTTTGGTCAAAAATCACACGCAAAGAAAGACAAGACTTTAGCGCCGCTTTCGGAATCGTGTGATTTTTGACCAAATAGCCCACAACTAGGTTGATGTAGTTGCACTTGCTGAAGAAACGCCAATTAAAATATTGTTTCAGTTTCATTCTATTTCCTCCCAATTTCGAAACCACATACCCTAATTTTTCGAATATAACGCGCACCATTTTGTAGTCAAAAGCAGTTACAAGAAGCCCTGCGTGTTGTACTCGAGTGCGTGTTATACTCGGATTCATATTTTTAAAGCTGCATCGAAGATGAGAAAAAGCGTTTTTAAAAATCGATAATATCTTTGGATCCAATGATCAGATTTGAATGAAAATTTTCATGATGATTATACATGCCATAAGTGTTTGAAGGATGCCAAGATTAACCCTTTATCCCCATTATTTACGGAGGCATGGAGATTAGTGTAAATACGATTGTGAATGGGTTTCGGAAAGCAAAGCTTTTTGCCTCCAGAAAACGAAGCGATCGAAGAAGTAGAGTCGCCAGCATAAGAACAGCCCCGATGCAAGAGCCTCCATTTCAAGAACCACCACCGCAAGTTGCAGCACAATCAGCTGAATGGATGGAACTATTTCATTCCGATAGTGAAGACGAAGACTTTATTGTTTTTTAATTGTTATTAGGTATTTTATTTGATTTTTTAATTTGTAATATTTATAAAAATTTATTTTAGAAAAACTATTTCGTATCATACTTTTTTTTTACCATTAGGCAAATCAAAAGGGCAATTATAATAACTACCATAAATTTATTTTATTTTCTAGTATGTATGACATCATACATGTTATACCTGAGTGCGCGTTATAGTCGAATTTTTTTACAATTCATGTAGGTTTATAGGGTGCGCGTTATAATTGATAGCGCGTTATATTCGAAAAATTAGGGTATATTGTTCTATAGTACATCCAGCCTTAGTTTGGCCGAGTTGTGATGACGTGTCACTGGCAGTTGTTATGTATTGTTTCATTTTTATTGTAACAATGCCCAAAAATTGAAACGGCCATCACATCTCGAGCAAACTAAGACTGCATGGACTATACACATTGTTTCTTCGGTATTACGTAAAACTCAATCAGCCATACACAGCATTCCAACACGAGCGAAGCCGTATAAAACCGCTAGAGGGCCATAGTTGGCTATGAATTTGTATTGTATTGATTGAAAGCTTTTTAATGTGTTCATTTTTACCGTATATTAACTTTCAGATAGTGCGAGATTTCATCAAAAAAGAGCACGAGCAAGGATGGGAATATCAGTTGCATACCATATCAACTAGTTTGCAACCAAAAAGGGAAAACCTCTAATCCGCAAAGAATGAAATATAAATACGGATACTTATTTCGGATACCATGTACCCATCTTCAGCAGCAAGAAAGGCAAAAGTGAAAAGAAAAAAAGAAAGACACAACTTTTGTTTCTGCCTTTGTCTGTTGTGTCAGAGTGTATTTTCAGACAAAGACAGTAAGAAAAGCCAAAACTAGTGAGTTTGTAATAATTCATTGTACCGTAAGACGTCTTTTTCGTTCGTGAGCATAGTACAATGAATAATCTTTATGATTTCGCTTTTATTGTATATAGCCCGCGTGTTATACAGTTTCTGTGATTAAATGCTATTGTCTTGTAATCAAAGTCTTCACCTTGTGTATATGTTCTATTATGTATAAAGAAGGATTTCCATTTAAAACTGTTAAACTTAAAAATGCGTTTAATATAAGCTTATTTTCAGCGCCATCTGTTGAGAGAAAATGTCACTTTTTGAAGGGAAAAATTCGCGTTCACGATTTATCGAGTTGTCGCATGTTTATTGGCCATTATAACATTCATAAGGGCCGTTGAAGTGCTAAGTTCTGAAGAAGGAGGCGGGAGAACAAAGATTTTAAGGTCGAAGTGGTGCGGCGTGTGTCGTTAGCATATTTGCGACAAAACGCGCGGTAATTAAAGTGCTTCAATGGAATTTTTTTTCTTTTTTTCTACCTTTCGTATGGTGGTTGTAAAAAAAAAAGGGATTTTTTCCCCCTTTTCGAGCAGGCATAACTCACTCAAGAGGTCACGAAAGGGGGAGATAATCTGATGTGGGCGAAGGCGTCTTTTGTGAAATTCGTGTCTTAGCGGCGAATGTAAACGGCGAGGACGGATTTCCTTGAATCTTTTCAAGATAGAGTGTGTTTAGAGTAATTTGATAGTTGGTTCGTTTTTGGAATGGTTGATTTCTGTCGTCACAAAAGACCCGTTTGCAGCGTTAACCATTCATTCAATTCCCCGTTTTAATTAATCGGTTTGTTTATTTCTGGTTAACGTCTTGCGTTTCGTGGCCTCTCGCCAAATGAGCATGAAAAACAGGTTTTTCCAGTGGAGTCAATCCATCTTTTTTTGTTACTTGAGTCTTTATAAAGAAAAGAAATTTTCTCTTTCTTTTACCGAAGATTATTTTTGCATTCAGTTGTGGTTCTTCGAAATGATGTCGCGAATGTGAAAGTTTTTTTTTTTATTTCGTCATATTTTCAATTTTTCTTCGCCTGTGTCCGAATCTGTTTTTCTCGTAATTAATGTTTGTCTTCTCTTCATGAGGAATTAAAAAATGAACACGAGTCTTTTTTTTTTTGACAATGACGTATTGATGTCTGTAGAAGGTTGTCGGACTCGAGTTTGCACTTATTGTCGGTGAAGTTGAAGTTTTTATGATCACTCTACCCAACACTATACACTGGACGCTTCTTCTTTAATATCACTTTTTAAGATTTCTTATTGATTATTAAATTAAATACATAACTTAACCATATCATTAATTTCATAATAAATTGTCTTAAAAGCATATCTCACTTGATGGGCTTGTTGTTGATATCTTTATGAGAGTAGTTCATTAAATTGAAACGTAGAGTAAAATAAGACCACACATTGCTGGATTTAACATTGCAGAGGGTGGGCAGGAATGAAGATGAACGATTTTGAAAAGTTTTGGTATGACGCCGTACTATTTCTGAGAAGTGTTCTAAAAGATTGTCGAAAAGGAAACACGCCTTTCTCAAAATTAGACCCCATAATAAAAGACAAAGTTCACCAGCTTTTATAAATGAAATGGTCATGTTTTATTTTCAAGTTTCTTGGCGCTAATCGACATATGACGTCACCAACCGGGATCAAGGCGTAGTACGAACATAGCATTAGCAAGCACGAAAATTGTTTTGTCATTTACACTGGCTACCCCAGAGCCTAGATCTCAACCCTATAGATCTGGAACAGTTTGGAACGATAATATGCGACAGCAAGATCCTCTTCCAACAAATCTGCGAGAACTAGGAATGTTATTACCGATATTACTGTTACTATCATATTTGCGCTTTCAGAATCACATGAGCGTTTGAAGTACCCGAAGGAATCTTGTAAATTCTTTTTTATAGGCATGAGTGTCTTCTGCGGATGCGTAATTTTCTGTAATTTTTCTGTTCTATAATAGAATGATTCCTGAACTCTTTCCCGTTTTTACTGCTTAGTCTCCCCCCCCCCCCCCTATTTAATTGTGAGATTATATTTCTTAAGGGTTTATTTTAATGTTCAATAGTTGCTGTACAATCTACAGTAAATCTTCATTAGTACTAATTTCGGTGGACCATTGAAAAAAAAAACGTTTTAACCGAGGTCCGTATTATCCGAAAAAGGGCAAATGTGCAATATCTACAAAGGAATACATGTATATAACTTTCATTAACAAGCGTCTGCAATATCTTTTGTTTCCTCCTCACTCTTGTTAAAATTTGTATCATTTTTAGAATTGCTTGACATCGCGCTCTATCTCAAACTGTAAATGGTATGAAAAAAATAAACAAGCAGATTCGGGCAATTAGCAAGGTTGAATCCAACTCATCCGCGAGTGATAGTCCGTTTTATCTATGATGTTCTGAGGCTGAGCGGACTTAATATTTAGTCCTTATTAACCAGGGTCCTTATTATCCGAATCCATACTAATGAAGTTCTATTGTAATTATGAAATAAAATTAAAATATATTAAAAATGGAAGAAAAGGTTTTATATTATTATTATAGTACCCGCAATAAATTTAAATATCTATTTCTTGAAATTTTTTATTACCGGCAATGCCCTCTTACACCCTTCTACATGTATACCCTTGGACGTTATCACTGTTAGATAATAGTGGAAAGCAGACACCCTACGTTTTAATACTTCATAGTGTGTAAGAGTATACAGCAAGCGTGACACGAACAATTTCTTACAAAACAGTTTAATTAACAACCTTGAGACTTTCCGAGAAGGCAATACAGTTATAAAAAAAGCAATTTCCTTATCAAATAGAAAAGACAGGTTAGATTATTAACAAGAATTATTTTTAAAAAACTAGCAAATGATTTAGTAGCATCTACTATATCAACGGGGTTGTAGTAAACAAAATTTGATTAAAAGCATTAACAGTACACTTAATATTGTAAACAAAACAGAGTAAACAGCAGAAGATCTGCTCAGTGGATAATATATAAAGTTCCTATACAATAGTTACACTTAATATGTAAAGTTGTTTTCTTTACAAATAAACTGTCTTTAGAGACATATTCTTTTATCGTTACGTGAGTAGAGCGTGAAACGTTTTGCTACTCAAGAACCCAGTATGATTATCATACTACAACTGTTCTGAGACAGTTTAAAGCTTAATCTTACTACCTTAAGCACACAATTACGTATAAATATGGTTTGTCATAAGAAAAAAATAGTTCCTTTTAAAAGAGACTTAACATATAATGTTCGGCAGGTAAGAGAGACAAGAGAACCTAGAAACACTCTGTTCCAAACAAGAGTACCACGATGCTATACAAGGTGCTTGCGATGGTAAGTGGTTCCAACATATAATACTCTCTTATCTGTACTCTGGGATATCAGCTCACAGTTTTGTGTCCTCTCGGAGGAAAAGCAATTGAAAGAGTGCTAACCTATTATGAGGTGGCAACGGTACGAAGTCCTACCTCATGAGACATGTGTGCACAGCAACAGGGCACCATAGGGCAGCTACGAGGATTGTCCATTTCTGTCTGGCTCCTACTTTCACCAAAGCACACGCTCTTAGTCACGGACGACGTCTTTCCAGTCCTAGACGTGGCTGCCATTTCCGTCCTGCAGCCACTCCAAGGGTTTGCTAAAACCCTTCTTCCTCCCTTCTATGTCGTTGGTAGGCTTGTAGTTAATCTATCCTGAGAGATAACTTTTCAACATTTCATGGGCACAATTGCATGTTTGTTCACCAACTTTCAAGGGTTCCAAAATTTTGGCAACAATAGCATGCTTTGTCAATGGCGTTAGGCTTGGAAATGATTTCCGCAATTTCAGTGAGGCAATTTCAAAATACCAAACAACAGGTCCTCTTTGAGCTAGGGGTCTCGTTCCAATAAGGCATAAAATGCTGGGTTTAATATGGGTTTAATGCCTTATATCAGATTTCTTAGAAAATAACTTAAACTACTTGAATTTCCCGCACAATGTTTGATTCTTCCCATCCAATACTACACTTGTCTCAAAAAGAAAGAAGGTGGAGGAAAACAACAGCTCCAGCCCTTCTTACATGTTCCACTTAGGAAAAAAACTCATAACACTTCCTTCCACCTTTCCAGCCTAGGCAGAAGTTTTTTTCCTTCATCAAACAAAAAAACCCCAACAACAATACTCCCATTGTTGCCAGGAACTTGGCAACACCCATTGTTTTTCAGGCAGCAATGTTAATATCACGGTCTATAGATATTCATGGTCATCGTGCTCCATTGTTAAAATGAAGCTAAAGTTTCTAGCTCCCGGCAGGGCTAGTGGCGCTGCATATACAATCTGCCCAACTGCGCCTGCAGCGCCACCCTATCGGCAGACAGAAACTTTCGTATTCAGTTTCAATGAAAATCTCTATCGCAGGTTGCGGCAACACCTAAAGAGAAAGCCTGTGCACGGAAACGTCATACATTGTTACATCATCTAAATAGTGCATTGTTATTCGTATTTCTACCAATAATAAGCCCTGAATTTGCACTACTATGATGATGTAACAATGTATGACGGTTTCCGTGCAGAGGCTCTCTCTTTAGGAGGTGTTGGTTGCAGTCGGGAATAGTGCGATCTATGCGGCACCTGGCGCGATCTGTTTTCCTTAGCTTCTCGAAACAATGGAAAATGGCCGAAGCTCGATGACGATGAATATCTATAGACCGTGGTTAATATTAATCAAGTTTCTTTTAAAACGTCACTAGAACTGAAACATAAACAAAACGCCAAAAAAAAAAAAACACTGACGGAACGTCACAATATTAAACAGGTGTATGTTTATGTTTCTAGTTCATTGACTAGTGGTTTATATTTTGTGTATTTAATACGAGGGTGGGCTGAAAAGTAATGCCTCCATAGCTGTAACTTTTTTATTTTTTAATTTTCCGATTTTCAAAATTCTTTTTGTATCTGATACTCACATTTGTCCTCTATGTAATGCACTCTTCACTTTTCGACATATTCCCCATCCCTTTCCACGCATTGTACCAACGCGTGACTAGTCGGATGAACCCGTCGGAGAGGAATTCCGGGGTTGTTGTTGACACGAAGACCGAACGGCAGGTTTCACCTCGTCGTCAGAACGCAACTCGTGCCCTTTAAGGTGCTCTTTCCTCTTTGGGAAGTGGTGAAAGTCGCAAGGTGCAAAGTCTTTCATTTTTGAGCTGCAGTTTTTCATCTTTGAACTGTAGGCGCTGCAACCCCCTCTGATGTGTGGCGATCGTTATCGTGCTGCAGAAGAGGATCCAAAGCTGCCATTGACGACAACCCCGGAATTCCTCTCCGACGGGTTCACACGACTAGTCACGCGTTGGTACAATGCGTGGAAAGGGATGGGGACTATGTCGAAAAGTGAATAGTGCATTACATAGAGGAGAAATGTGAGTATTAGATACAAAAAGAATTTTGAAAATCGGTTAAAAAATAAAAAAAGTTACAGTCATGGAGGCATTACTTTTCAGCCCACCCTCGTATATATTTCAGAAAATTTGAAGATTTTCTGTATTCTATTCGCTGCTGTTGGGGAGGGGGGGGGGGGCTATTGCTTTAAATAGATAATTGAATGGAAATTTTCTAATGACATAATTTACCAGTTGTGCTTATCAGTTTTTGAAAATTGAAGTGACCTTTTTAATTGTATTTATATAGAAAGCGAGTTGGAGCCAAGTGTCCGTTTGAATTAATTTTCGAAAGAAATTTCATTGCCAGATGTTTTGAACATGGAATTATGAAACGGGTTGGTTACTTTTTTTTGTAAGTAGATTTCTCGGAAGTCGAGATAAGGATGTAACGAAATCCAAATTAATTTAAAGTGACGCAAAAGTTATTGAATTAATTTTCCCAGGAATTTTGTAATAATAAATAAGAAGAATAAATTGTAAGTTTTATTTATTTATGTATGAATTTTATTTATTTCTTCGTATGAAACCAGCTTTTGTTTTCAAGAGTGTCGCTTGCAAAGTACACTATTGATTTGTGTCTGCTTTTGTCGTAAAATTCCGGGTAAATAGAAAAGTTTGTCTGAAATGAAAACGAAATGACTTCAGTTTTGCAGACCATGGGCGCCATAAGCTATTTTTTTAGCTTTTTTTTTTTTATAGGGGGAGAGGGTTCAATACCCGTAGACGAGCTTCTTTGTCTGCTGCTGGCGCCAGTGTTAAAAATTCGCATACTAAGCAGCCCTATCAGGTTTAAATATGTCTACAAGCTGAATTAAATTGTGGTATTAAAATTTTATAGAATGTAGAATTAAAAATGACTAATGTCGATGATTAATTGTCTAAATTATTAATGCTAATAAATGTGAAAAAAAAATCATTTAATAGAGTTCAGGTTTCCTCTTTACATTCTCATACACATTAAAAACTCGAATTTGTTTGAATGGTATCCGCGCTTAAAGCTGTCGTCTATGGGGAACCGATTGACATTCTCGTCGAAAAAAAATTTTTTTTTTTCCTTCAACGAAACGTAGCAAATTAACTGTTGTGATTTATTAAACTTCAACAATCAAAAAATCCAAACATAAACACTACATTAGGATTCCGATGCTTCATTTCGATCATTTCTTCTTCTTGCGTTTAATTTGACATCTTCTATTAGCCCTTTGTCGGTCTACTTTTTTCAGGCGTTTAAGTTTTATTCTACGATAACTTAAAAATAAACCTCTATGAATTTTTATAATTCTCTTTTCCGTGGTGCAGAAAGTGGGATGCGAGGGGGCGGTTAGCCTCTGGCGCGGCTTTTTAAAGGGTCGGGATTGCATTGAAAAGAGAAAAAAATTTCTGTCGGATAGTAGAACTGTCAATTGTATAATTTTGTCTTAGTAACTGTGATGTGTATTATTCTGTTACTATTGAGGGGGGGGGGGGGGGGATGAAGGAGCATCCTGGGTTGTCTAACCACTCTAATATTTCAACATAAGAGTTATTGTAAGAGTTATTATTGTTAAAATGAACAATGTTAAAATTGAAGCGTTCTACGTAAGTGTCTGTTGTTGAAATGAAGTGTTGTCAACCGATACAACACCTCCTAGAAAGAAAGCCTATGCACTGAAAATTCATACATTGTTACATGGTCATAAGAAGTCATAATTTAGGGCTTATTATTGGTAGGAATACGATTAACAATGCCTTTTTATGATGATGTAACAATGTATTAATTTTCAGTGCACAGGCTTTCTTTTTAGGAGGTGTTGACCGATACCGCCTAGAGAGAAAGCCTGCTCACGGAAAAGTCATACATTGTTACATCATTTACGGTAGGGCGAAGCCAACTAAAAAGATAGGCCTCGAAGCAGAAAGTCCGAACAACAATCCAACCTTCATTGTTTCCAACAATCGGATAAACACTCATTGTTTACATCCAAGATGGAGACAATGAAGATTGGATTGTTGTTCGAACCCAGATGATCAGGTGACTTTTTCGTTTCGAGGCCTGTCTTTCTCGTTGGCCTCGCGGTAGGGACAATTATTGGTTGAAATATGATCAATGTAACAATGTAGTAGGTGATGTAACAATGTATGACGTTTTCGCGCGCAGGCTTTGAGTAGAGGTGGTGTTGAATCAACACAACGCCACCTAAAAGACAAAGCCTTCTCACTGCCTGTGGACTGCGTCATCAAACCAGGGCTGACAATCCAACTTTCATTGTTTACAACAAACGAAAAAACGCTGATTACAACAGGTGCTTTTTCGTTTGTTGTAAACAATGAAAGTTGGATTGTCAGTCCTGGTGTGATGACGCAGTGACCAGGCTTTGTTTTTTAGGTGGTGTTCATCAACACCTAGGGTGCGTTCACTTATTCACTTGGAGTCACTCGGAGTGACTCCCGTGACTCTGAGTCATTCGGATTCCGTTTCTTTATTTACTCCGAGTCATTTGGTCTCCGTTTCTTTATTCGCTCGGAGTTAACTCCCTTGACCTCCAACATCAGGGTACGCTTGGAGTCTTTCGGAGTTTGTTTCTTTATTCGCTTGGAGTGCGACTCGGGTTAACTCTCTTAACTCCTGCTTTCAAGCTGGAGTCATCAGAGTCAAAAAATTTAATGAGAAAGACGACGCAACAATGAAGAGTGCCAACAAAGTTGCGACTTCGACGATGATTAATTTTGTTACAATAAGATATCGTTTGCGAGCGCGCTTGTTAGGAGTTGTGGCAACCACACTAAAAAAGAAGACTATTTCTTCAAGCTGGCGCATACGTTGTTTAACTATCAACATGGCCGCCTCTATCTTTCGAAAATGCACGATCATAGCCTACCATAATTGGTTAGCCTTGCATTGTTGTAGGCTTGGCACGATACAAACGAAAATTTAGCTTAAATTGATCGAAAATTTGATTCAAGACAATTTCTTCAGCATAATTATTAATTTTTAAATACTCAATCTCAGTTCCATCTTTACACATGAGGCCACCCTAGCCTCTGTGATAATAAATTAAAATTACACTTATGACCAGAACTTTGTTTTTATAAAAATAATAAAAAATAAAAAAATATGTTATTGTTTATTCCCATTAATAAAAAATAACTTAATGTTAAAGGTTCACCGTAACCTAAAGCGCCATGGCCACTGCTCATGCTTTTCTGATGCCTCCGGAGGTTGCGAAGAGGAAAAAAATATCTTGAATCGGTCACAAGCAGTGTTGCCAATTTAGCAGAGATGTGTCCAATTTAAAAGCTCATTTTCATTATTTTGTGCATTATACATTAATTTATTTATTAATGAATGATTCCATACTCATTTATAAATGGAGAAGATAAAATAACAAATAATAAGAATAAATAATAACAAGTTCACCAATGAATAATGATGAGAGTTTTTGAAGCGAATTGAAGACTTGTGAATGAATGGTAGATGGTTGCTGTGCATTGTTTAATTTTTATTAAAAATGTCCAACAAAAGACAAGCGCATGAAAAAAAGGCTAAATTGGCAATACTGCACACAAATGATTATAACGATCAAAGTCTTCAATTGTTACGTCGTTTGTGTTGACTCTGAGCCATGACGCTAGTACTCTGATCACGTGATCACATTGACTCGGAGCATGACTCCGAACGAATAAGTGAACGCACCCTAAGAGGTGTTGGCGCAATCAACCGTGACCACCGAGAGAGAAAGCCTCCGCATTAAAACGTAATGCATTCGTATTTCAACCGATAATAAGCTCTGAATTTGCACTATCTATGATGATGTAACAATGTATTAAGTTTCAATGTGGAAGCCTTCTCTCTCGGTGGTCACGAATCAACCAACACCACCTAAATATAAGGCCTGGCCGCTGAAACGTCATTACATTGTTACCAAAGCCAACTAGAAAGACAGGCCGTGGCACTTAAAAGTCACATGACCGAAGTAGATCGAGCAACAATCCAGTCTTCATTGTTTCCAACAATCCAAGATGGAAACAGTGAAGTTGGATTGTTGCTCGATCTACTTTGGTCATGTGACTTTTAAGTGCCCGGCCTGTCTCTTTCGTAGGCTACGATTGTTACACGAGGCCAGCGAGAGACAGACCAGGCAACACCACCTAAAGAGAAAGCCTGAGCGCGGAAATGTCATACATTGTTAAAATATCTTTATGGAACTCGTTATCATGCTGAAAGTGATGTATGATTATGTTAATACGTTTAAAATTATTTAATGTTATTGTGATGCAAGTCTTTTATGGGCTCGATTTTTCTTAGTGTCTTTGTTTAACATATGAAAATTAACGTTTTTCAATATCTTTATACGAGATAGAAGCAGCCTAGTTATGTTGATTTACAAGTAGAATTCTTGTAGACTGCTAACGAATATTTGCTAATTCATATGTTTTCACACAATAGATTTCCGTAAACTCAGCAAAGCTTTTGTGTATTGTATCCGTACATTCGAGTGGAAGACGCTCGCCCCAGTCGATGAATTTATGATCGCGTGCAACCCGTATACCTTTAAAGTTAAGGAGGGGCATATACTTGGTATGGGATTAGTGGCGTTGGTCGTTTGCCATAGTGACGCCCGTTCCTCCTCCCTTTCGTGTCGATTATCGATGACTCAACTGAAGACAAGTTCCGTCGCCAATGGGGCGCCCGTCGTTTTATATCGGGGATACCCTTTTTTTATTATTTTATTTTATCAAACATCTTAGAATAAGAATCCTTTCCTCGTTCGCTCTTTGGATTTTCTTTCCATTCGAAAGATTAGCAGAGCGAATCGGAAATTTCTTGCATTTCCTTCTTATTTTTTTTTTATTTAAATATTGATTTTTGATGAATACGAAGATAAGTGGGGTGATGTTCTTTTTTAAAGATTAAAGGTAGATTAATTTTTTTTAAAGGGTATGTTGATGTTCTTTTTTTTTTTCATTTAAATAAACGTGGGTGATCAGATTTACAACCTAAAATCATAAACGCTCGTGAAATGGATTGATCGGAATTTTTTTTCAGGTTCGTACGTAATGAAATAGCGAAAGCGGTCTTTACATTGTTGCTTGCGTTGATGAGAACTAAGACTTGAAGTTTGCATTTCTCGTGAGATTGTGTTCTTATAGAAAAGAACGAAATCGAATTGTGAAAAAGTCTTTTTGCCATGGATTCCAAATTTATTTTTATTTCTTTAACAAAATGTGATTGAGTAGAGGAAAAGAGCTTTTTTCGAGCGGTACTGTATCAAAAGAAATGTTGTTTTGCTCGACTTCGATTTCTTCTCTTCCTTTGTGTGTCACCTGTCGCTGGCAATTTGTTGTTTTGCGCTCTGAGATTACTTTCGGAGAAAGAAAGGAAGCCAAAAAAAAAAAAAAAGTTCTCTTTATTCCTTTCTGTTTCAATTTTTTATACGCAGCTTTTTAACGCCAATGTACACACTCAGGCCAATAATGAAACTTAAAACACGTTTTATATGTTATTGGAGCCACTTAGCATAGAGTCAACAAGACGTTGAAACAATTGTAAGTCAATGGATCCAGGCGTTCATCAGACATTCCCTTAGTTCTCTTAGCAGATTTGTTGGAAGAGGATCTTGCTATTGGATATGTCTCAAACATTCTCTTTGTGTTATAATTTGGATTCTGAGGTGACCACTCGATAAACTGTAGCATTGTCGTCCTGAAGAAGCCATCACATGCAGATAAGTGGAATGCCGAAGCGATCTAAGCAAGCCGTGGCACTGAATTTGTGACGTCATGCAAACAGATGGATTTTGTGACGTCATACAAAAAAAATTTAAAACAAAGTAAGGAAATTTTCAAACCCGCTTATCCGTTAGGGTCGCGGGGGCAGCAGCCCTATGGAGGATCTCCAGCGATCGCGATCTTCCGCCATCAGGCGCATGTCCTCTCTGGTAATATCCAAGCGACTCGAACCCAGATTCTCCATGTAGTCTAGCCACCTGGTTCTAGGCCGACCCCTTGGTCTCTTACCCACCGGCTTGGAAAATAACAACTGCCTAGGAAGACTAGTTTGCGGCATCCGTATCACGTGGCCATACCAGCGCAACTGAGATCTCTCAATGCGGAGAAGTAGCGGCTCAACACCTAACGATTCCCTTATCTATCTAGTAGGGTAACACCTGCCACACCTCTCGGAAATCTCATTTCGGCCGCTTGTACCCGCGATCGCACTCTTTCGGTCATTACCCAAGCCTCATGACCATAGGTGAGAATGGGGACAAAGATAGATTTGAAGACGGAGAGCTTGGCTTTGTTACCCAGCTCGCGTTTCGTTACCACGGATCGCCACAGTTCACGTCTGACACAGCTTGCTGCACCGATCCGAGCATCCAATTCTTTCTCCTGCCGTCCATCACTCG
The DNA here is from genome assembly GCA_023313115.1 of Rhysida immarginata. Lineage (NCBI taxonomy): Eukaryota > Metazoa > Arthropoda > Chilopoda > Scolopendromorpha > Scolopendridae > Rhysida > Rhysida immarginata. The sequence continues at coordinate 263,646 of JAHWFO010105724.1, forward strand.
TGAATGCAATCCCGAGATACTTGAATTTCTCCACCTGTTTCAATAAGGCTTCCCTAACATGGAGAGAGCACTGAGCAGGCTGTCTTGAAAGGACCAGAACCTCGGTTTTAGCCACACATATCTTCATCCCAGCTTCTTCACATTTGGCTGCAAACCGGTCTAGTGCATGCTGAAGGTTCGTGCGAGAAGACCCAAGGAGGACAAGGTCGTCAGCAAAGAGCAACCTCTCCACCAGGCAGTCGCCCACACAAACACGCTCATCGCCTCGGCTGCCCTGTCTATCCAGTTTATAAAGATAATGAACAAGAGGGGCGACAGTACGCACCCTTGGCGGAGTCCAACACCCACGGTGAACGGTTTTGACTTAATGCCATTTATCCGGACACTCATCTCAGAGCTTTCGTACAGAGACATGATAGCAACCAGTAATTGCCCATCCACTCCATACTCTTGCATTGAATCCCTAACAAACGTTCAAACGATTTGTCTGTTGGGAGCCCTTGAAGAGTGTAGACCTTTGAGACGGCAGTTTCTACACTCTTTTAATCCCCCTCCCAGTGATTTTAATCAAAACGTAGTATTTAGAAAATGAAAAAGAGCTTATCTTCTTTCGTTTCTCATCATTTCCGATCGAATGATATATCACATGCCATAAGTTGCCATAGTTCCAAAGACCAAGTGGCTGCCATCCCCACAACTCCGACTCCATTGGGACGACATGGCCCCAATTTCATAGTAATGCAGATCTTGCCTACAGAAATCTGCATACCGAATTTCGCTCCTTTAGATATCTACACGACCCCAGTGGGCCAATCAAAATCAAACTAAATAGCGAAGGTATACATTTCGATTGCAACATAGTAAGCTACATTCCGAATTTCAACCTTCTTCCTCAAAAAATGCAGAATTATGAAAGGGACAGACGGCAGTTCTTACCATCCGGTTATTGATCCATTAACGTTCGTCTATTTTTGAATTTTTTTTTCAAATTTCTGCTTATTATTGAGTGTACTAAATGCACATATACTATCTAGACATTCGTCACTGGACACCCCTTTCCATTAAGTTAAACCGGATCGTGCACCACATCAGTGTCGTATAGGGCCGCCTTTCGATGCAGTGACATCCGCAACCTTTTGAGGAAGACTTTCCACCAATTTGCGATACGTTTCGGTGGAATCTTGTTCCATTCATTGGCAAACAGCTCACTGTGTTCTTTGGGCGGTATAGCCAGGCTCTCAACTGGCGCTCCAATTCGTTACAAAGATGTTCATTGTGGTAGACGTCTAGCCAATGAAGTTTCTCCACACCCATTTCCGCAAACCAGGTGTTAATAACGCCTTCTGTATGACCTGGAACATTGTCGTAGTGAAACATGTATGGGCTGTGACCAAAATGTTCTCACAATGTCGGTAGCTTAGAATTGCCCTGAACCTTTTGCTACACTTTAGCATTCGTGGTTCCGCGAACTAAAATAAGAGGACTAAGAGCATACACGAAAAATAGGACCAGACCGTGATGCCACCTCCTCCGAATTTCACTGTAGGTATGACGCAGTCATGTAAATATCGTTCGTCGGGTATTCTCTAAACCAACACTTCCATCGGACGACCACACCTGGTAGCGGGAATCATCATTCCATAGGATGGTTTTTCAATGTTCTGGAGTCCAGTGGCGGCGTTCCAAGTAGTGATGTCAAGATCCGGATATCCGGATCTTTTTTTCGGACCTAGGTCCGAGATCCGAGAACCGGATGTTGGTCAGAAATCCGAGATCCGGAACTTGGATCCGAGATCTCTGATCCGGATCTTGGATGCGAGATCTGAGATCCGAGATCCGAAAATCGGATCCTAGACAGGAAATTGTGTATATGCAAACTTTTTCTGAAAGCAGTTTATAAAAGCTTCTATTAAGTGATAGCCTAGTCCCCTTAAGTCCTAATTAGTCTTAATACGCATCCAGCGAAAGGATCCGAAATCCGGATCTCATATCCGATATTCGAAATCTGGATCCGATATCAGAGATCCGGATACGGATCCGGATATTTCTAGATCCGAATCCGGATATTATCGGCTCCGAAACAGAGATCCGGATCCAACGGACATCACTAGTTCCAAGTATCACAAATTGAGGGCTGTGATATTTGGCTTGTAAACTGCTGCTCGTTCATGAAAACCAAGTGCGACGATCACTTGCATCACTAGACGACGCCGATCGAAAGTCCTGTGCCAACGGTTTTAACAAAGTCTTCCGGTTTGACATTACCGCAGGTTTCTTCCGTTTGTTATAACCCTCTCTCATTTCCACTTCAAACTAACTTCACTCACTGTCGAGCGGGGTATGTGAAATTCGTTGGAAATCGCACGATCGAATGCCCAAACCTGCGGGCTCCAATGATCATCCCTCTTTCCTCCACACTAAGTTCGTGTTGTCTGTTCATATATTGACTGCTGCAGCTGCTAAGAGTGTATCCTGACCCGTCAACGCGTTTTATAGGTTATATGACGTATACGGACGATCCCTTGCTCTTTTGGAGAGGTGTCCGGTGACGTATGGCCAGATAGTGCATATGTTTCAATATAATAGATATTGCATATTCCTATTCGAAAGTTATGATTTCTCAATAGTATCTATCGGAATATTAAATCAATACAAATATTTATTGATTTTATGTGTAATTTTAAAATATTTTGATTCCATGTTGCTCTGCTTCACTATTTCGAGATAGAGCATAGTTGGGAATTTTTTTCTTTTTTATGTCGATATCTCGGAAAATATCTAAACCTTCAGCAAATAGACGGACGGAACTGCATAATTTATGAGTAATACTCGTATAGGAGTTTTATGCAGTCGATTGATGAAATGTTTGACATGATGGGTCGTCTGTAGTAGAGTGTGCGACATTTGTTTCTGAAGGCTGACGAACGCGTGACGTCACTTAAGGGGAAATTCCTGATGGAAATATTAACAGGGGAGGTCTATTTGGTGGCAACCACGAGATGAGGGAGAGCTCCTCGTTCGTCATTTGTCAGGGAAAATGTATCCCTCATCGCTTCCAAGCTGTTGCTTGTGTTACGGTTAGAGGAGGCGGGAGGGGCGTCCAGGTCTCTTCATTCATTTGTTTTAATAACTTTGTTGAGTAAAGATAGCGCTGCGCTGGGGGGGGGGGGGGGTAAGGGTGGAATAGCGAAGATGGGAGTCGTAAATTTCAAGAGCGGGGGACTCCGTTTGTTGCGTTTCTTCTCGACGACGACGACAACGTAATTCACTGGAAGTAAATCACGTGATTCTTTGCATATCTTGGACGTCGACCTCTCGAAACATGTTGGGCTTGAAGGGTTATGTTATGAGAAGGGAGCGAAAGAAGGAAAAAAAAAATTGGGCATTGCGTCTATGCATTAGTAAACAGTGGGATTCAGTTCCTCTTCCTCTTAGCGCTAATTTGCGCTGGAGATTGCGACGTCTGATTGGTTGGTTCCGTGTGGGTTACCTTGTTGGAGTGTTTTTGAAAGCATCTGCTGCTTCGAAATGAATTCCGTGTTTTGTCTCCTTCCTGCCACATAAACATATGCATAGTCAATAGTAATTTACATAGGAAACCATATTTTTAGCTTGTCCCATGCAAATAACAATCGTGGTGGTCCTTATATTAAGAAATAAAAATAATTTTAGACTAGTTAGGCCTAATATAAATAAGAGAATTCTTTCTTTTGCACTACTTCAGTTTACTGCCAGCGGCATTGTTGTTAATTTGCAGCTGCTATTATTATAATTATTATTATTATTATTATTATTATTATTATTATTATTATTATTATTATTAT
>JAHWFO010105724.1:267479-292848 GCA_023313115.1 Rhysida immarginata
ATTATTATTATTATTATTATTATTATTATTATTATTATTATTATTATACATGCACAGACATTGAATAACAAAAAAATGTTCCTGCTACCAATCGTTTTACAAATAGCCGCCGCTATCACATCGTCTACAGTGGAAGAAGAGCGTGCTGTTATAAGGTTTCTTTTCGCAAAAGGTTAGGTTAGTTAAAACTGAAATTCATCGGCAAATGGTAGAGGTTTACAGTGCCGACTGTCTGGACTATTTCAGTGTGTGTAAATGGTATTTCGGGAAAGAAGATTTAGTCATGCCGATAAACAGCGGCAACATCAGCCATTATCGAGGACATTAACAACACAATCACAGAAAACCGTCGCATTTCCTTGAAAGAAGTGAGTGAAACGTTTTACATATTCTATGGATTTGCATGGGATATGGTGCATAAGGCGCTTGTATACCGCAAAGTCTGTTTGCGTTTGATTCCAAAATGTCTGACACCAGAACAGACCGGCAACAGAGTCTCCAACATGTGCAGCGATACTACCGGGAGGAAAATGCGTTTCCGAGTTGCATTGTCACAGGAGATGAGTCCTGGGTCTTGCACTTCACACCAGAGCTTAAAACTGCAAGCATGATGTGGAAACATCCACCACATTCCCTGGTTCGTAGCATAATCTTACAGTTTTTTTGGACGCCTCCCGGGTCAACCTTCAACGGCGCTACCTATTGTGAAACGTTGACTAATCTTCGACGTGCTATTAGGAATAAGCGACCAAAAGGAGGAAACTATGTTCGACTTCTTCATGACAACATATATGCCCAACATCGTCAAAGCAAAACTGGTCCGTTTCGGTCGGGAGGTTCTGAACCATCCAGCCTACAGTTCGGACTTAGCGCCCTCGACTACCATCTCTTTGGTCCCATGAACAGTTTTCTGGGTGGTCAGAGGTTTGAGACTGACGAGGAACTCAAAGCTGCCGTGCGCCATTGGCTGTATTCACAGCCGACGGAGTTCTGTGAGCGGGGTATTCTGAAAGTGGTGCAGCATTGGGAAATAAATGCCTAAATCGTCTATGTGGAAAAGTAGATAAAGACGTGCACTTAGTTCTTTACCTTTTATTTATGTAATGTGATTCCATATCTATTTTCAACTATTCAGTTGATTCCATACTTTTTCCTGAAATTGTGTATTTCCGTAATTTTAATTTTAAGTTAATAAATAAAAACCCGAATTATGTTGCCGTACAAAAATATTAACTGTATCTTCTATCTAGGGTGCATTTGAAACGAACATGGAATTAAATATGACATTCCTCAAGATGTGTATGATAAGCGGTAAGAACAAAATGAGGCCCTGTGCTCTTCTATAGATCAGTGTTGTACAATGAGGTTGTACCGGGTGGGCAAGAAATAACGTGAGGTGTTCAGAGCTCGCTAGCGGGAATTCTATTAGGCCAAATGCAGTACATTTTGGTGTATATACTTAGTGGAACATGCAGTTTCGATTTCTGCAAAAAAAAAAAAAAAAAAATAGTACCAAAAGTCGCCATAGGGGGCGCTTATTTCAAGAAAACAATTTGCATAAGCGCGTTCCGTGTTGAGCAATCATGACAATAAAAGGCAAGGCTGAGGATTTCCCACCATTCACGAACGAATGGCCTGACGATGACGCTTACTCTGTCTGACCGGGCGTTATTAGTCAAGTTGTTTTATCAGAAGAGCGACAATGCAAGTGCTGCCCTTCGTGAATTCGGGCGATTGAAAACGTTACGAAGAGGACCGATGAGCATAACTAACTTACGGAAAATGATTGAACGATTTGAATCTACCGGAACTCTAGGAGTGCAACCAGGCCGGGGACGCAAACGAATCAGGCAGCAACACATTGAAGAAGTTGCAACTGCTGTTGTGGAACAGGAGATGACTACTGTGCAGGGTACCAGCAGTGCACACGCAATAGCACGCCAAACAGATATCCCATATTCGACGGGGATGAAAATATTGCATAAGATATTGACATTTTATCCCTATAAACTCACACCTGTTCAACAATTGTTTCCTGGAGATGAACGCACCCGAACTGACTTTTCGTTGAGATTTTTAGCACGTATGGAAGTGGCGAATTTTATGGAGTGATGAGGCACATTTTTATTTGAATGGTGATATCAGTACCCACAACTGCCGTATTTGGGCTGCATCAAATCCACAAGCGTGTCTGCCAACTCCTATGCATTCACCGAAACTAACAGTATGGTGCGGCTTTACTGCTTCTTTCATCATCGGCCCGTACTTTTTTGAAGAAATCCGTCCCCGTGGACCGGTGACTTGTTCCGTCAATTCTGCCAGGTATGCCGATATGCTTGAGAATTTCGTGATACCACGATTGCAGGAAAAGGGTTGTCTGGATTCTACCATTTTTATGCAGGATGGTGCGCCACCGCACATCGGACGTCAGGTGCAGCAGATCTTGCGAGAACGTTTTTCAGACAACAGAATAATTAGTCGTGCATTTCCCATGGTATGGCCAGCCAGGTCGCCTGATCTCAACCCTTGTGATTTTTGGTTATGGGGATATTTGAAAAGCCTTGCGTATCAAGCACATGTTCCTGACATCTCAACCTTAAAGGATCAAATAACGTTACATATCAGACTAATTAATGCAGATATGCTGCGAGCTGCCGTAGAAAATGTCGTGTACCGCTTGCAGCTATTGGAACAGCACACTGGTGCTCATATTGATAATTAAAAATAAAACATTGTTTATTGTTGTTACTAAAGTTGGTTTGTATGGTATTTGTTCATTTGACAATTAGGTATTCTTAACTATTGATGCACTTAATTTGTTTTGCTCAATTTCTAATGTTTTGTCCAGTATATTGATACAATAGTACTTCTTTGATGTCGTAATCGGCGCATTAAAGTTGGTTCACCTGAAGAGGGCTGAGTTTGTTGGATTCTTCTGTTTAGCGGAATTTCTATAAATCATTGCTGTGCATATTTACAAAAAAAAATGGTTTTTTTTTTGAATTCCATGTGCATCGTCTGGGGCCGTCTTGTCCATCCTCGTGGCTCGCGTGAGGCATTAAGAAAAGTGAAATCATTCGGTTCCAGTCAGCCGTCAAAATGATTTATGAAGGCTGTCCATTAAAAAACTTTCGCCGATTCGTGATTGGACTGAACAAAAACGAACGACGACGACGCTTAATTGATTTGCAGTTTCCCTTGCTCCCTTTGCCTGTTCTGTTGTTAACGAAATCGTTTTTTGTTTTTTTCTTTTTATTATCAATATTTATAGAACCCCCCTCTTTTGTATAGACAATTTTCCGTTATTTACATGTATAATTTTGGCGGGAATATTTTTTAATAAATTTCTTTAGAGTTTTGGCGATTGCTCAATCTTGTCTGCTGCCAGCGCCTTCCAACATTCGAACGTCGTCGTTCGTCTTGGAATTTAAATATGTGAATGAACCCAATTTAATTTTAGACCTCATTCTTAGAAATCTGCTTCCATCGAATGAAGCCATTTTTTTTATTTTTTATTTTTTTCTTCCTCTCCACAAAACGACCTTTCTCCCGCACTGTTTTGTTGCGGATTATCGGATTCCATTAATCTCATTTAGGACGAGAGAATTGATGAAGCCTGAAATCGATAATGAGTCACCCCCAATGTAATTAAATGACCCTGCAGCAGCACAAAGCGATTAGCGTCTCGGTATAAAAGAACGCGATTCTAGATTTTGGGAGTGCTCCGGAATTGAGAGTCCAGGCTTAGCGTTTGATCTCGAAACAAATTTTATATGGGATTACCCCTGATCTTCTTTTACTCTTGGGGGCTCTGGAAAAAGGATGAAAGCTACTTTTATTTAAAATATTCTGTTTTTCAAGTTCTTTTCTCTTGACTCGCCGGAAATGGGATCCTTAGGAGAACTTTGTGGATCTTTCTTATCGATCGCTTTCTAACTCCGAGAGTTTTAAACGAATGTTGATTTTGAACCTGAAAAAAACGATTTTGGAGGAAGGAGAGTTACTTAAGTGAGTTTATTTCTCTTCGAACTTTTTGTTTAAAACATTGAACACATAGTCTGTAAACACCGAGTTTTCTTAACGTTCAATAGGATTTATTGAAATGTTACATTTGTGTTTGCAAAACATACAAAGTGTACATATACGGATTGCCTAAAACCTACTTCTGAGCTAGTAATGAGTATAATTGTGTGATATGTTCGTGGCATCGGCCATTTGTGTCATTTCGCACGATTGAAAAAGTGGCCGCCTACTCCTCCAAGAATCTGGTGTTCCTCATCGAAGAATACATTCGGGCCACTGAAAGTCCGGAACATACCAAGTAAAGTTTGGAGTCAAAGTTAGCCCAGATAAACACACCTTAACTAATGACAGGAACAAATGGCCGTTTTTTTCAAACCTACGACATGATACCAAAACAGTATTAGCAAAAGTGTCTTGAAGCCACGAACATATCGCCCAGTTTTAAATAATGCGTTTTGGGCCACCTGTACAAGAAAACTAATTCTGAAAGCGAAGTAGATACATACCATCTATTTAAGAAAGAACTGGGTAAATCTAATCAGAAACTGTCAACCTTCGAATCGGTAGTCATGTCTACCTGGAGCCACGGTTGAAGCAATGAAGTAGCTTACTGGATTTTCGAAAGATGCGACATCCATCATATAGAACGATTGGGCAGTATGATCCACAGTCTTTGTCAAAAATGGATAACTGTGGCTCAAAGACAGTCTCGAACGAGCCCTTGTACGGAGAAACAGACCTTGTGCATCCACTGTACAACAACTACAAATGATTTTAAACAAGACTATTCCTGGCCCATATTTAGGAGAACCATGTACTGGGAATTTAAATCGTCAATCGCTTGTCTACACGGTGTTTAAAAATTCCTGGAACAAACTCCGTGCATAGGCTCTATCTTCTTTCTATATCTATAATCTTCTTCTTAATCTTCTTCTATCTTCTTCTATATATATAACTAGAAGAGGTACCCGGCGTTGCCCGGGATAATTACACTTGGATGTAAACAGAACAATCTCAAAAAATTAAATTAAATTTTGGCTGGACCTCTCCAAGGATGACACTGCTAGTCTAAATAATTTCTTACTCACGTAATCTTACCTCAGATGTATACTTAGTGTTGAAGCAAAACCTGGCCATTCATCACTTGGAGCTAAAGGAGTGCGTCCTCTGTCGTCTTTCCACTCTTTCTCAATAGTCTGCTAACTCTCCATTATCTCCAGTTACTGATCATTTTTAAAGATTTTCAAGAAATTGTTAAGTATTAAGAACTCTCTTTTCTAAGAAAAGCCTGAATAACAGGAATTCTATGTATTGTTACAAATTGAAACTTATCCATATTATATCATCATTTTATGTTCATTGTTATAATTCTTGGAAAGATTGCTTTAACATTACATCATCATTCTGTGCTCATTGTTATTGGTGAATTGCGCGTTGATACCATTGTTGATGCGAACACAATGGGCCTATTGTTGCACAAACTTTGCTTTGCATTGTTGGTCATGAGATATATATTGTTGGTTCATGCAGTGTGTTTGTGAATTGCGTGCTGATACCATTGTTGATACCTAACCATAACCATGAATATCGATTTTTTATCGATATTTATTATTTTTCCGAAATCTGAGGTAGACAGTGACCTTCCTCATGCTTCGAAGGTCAAGTATGCGAAATTTCATCAAGATCGGAATAAAACTGTAGATTTGTATAAAAACATACAGACAAACAGACCCACCCACCCAGCCACACAAACATCCTTCTTCTTCTATATATATAAAGAAGGATGTTTGTGGGTCTGTGGGTCTGTTTGTATGTTTTTTTATACAAATCTACAGTTTTATTCCGATCTTGATGAAATTTCGCATACATGACCTTCAAAGCATGAGGAAGGTCACTGTCTACCTCAGATTTCGGAAAAATAATAATTATCGATAAAAAATCGATATTCATGGTTATGGCAGGGCATATTAATGAGAAATATCTCATGACCAACAATGCAAGGCAAAGTTTGTGCAACAATAGGTATCAACAATGGTATCAACACGCAATGCACCAACACAAGGCAGGGATCAACAATCAATATCTCATGACTAACAATGAAAGGAAAAGTTTGTGCAAGTGCAATTATCCCGGGCAACGCCGGGTACCTCTTCTAGTTATATATATAGAAGAAGAAGGATGTTTGTTTGTTTGTTTTTTTATACAAATCTACAGTTTTATTCCGATCTTGATAAAATTTCGCATACTTGACCTTCAAAGTTTGAGGAAGGTCACTGTCTACCTCAGATTTCGAAAAAATAATCATTATTGATAAAAAATCGATATTCATGGTTATGGCAGGCCATATTAATGAGAAATATCTCATGACCAACAATGCAAATAAAAGTTTGTGCAGCAATAGGTATCAACAATGGTGTCAACACGCAATGCACCAACACTATGCAAGGATCAACAATATATGTCTCATGACCAACAATGCAAAGCAAACTTTGTGCAATATAGAATTCAATGCATAGAATTCCTGTTATTCAGGCTTTTCTTAGAGAAGAGAATTCGAGAAGATCGATCTACAGACGGACAGACAGACACGTCCCCCCCACAGTAGTAGCATAAAGTACCTTTCGGTATTTAATAACCATAATTACGTTTTTGGTCACAAACCAATTCACACTTTAACAGGGAAACAAACCATCAGTACACATGGTCAATTCGACAGTAATTAGTCCAATTTTTTACGAGTATACATTGGCTGGTGCACGATATATTAATCTTATTATTCAAAATGTGGTTTGTGATTGGGCAGAAAGTTTGTCATTAGTTGAATGAGGCAGCATCCCACAGAACTACTGAAATGTCACAACTCTTGAGAAGTGCTTTTGGAACAAATTGGATAGAATAGTTGGTCCTGTTAGTTGGCCCCCAACGTTACCTGATTTGACTCCAGTGGATTTCTTTTTTTGCGGTTATGTGAAGGATGCTATGTATGAAACTCATCCCAGAGACTTGGATGAGTTGAAAACATGAATTGAATACGCATGTACAAACACTTGTCGAACAACATTTCCTAAAGTGTTTAAAAATAAAAACAGGTGCTACGGTTTCAATAATGTATTGCTTCAGATGGTAACCAAATTGAACATTTTCTGTACTTGTGAAACAAAGAACTAAGTTATGTAAAAATGGTGATTTAGGGATAAACTTGATGTTGTATCTTACACGATTAAAAAGTTACTTTATGATTTCACCCCTTACTTTCTTTTCTTATAGCATTGTATTAACAGATTCTTGACAATTTTATTAGATGTGTAGATATTTGGGTGGATCAGTTCAAAGTAAATACTCTGTATATTTCCTAGCTACAGTATGTTTCATTCCACAAACTCGCACTAGCTTTACTCTTTTGGAAATCTGGTTACCCTATTCTATATAGATTAAGTCTTAATCATTAAGAAATTGCATAGAATTGTAAGATAACTGGAAATGTACTAAATCTGCCCTGCCTTTAGTATTCGGACATACCTCTAGTGAAGTCTACACAATCTGAGCATAGGAATCCCATTTGATTCCTAAGTCAACATTTTAGTCACATTATATTCTCAAATAGAAGGTTGGATTGAAAGGACTCTCTCAAAACAAAAAATCTACAAAACGGGTCGACAAGTACTCTTCGAAGATCCATACGATTGAAGTTAATGTTAGTACTAACACAAATCGAATCATATGACTACTTAGGATAAACACTTGGGCACACGATACTTTCTTTTATACATAAGACATTTATCGCATGAGTCCCTGGAAACTTATGGTTTGGCTGTTTATGGATGAAATTGTACACCGGGACTAGATCCGGGCTGTACGCGAGATGTTTGCTGGACTTTGCACTTGATTCTTAGTAGAATAATGGTTGTGATCTTCCAGTTTGACCGCGCGAACATGCACACATTCATACATAATACTGAGTGTGTTATTCCCTGTTTCGTTTTGTACTTTACGATCATGAAGAAGATCTATCTCCTGTTATCAGCATGGGAAGAAGACCCGGAGCTGTAATTTACCGCTTGGGAAATAATGTTTGTTAAGCAGGAAATCTAAATGTGAACCCTATTGAACATCTGTGAGTGACATCCCTATTATTATAATGGGATACAATGAAAGCTGTTTGTGTAAATGCAGGTGTCCGAATATGTTAGGGCATGGGATATTTTTTGCATTTGTATGTGTAAGTAGTGTTTAATGCGTGGTTTATTTCTTTGATTTTTTGCAGAGAACTTTTTGTGGATGGTGCGTTCGTCGAGCAATAGCACGCACGCCCTGTTCTCGGACGTGTACAAGAGGATGGCGGGCCAGGCGCGCGACGCCATCAACCGCTTGTACAGTGACGTGACTGCGTTCCTCCAAGGGAAGGAGGTGGACGTGGAGGAGAGCGTGGGCGGCTTTTTCGACGCCCTCTTTCCCCTCGTCTACCACCACAGCATCAACCCGAAGCTGAAGGAGTTCAGCGAGGACTATGCCGAGTGCCTGCAGGAGACGCAGCAGGAGATCCAGCCGTTCGGCGACCTCCCCAGGCGCATGGCTCTGCACGTGGCCAAATCGACGGCTGCGGCTCGCGCCCTCGTCCAGGCGCTGGCGCTTGGCGTCGAGGTGATGAACGCCACGGAGCACGCGGCCGTCACCTCCGAATGCACGGACGCCCTCCTCCGTCTCACCTACTGTCCCCACTGCCGAGGGCTGGTGAACGTGAAGCCGTGCAACGGCTACTGCATCAACGTGGTACGAGGCTGCCTCGCCCACGTGGCCGAGCTCGACCAACCGTGGAACGACTATGTCACTGCCCTCGAGCGGCTCACCCTCGGCATGAAGGGCGTCTTCAACGTGGAGGACGTGCTCGCCGTCTTGGACTCCAAGATCTCCGAGGCCATCATGTACGCCATGGAGAATGGACCCGAGCTCTCCAAAAAGGTAAAACAAATTTAAATTAATAACAATAATAATAATAATAATTCACGATTCTATAGCCTCTTCCACTTGTTTTCGATAATGATGTCATTTCCCATAAAATGGTGGCGCTTCTTTCGTCAATTTATCCGGTCATCTTCTTAGCAATGTTTATACATGATGAACTAAAACAATAGGGACAAACTCAAGACCACCAGTTCCTTACTATTGTTTTATTATCAGCTTTCATCAGCAATACTAGTTGTTAAACATTTAGTTATATCATTTTTATTTGATCATAATGTACCAGAGAAAGGGGTTTGATTTCAATTAAACTTTGCTGAAACCAGAAATATGAACATCAATATCTGCGCTCTGGTGCAAAGTCAGGCCCGCTAGCGCAATCACCTATTTGCCCTTCACAAATATTCACTTTGTTGAATTCTTCATTGATAACAGTAAGCCGTTCTTCAGCGTTGAAGTCTGATAGGGGACCTTTCAAGAAGCCCGTCGACAGATCCATCGATTCAGTAAGATTTCGTCTAGCCAGTTGCGAATTATGTTGGAGCGCCATACCGCTACCACCAATTGTCCCACAAAGGACTCCCTGATTTTAAAAGTAAATGTCTCAGAAACAGAGATCGATAGAAAAATGAAACAAATGGTATGTTTATTTCGAAAGCCGTAGAAATCTGCTACGGAAGTTCCAAAATTAGTTTCCGAATGTTGCCGACAGGTCGCGCTGTACGTAGCATACTGAAGGAAGTGGATGGCTTGCGCCATCTCTGTGCTGTGAAAGGTGCACGTTTTGAATCGATTGCAATGGCTGCTTGCAAAGGACAGTTTATAGCCTATTTCTCGGAATCCGTACTGCGACTGCTGTGCGCTGCGCCACCTGTCGGCAGCATTTAGAACTAATTTTGAAATTTCCGTATCAGATGTTTATGGCTTTCGAATTAAATATGCTACTTGTTTCATTTTTCTATCGATCTTCATACTGGGGCACCCTCTATGTTCCCTCAGCTGGGATACACGATTCCCTATGACAACTCCACGTTATGATTAAAAATTATATATGCATATAAAACACCCATAGATGCTTTTAAGAAAGGAAAATTCAAATGGCCTTCTTACCATTTGGAGATAGTTACGTCAGTGGTAAGAGCAATGAGATTAATTTTCGCGGATTCTCGAACTCTGGTCGCGGAATTTATCCTTTCATTTTCATTTCTAGCTATACAAAGCGAGTCTCTGCTGTCTGTGATGTTGCTCAAAGGTGCATACCGCATGGATCACGTGTTTACAATTCAGCTTAGAGCAGCCTATAATTTCATTTATCAGTCAACTATTTGCTGCAGCGCTTCGCATATTTCAGCAATCTCCCTTTGGACTGTTTTACTGAGCTGTACCGATAGTTAGAGCGAAGCGTTAGCGAAGCTCTGTTATCAGGCGAAAATCAAAATTCTTTGTGCGCATAAAACTTTTGAACCAGAGAACATAGACAAATGAAATTTTGCACACAGCTGGACATGACCATCCTGATGGTCACTAAATAAAAATTTTAAAAATCGGTTCAGCCATCGAGGAATAATCACCATTTAGCTGTTCCCATTGAAATGCATTGAAAAAAATGTAAACAAACAATTGCACGCGCTAATAGATTTTTCAACATAGAAAATATGGCGAAGCCCTTCGCAAATTTTTTTCTGCACCATCGATTTTTGAGACCATTTTATCGAGTTCTTAGAACTTTTATCACCTGTTTTTTTAGAGCGAAGCGTAAGCGAAGCTCTGTTAACAGTCGACAAGTGTAATTCGATGACCGCATAAAACTTTTGACACGTAATAGTCACAACAATGAAAATTTGTACGTGCATGCGCATGACCATGGTGATGGTCAAGAAAAAAAAAATTTTCAAATCCGACCTACCATCGAGGAATAATCACCCTTCAATTGTTCCCATAGGAATGCATTGAGAAAAACGTAAACAAACATTGCGCGTGCAAATAGAATTTTTGACATACAAGATACGGCGAAGCCCTTCGCAAATTTTGCTCTGTACATTCGATTTTTAAGGCCAAATTTCGAAGCTCACAGCGTAATCACAATATCTTTTTGGTGTGGTTGTCGACATTGTGTACTCGCCAACTGAAACTCGCAACCACTTGAATGAACTGCCGATGTGCATTCTCATCAAATTCGCAACCTATACTGGACCAACATTAACCAATGAAGCAGATCGCCGTTGGCTTCAAAAAAGGAGGAGTATCTTGTACGCTTAAGTTAGCCTATGCAATCACCAGACACAAAGCACAAGGAATCACTGTTGATAAAGCAGTCATAGACATTGGTGATTCAGAATTTGGACTTGGCTTGTCGTACGTGGCATTTTCACGAGTGAAGATCATCAACGGTTTATTGATCGAACCGGCATTTGCAAAGCCGCGGTTGATTAATATCAACAACCATGCATCGTGGAAGGTTAGGCGTGAAGAACTTGCCAAATTACGCAGTTTAAAATGAAATTATTTCAACAATAAAAATTAATATCAATTTAAAGAATTTAGTTAGTCATTTTCTTAACAATCAATAACGGTTCGCTCTAAATTATTGGTCAAGAAAGCGATTCGCGAGTCGCAGTCCGCCCTAGTATTGAGTACTTTAGGGTATCGATACCTATAGTCGAGTAAAACGGGCGCAGGTTACAAATGGAAAATTAGGAAAAAATGACTACTAAAATAACTCCAAAATCCAACGCAATAATGAAAAATAATTTCAAAAAGAAAGATATGTTAAGTAGCGAAAGAATGGAGCTGTTGATTAGTTAAGCATGCCCGTCTTTCTGCTTGTTCCCTTAAAATTTTCTACATTTTATGACGTAGAAGGTTAAAATTTGGAATTTAGCTTACTATGGGCATGTACTACTTAACTATTTAGTTTGATTTTGATCGGCCCACTGGGGACAGAGTTACGGGAATGAGAGTTATAAGGGACGAGCCGGTCCATATTATACAGGGTGTATCAGGTTCGATGGTCATAAAGTACCTAGCGTTGCTCTCCGCAAAATTCTAAGCATAATTTTCCTGATCCATTTTTCAAAATTCTCAAAAAAAAGTTTGGCTATTATGACGTAATTCTGAGCCTTCTGACGTATTTCATCCATGCCGTAATGACATAATTTTTTCCTGGCTCCTGTCGTAATAGCCAGGAGCCACTTTGGATAGCCTTCTGACGTCATAATAGGCTATGAGAATAGTCATAAGCATTTTTTTTGAGAATTTTGAAAAATGGATAAGGAAAATTATGCTTGGAATTTTGCGGAGAACAACCCCAGGTACTTTATGACCATCGAACTTGATACACCCTGTATAAAGGTATGTAAAGGAGTGAATTTGATATGCAAATTCCTCTAGGCAAGATCTGCATTACTTGTAGGTTTGGACTAAATTCTTCCAGTAGGTTCAGAGAAGTGGGGGTAGTAGTGATGATGTGGTTTTTCAGAACTATTAACGTTATCAAAATTCAACATATGGCATGAGATATAACATTCGATCAAAATGATGAGAAAAGAAAGAAGGTAGATACTACCAATTTCTTAATACTACTTTGGAGAAAATCAATTTTTGATTAAAAAAATGAGTATTAAAAGTTTGGATTAAAACTTGGGTTTCGCTACTTTCCTATACCTTCCTCCGGAAAATTAATTCAACAATTCAGAGATTAAAATATTTTATTAAAAACCAGTTAATCTTATGTTAAAACATCCATATAAAACAAGAAAGTAATCCTCCCGAGAAAGGTATAGGAAAGCAGCGGAAGCGCTGAGGTCATCTATTTTTACCCTTTTATCTGCACTTTTTAATTCGCCTTCCACCCTATTTTTTTATTCGAAAAATTGATTTTTTCGAACGTATTATTTAGAAGATGAAAGAGAGCTCTATCTTCTTTCGTTTTTCATCATTTCCGATCGAATGATATATCACACGCCATATGCTGCCATAGTTCTAAAGACCAAGTGAATGCCACCCCCACAACTCCGAACCTATTGGGACCATTTGGCCCAAATTTCACAATAATGTTGATCTTGCTTAGAGGAATCTGCATTCCGAATTTCACTCCTTTATATGCATAAGTACGCATAGACCTTTTGGTCCCCTCTAACTTCCGCCCCCGAAACTCCGACCCCAGTGGGCCAATCAAAACCAAACTAGTGAAGGTGCTCATACCCATAGTAAGCTATATTCCAAATTTCAACCTTCTACCTCAAAAAATGCGGAAATTATGAAGGGGACGGACAGACAGACGGACATTGTGAAAACAAGAAGTAGCTCCATTCTTCCGCTACTTAATAATTTATCAAGATCTGCTATTAAAAAATTCAATCAAGTTTTTTTCATCAAAATTGCAAGATGTTATAAACTTTGTTTTCACCAGTCGATAAACATGGTTCAGCACACGAACCAGTTCAAAGATACAATGCCACGTGCTTTAGTGGTACCATTATGGCATCCCCTAAAATTTTCAAGGCGAAGATATAACAAGTAATACATCAGCTATAAGCGAATTTAAAGTTATTGGGTCCGTTTTTGACAATCGACGTCCTAGTTTGAATTGTCTCATCGCTGGAAGCAGTAATGTTTCTAAGATCTTTATGTACTTATCATTTACCATACCTTCAGCAATGACGAGGGATCCCAATCCATTTTGTAACTGATTTCTCCCTAAACCATTATGGATGCCGCATACTTTTCCTACACATAACAGGCTGTCCAAAAAGTCTTGTAACATGTCAGATATCTCGGAAACAAAGCATTGTACGAAAAAATGTCCAAAATCAAAAGTGAATTATTTCGCGGGGGAAATTCATTAGTTAAAAAATTATTTTCCGCTCTTGTGAGAGGGGCTGGGGGGAGGGGCTGACTTTGAAATCTTAAATAGGAACACCTATTTTAATGGTATATTCAGATTGTACACAATATTCGAGAAATGTCTTATTCTTGGTGTTTTTTCAATTGATCCAACCGTTTAGGAGATAGAGGCCTTGAAAGTGTGGAACTTTTAAAGTTTTGAACCCAATTTTATCGAAGAAGACAAAGAGATAGAGAGTGGATCTTGCAACATTCCTATTCTACTTTTTGATGGTCTTTAAGAATCCGAAGTCGGAATTTCAAAAATTCAAAATTTTTTAGTGCACAACCAAAGTCTTGGGAGCAGCAGTACTATGGAGACCGAGTCTGTGCGTGTATATTGAGAATAGGAATGTCTGCAAGACCCATCCTCTATCTTAACATTGAATACGTTGTGTTATTACTACGGAATGCATAATAAATTTCCTATTTTACACAACTTGATGAGCAGACACTTGCACCAGCTGACGAAAGGCTTAACGGTTTGAAACTGGAATCCACCAGTCGTTGCAAAAGACCAACATCACTGAATCGATTGTCGAAAGTAAAGCAAAATTACAAGTGTGCTTTACAAGCAAAATTACAAGTGTGCTTGCAAAGCTTTTCGAGAGCTCCTGCTCTCATCTTCAGGCAAAATCAAGTAATTTCCATGAGCTATGACGAGATATGAGGAACTGGATAGAACGAAAACGAAAAACGTGAAAAACCACTGGTGGATTCCAACTTCAAAACGTTAAGCCTTTCGTCAGCTGGTGCAAGTTTCTGCTCCATCAAGTTGTGTAAAATGGGAAATTTATTATGCATCCACCCTCTATCTCTTTGTCTTCATCGATAAAATTGGGTTGAAAACTTTAAAAGTTCCACACTTCGGGGCCTCTATCTCCTAAACGGTTAGATCAATTGAAAAAACACCAAGAATAAAACTTTCTCGAATATTGTGTACATTAAATATAGGGGTTCCTATTTAAGATTTCAAAGTTACCCCCCCCCCCAAACCCCCTCATTTGCTTACAATGGCTTCTTAATGGGTTTGTAAAAAGAATAACCTAACTCCTTAATTCTTCTTCTCGCCATGGAAGTGGAAACATTTTCTCCTGTATCGTGATTCCTTCCATTTGGCAGCAAGTAATGCCTGCCGGTTATGTTCTATAATGTTTTTTAGAATTTTATTTTCTCATTGTCTGGTGATTCTGGGTCTACCAGTTGACTTGTGTATGTCAACAGTACCCATTGTTTTGTATTGGTTTATGATTCTGCTGGCCAAACTTTTTGAAATAGGTATTCCAACACTCATAGGACCCACACATTGACTCTCTTCATTCTTTAGAATGATCTTCTGTCGTATGTCTTTGCTAATAATTTTTCCTGGTGCTTTTAACGTTTTTGCAAATCATGTTGTAACGTACATTCATTGTACCAAAGGAACAACCAATAAACAGTCAACTGAAGCTTTAGTGATAAATGCTGTTTAAACTTACAACTTGGTAAAACCAGGTGCTCAAGGTTTATTCACTTAACTTAAAGGCGTCATATTAATTTTTATTTCTAAATCTGTTAGATCTTACTACTAACTTTGGAATTAAAGTTCATCTCTTCATAAAAGATAAGAAATGTCCAATGCTTTTTATTCTGACTTGTATAAGAGTGTTTAATAAGTTCGAAGGTGGTCGAATTTGATTCAATGGAACATGTTTTAAGATTTTCAGAAACGATTCAAAACTTTTGGAAATACACGGCTGTTTATAAAAATCGCAACACCCTGATGGTATGGTCTAATCCATATGCAATTTGCAATATTTGCATACATTGGGTCAGAGTATAAATGATTAGATTTTCAGAGTAATTGCTTGAAAGAACACCATGCCTCGACGACGACGAAGGGTACCATATCAACAGCTGACAGACTTTGAAAGAGGACGCATAATTGGTCTGCGTGAAGCGGGATGGTCGTATCGTGACATTGCTGCTCGTGTAGGACGTAATGCAACGACAATTATGCGTGCATGGAGGCATTGGAGCGAAGAGAACAGGGCACACCGAAGACCAGGCTCAGGAAGACCCAGCACGACGACACTGCGAGATGACAGACACCTCTATAGCATGTGTGTAGCAGATCGTACAGCCACTTCCACAGTGTTAGCACAACAGTGGGGTGCTACAGTAGGCAGGACAATGTCTGCTAGCACTGTACGACGCCGTTTGATTTCCAGAGGATTGATGGCACGAGTACCATTGTTGCGGATTCCTTTGACTCAAAACCAACGGCGCCTCAGGTTGCAATGGGCCCATCAACACCAACAGTGGCAAGCTGAATGGCAACAAGTTCTGTTTTCGGATGAGTCAAGGTTTAACTTGCAGCACCATGACAGCAGGATACGAGTCAGAAGACATCGTGGCGAGCGCGACCTTTCAGAATGCATCCTGCAGCGTCATTCAGGACAAACGCCAGGGGTGATGGTGTGGGGTGCAATCAGGTACCATGACCGTTCCCGTCTGATCAGAATCCATGGCAAACTGAACAGTGACCGGTACATCAGGGAAGTTGTGCAACCCGAGGTCATCCCCTTCCTGCAGAACCTTCCAGGCGCTGTATTCCAACAGGACAATGCCCGACCGCATGTGGCCAGAAATGTCCTCGCCTTTTTTCAAGCACATCAGACGCCCTTGTTCCCCTGGCCTGCTCGTTCACCAGACATGTACCCAATCGAACATGTGTGGGACAGGGTTGCTCATCGATTGGCTCGTCAGACTCCTGCAGCAGCAACTGTGGATGAACTGTATACCCGTGTAGACAGAGCGTGGCAGGACATTCCCCAGGCCCTTATTCAGAGCTTGTTTGACTCAATGCCACGACGTTTAGAGGCTGTAATTGCATCCCACGGTGGTTTCACCCGATACTAATGTGACAATAAAGCGCATTGTATTGACCTGAAAATCTAATGGTTTCTTTTCTGACCCATGATATGCAAATGCTCCAAATTTAATGCAGATTGGGCTATTCCATCAGGGTGTTGCGATTTTTATAAACACTAGTGTATGTTTCAAATGGTTACGTGGCTATATCATTTCTTTATATATCATTCATGTTAATAGTTTATTGTATTAAATATTATTATGCAGATTTCCTTTTTTATTGTAATATGATCTTAACTGTTAATGTTGCTGAGCCTAGGAGCATGGTTTGATTGTATAGCAATGGCAGATATGGAAAGGTTTCCATTTTAAGATCATTGTGTGTTTTAAACCCTCTGTCCTCCAAGATGCTATTAACTTCTTACATAATTTTACAGTACAGTCAAACCCGCATAACTCAAACTCTGATAACTCAAATTCCCGGTTAACTCAAACGATATTCTAAGTCCTGTCCCCGAGAGCATTTAATTCAATAGAAACTTCACTCATTAACTCAAACAAATTTTTTAATAAATCCCGGATAACTTAAATTCCTAAATTTAAGCAAAAGAGGTCTTAAAAAAAATAGCTTTGCCTGTTGAAACTTTATTTCATTTTTCAACTTTAATTTTTACGTGTACATGACAAAGGTATGATGCAGGAATCTTTCGCGGTTACTTGCAGCCACTGTGAAAGTAAAAACTTAGTGTGAACACAAAATTGTAAATCGAACTTGTTGATTGCGATCGTTCAATGGGAGAATATTTAGACGTAGTAATTGATGACAATTGTGCGTTCATTTTTAGAGGAAGTGTTTATGTTGACCATAAAGTTCATTGCGTGTAAAGTCTGTCTCAAAAGTATAAAGACTTTGCAAAAACTGTCACATTAGCACATCAGTAAATTTTTTGACCATACCAAATAAAACACTATTTATTCGCACTGTGAACATGATTATTACATATTTTCAAAAATAAATAGCTTTTCGTGTTTTTACAAAAAAATATTTTGAAATAACCAGTACAAAAAAGTGTCTCAAAAGTATAGAGACTCACCTCCAAACTGAATGGTCATAACCTGTTTTAAATAAAATTTACCCTTTGGAATAGTCCAAATTATAAAGTAAGTTATAATTTGTATTTAATTCCTGCACAATAAAGAGTGACAATGGTAGAAAAGACATTTCTAAAGATGAAATACAATGTAAGTGAAATCTGGAGGTTGACAGCAAATGGCAAGACAGTTAGAGAAATTTCTGCTGAAATTGGAAGATCCAAGCCTGTTGTACACAAAATCATTGCAGAGCAACGGATATGTGAAGCTAAGAAGAGAACAGGACGGCCAACAAGCACTACTGAACGAGATGTGCGCCAGATTTTTCGGCTTGCTGCTACTGGTACAAATTCCTTACGGAAAATACCACGTGAATTGGGTGGACAAATATCCAAAGATACTGTACACAGAAGTATTAAGGCAAATCCTGTACTTGTTTACACCAGGAAAAAGACAAAACCACGTCTAACCAAGGAGCACAAGAGAGTTCGATTGGAATGGGCTCGGAAGCGTATGTCGTGGACAGATGAGTGGCTTTCTGTAATTTTTTCTGATGAAAAGCAGTGGAACCTGGATGGTCCCGATGGAAATGCATTTTACTGGCATGATTTGAGGAAGGAACCAGCATCCTTTTATAGCAACCAGCAAGGCGGTGGAAGTGTGATGGTGTGGGTGGATTGTCCTTCAATGGGACTACCAGTTTGGCATTTTTGACTGGGAGACAAAACTCCTTAAAGTACCAAGAAACACTGGAAAACCACTTGGTACCTTTCATGTCTTTTTTGATTGGGAACAATGGCATTTTTCAGCAGGACAATGCTAGTATACACAAATCGCAGTGGTTTGAAGCACAGGGTATCAATGTGATGAAGTGGCCAGCCAAAAGTCCGGATTTGAATCCTATTGAGAACCTTTGGGCAGTGATGACACACAAAATTTATGCAAATGGTAGACAGTACTCTTCCATTGCAGAATTGAAAAGTGAAATCGAAATGGTTTGGTTTAATTTGGATCCAAGTCTTCTTCAAAACTTGATCTCATCAATACAAGATAGAGTGTTTCAAGTAATTAAGTCCAATGGTAACTTTATTTGAACATGGCTTGAACATTGTTGTTTAATTAGGTGAGTCTCTATACTTTTGAGCCACTTTTTTGTACTGATTATTTCAAAATATTTTTTTGTAAAAAAACGAAAAGCTATTTATTTTTGAAAATATATAATAATCATGTTCACAGTGTGAATAAATAGTGTTTTATTTGGTATGGTCAAAAAATTTACTGATGTGCTAATGTGACAGTTTTTGCAAAGTCTCTATACTTTTGAGACAGACTTTATGATGGCAAACGAGTTTTTAGAAGCAGTCATATACTTCTGATTGGCTGTTGCCATTTTGATTTCGACACTTCACTGTCTCATTGCTTTGTCGATGTAAAAGTAAAGGAAATTCGAGAAAAAAGTGATTTTTTTTGTAAAGTTTCAAATATAAAATATGTATACATGTATCATAAATGTCATCAGATGAAAAATAAATGGGGAAGAATCGCCAAGAGATGACTTTCGAAAATTTTTACAAACCAAAAGTAGAATTTGGAAGCCATAGCAAAACAGCATTAGAATTGATTTCGTGTTGGAATGGACGGTGTTTTACTGGGCCCGTACTGTATTTGTATATGGATCTCGTTAAAACTAATCAAATCCATAGAAATATTGTGAGTATCATGTAATCTTTGTAGTGGTCATGTAGCCTCGTTTTCGACTTACTGGTTAACTCCAAAACCTGATAAGTCAAAATTTTTATGTGGTCCGCTGACGATTTGAGTTATCAGGGTTCGACTGTATTACCTACTTAATAAACAGGTACTTTTTTACATAAGACAAAGGCAATTGTATAGTAGAGATATCGAAATGTCGCGGCCTTAAAGGCTTCTGGAAGCCAGTAGCAGACGTAATGTCGGATATTTTTGGACCTTTTTTGGTTAAATGTCAGGAAAATCATTGCAAAATGTCATTTAAGTATGTGCTCAGTTGTTTTGGGCTCTTATGAAGGGTTTGTCTTCCGAAGATTTCTTGGCGAGCAAGCCAAATCGGCTGGATTCACCTGTTTTGTTGAATAATGGCAGCTCATAAATAAGCTCGTAAAATATGGACGTCTCTGTGAGTGTATGACATAATAGCAGGCAATTTAGGTTTGTTCTTTTTTTTTTAAATTAAATTTAAAAAAATGAAATTGAGTGGGTGTCTCTTAATATTCATGGTTGAAGCTTTTATTTGCTTCGTCGAAGGTCAAGGGCTGAACCGACGCCGCCGCCGCCGCCCCGGGGGTAGACTGGTCACTCCAACTTGGAATTCGGTTTTTGGCTTCACATCCCCCAGTCTTTTCTCTTCTTTATTAAGAAGAAGGAGGCGAGAGGAATTAAAAAAAAAAAAAGCCATGGTAACTGCTTTTTTTCATTCTTTCCTCTTCTCCCCAATGGCGTTAAATTTACTTTCCTTCTGAGAAACATTCCAGGCGGCCACTCCTCGGAGGATGTTAAAGGCAAAGAGTGGCAAATTAAATTAGAATGAAAAGAAACTCAAGGGCAGCCACGTAAAAAATAGGCGCACTCATTGAGGTTTATGGCCGCTAACATTAATAACGATGATAAGGTGAGAGGACGTCACGTGATTAATGTCTTTGTCTATAATATGATTAGGAAGGCTAATACAAGGAACATTGTGAGCTGAGACTTTAGATAGAGATATCAGTCTGATATTAGATGCATTGGCATGTGTGAGCTATCATTGTCATTAGATAATTAATCTACATTTATCTTTTATTTATTTTTTTTTTTACGAAAGAAAACAACAGATCTAAACTCAGTGCAGCTTTACTTCATGTGGAGCCGGAATTTCGGATTTATAAATTTAAAAACAAATCTGATGATGTATTAAATGGACATTTTAAGTGGCTACATGTCTCCACATGTCTTCAAATTCACAAATGTTTAAAAGATATTTTCCGATATTCAAATGTTTATTAATAGATTAACATCAATGATGTTATACAACCCCCCAACATAAGTATGGAATATTTTCTAAATGTTATTGCAGCATTGAAAAGATAATTTTTTAAGCTACAAATTATCCAGAGAATGTGACAAAACTTTTTTTATGAACCCTTCTATCCATATTGTACCATGTTAAACAAAAGGTGGTTTTCAAAAGTTATAACTTAAACGAGTATACAATATCTCAACATAAATATGGAATACACTGCTTCGTGTAACAAAAATAATATGGAATATACACTTTCAGTATTGTGTCGGTCCTCCTTTAGCTTTGATTACGGCTTTAATTCGCCTTGGCATCGATGCTACGAGGTTTTCACATAATTCTGGAGGTATTTCTTTCCCGGATTCTCGAACTGCGTTCTTTAACTCTGTGATGTTTTGTGGCTTCTTCTGCCGCACTAACGTTTTCAGGTGGGCCTAGACGTTTTCAATTGGATTAAGATCCGGACTATTGGCAGGCCATGGTAAACGTGAGATTTGTTTGTCTCGCAACCAATTGTTCACTTTGTGTGCTCTGTGACAGGAGGCGTTGTCATCTTGATAAACAAAATCAGCATCTCCAAAGTGATCATCTGCTGCCTGTAGAACCAGATGCTCCAAATAAACGTCTGCATTGACAGTAGTTGTCAAAATTTCCATTGTACCAACACCTTTTGCCGACATTGAACCTCAGATCATGACTGCAGCTGGAAACGTTTTTGATGAACGAAGACAGTCTTGATGGAATTTTTCGGATGATTTTCTCCAAACGTTATTACCAACATTGTCGCCATAGCCAAGGCAAATCCTAGATTCGTCAGTGAACAAAACTTGTTCCCAATCTTCTACAGTCCATTTTTCATACTGCCTTGCCCAGTTAAGACGCTCTCTTTTCTGCTTAACGATTAGAAATGGCTTTGTTTTGGCTTTGCAGGAAACGTAATGACGTTCTCGCAATCGTCGCCATACAGTCTGGTCAGATACATCCACACCACTCTGCATTAAATTCTCTTGTGGTCTTGAAACGGTTATTTCTGACAATTGTAATTAATTGTCTATCATCTCTACGTGATGTGCAGCGAGGTCTACCACTTCTTCGTTTGTTGTTGACACTTCCTGTCATTTTCAACTTCAACAAAATTTTTGATACTGCACTTTGTGAACACTTAACCTTACTGGCAATTTCTTTTTGAGGTAAACCTTTAGCATGAAGGTATTTCTCTGGTCAATCGAGAGCTCCTTTACTTTCACCATTTTGAGACAATTATTGGAGTGCACGATTTTTTCCTTGAATTTTGTCGCATTTATATGAGTAGTGAAGCTTGATATTTGCATCGAAATTGCATAAAAGCAGTGATTGGTTTAATTTTTTCATTGATATCCAAATTTTTCATACTTATGTTAGTGGATACAACCTATTCCATATTTTTGTTGAAGCAACCAAATATTAAAAAAATCTTATTCGTTTGATTTATAAGTTGCATGCCAGTATTTTTGTTTAAAGATGTTTACCATACATGGAATTAACGGGAAAAAAATCATGTCATATTCTCTGAATAATTTGTAGCTTAAAAAAATTATTTTTTTCAATGCTGCAATGACATTTAGAAAGTATTCCATATTTATGTTGGGGGGGTTGTATATGGTATATTAACTGCTTTAGAAGAAGATTTAAGTCAAAAATCGATGTTTATGTAAAAAAAAAAATCAGTAAATCACAATACTTATTTTGAGTTTTCGTCGCTTGAATAGCACTGGCCGTAGCCTACAAGAAGAAAAGGAAAGCCTGCTCAGATGACGCCAAAATCCTAAGGGATAATATTGCGTTTTGTCACTAGGGGCGCTGACTGTAACTTCATAATGTCGAACTTTATGTACTGCCCTATTAGATTTGTACCTTTTTATAAACAGTTATTTTCGGAAATTAAATGTATTTTGTAAGGGGAAAAAAAAGAGAAAACTTGTTTTATATGTACAGTTCCTTATTCAATCATTCGAAGATAAAAAGTTATCCAGGCGTCGGAGGCATCTGAACAGTTAGAAATTGTAGAATTTCTGAAAACCAATTTGATTTATTTAACTTCTTGAGTTTGTTCTGTTTACCTACAACTTAATTATTTCAGGCAACGCCGGGTGTTGCTGCTACTAACAAAATAAATAGAAAACTACTCGCTTCAAAGAAAAAAAGAAAACTAATAAAAAAAGGTCCAATAAAAAATAAAAAAATAATTTTTGGTGCCTCTCATTTAAATAGAAATTCATAAAAAAAAGAGGTGAAACTGTGGTGGCGCGTTTAAATTTTGTAAAATTTCTAAAATATGATTTTTTTTCTTTATGTCATTATGTTTTAATAGTGTAATGAAAACATTATGTAGTATTTTCATTTTAAAATTTAATATTAAACACGTTGCCACACTTTTTCTTTTTTTTTGTAATTTTATGAAATCCTATTTTAATGAGGGTCATCAAAAAATTATTTTTTACTTTCTCGTGCATTTTTAAAGTACGAGTAATAATGTATGCTTAAAAAGTGTTTTGGTAATTTTTTTTTATTTCTTATAGTCTTTGGTTTGTAATCAACTTTTAATTCATGCTTTTGCTACAAATATGTGAAAATGAAGAAAGTTTGAAGAGGTGGTCAAGTTTGCAACCCGGGATATAAATTAAATGAAAATTAATTTTAATCCTTTTTAAGAATTTGATTTTTTTTTTTTTTTTTTTACAAAACTTTCACAATTTTCACAGAGATACATAAAATGTTGGTCTTATTAACTTTTTTAAACCTTAAGTTGCACAATTTTTCATGGTGATTTTCTACATCGCAAGAAAACGAGATTCTCGATTACCCTTGGTAAAAGATAACACTAGTCAACACACATTTTGTGACTAAGACAACACATAGTGTTCTTAGTAGTAATTTGTATGTAGAATCCGAATCTGCTTTTAGATTTTTTCTATCACGTCACGTTCCCAAGTTATGCACTATGAGACTTCTATGTTAAAGTAATGGGTGTCTGCATTGTTAAACTACCCATATTTTGGGGCCGCAAGGAAATTTACCAGGCCCCAAACAATGAATGATTTAAAAATGTTTCATTGTAAAACAAGAAAGCTGTGCGTGATAGAGAAATTTAAAAATTATATTCGTAATCAGCAGAAAAAAATACTACCAAATTTTTTGTCACATGAAAAATCTTAAATTTTGAGTGTAATTTGAGATTTTCTCCGTGATTTTAGAAGAATTTGGTAAAATTTAGTGTGCAGAAAAGTTTACAAACGTGTACCATATTGGTACTGGGTATTTTTTTTATATATGACAGCTCACGTAAAAGCACTAATGAATTTTCCAGGTACCTATCTAGGTATTGATTCATTCCACTACTTTCAAACGCTGTAGATAAGGTTACTTATAGCGCCTCCTAGCGCTAAAGCGAGAAAACATATCAAGACCATTGGGTAGGCTTTCCTTGTATTCCAGGAACAGGCCAGTTGACGCGGTAAAGCCACACCTTATTTACCTCTTTACCGTATAAACTGGGGATGTCACGGGTGAATAAGGGGGTTAGAACGTTAGTCTAATATCATGGCGAGAGAGGAGTATTTCTTTTCTTAGTTGATGCGTAACCTTAAGCAAATTACCAATTTTCACCATATGCAATCATATCTTTATCAAGGAAATCCCGACTCCACATCATTATGGCTTCTGACGTTCCTCTTATGAAATTCACTCATTATGGTGAGAAAATAAGTCCATGCCTTCTATATCCTCAAAAAACTGACGGATGCAGAGAAGTGCGAGACACAAAAACCCTGGAATATTAGAGAACTACCTATTTATTTGAACCAGGAACCTCGACTATCATGGCCGATGCCTCTACCAATTGGGCTATCGCAGACACCACGGACAGCCAAGCTGTCTCAAGGTGTCCTAAAGACGACCAAGTTGTCACGGTTGAAAGCCCAATGGGATACGGGAACCTGACCCGCAGATTGAGACAGCTTGGCTGTCCGTGGTGTCTGCGATAGCCCAATTGGTAGAGGCATCGGCCATGATAGTCGAGGTTCCTGGTTCGAATCCGGGTCGCAGAATTTTTCCTTCCATTTTTCAATTGAAAAATCATTACCTATTTATTTATTTATTTATTATTTATATTCTCGTAAAAGGAATACTTGGTACCTATTCGCCTAATAACATTTCCTAATATCATTCATGAAATCATAACTCTGGAACTCTCTCTCCCCAGATCTCTATAAAATTTATTTAAAAATCATTCTTTCCTTCCCCTTCTCATACATCTTGCTAATAAAAAAAACAATATCTCTCTTCAACTACCCTTCAAAATTTCTCCGTCTGCCAACATTGTTTCATCATAAAAGCTCGTCTTACGGGAGCTCGATTCTTTACTTTGAAGTGAGGGCTTTGTTCGTCTAAAACATGATCTATAGAAATAAATGGTATCGAGCCAACACTACCTAAAGAGAAAGCCTGAGCGCGGACACGTCATACATTGTTAAAACGTCATAAGTA
>JAHWFO010105724.1:293248-324332 GCA_023313115.1 Rhysida immarginata
CTTACGGTTTTTGAGATAAATTTTGAATGTGTCATAATTTGCATATTTGGGATGCATTGGATTCATCAAAATTGACATATCTGCTTCGGTTCAAAAAATAAAAGGGGGGGCAGACTTATGGACCACCCTGTAGTAAGTAATACATCAAACAACTCGTAACGACGAGCTATAAGCGATTATAATGGTTTTTAAGTACTGTTTTTGCCAATTGATAAAATAAGGTTTCCGGCATGAACCATTTCGAAGATAATCGAAATCGATACAATGGCACGTGCTCAAATGATACCATTATGACACCCTCTAAAATTTTCAATGCTAAGAAATAGCAAGAATACATCAAAGAACTCGAAATGACAAGATAAGAACGAATATAATATTATGTAGCCTACGTTTTCGTCAGTTGATAAATATGGTTCGAAGATTGTTGAAATTGGTTCGGTACCTGTTTTAATGATACCATTATGGTACCATCGGAAATTTCCAAAGCCAAATTATGGCATCTAATATATTAAGCAATTTGAAATGATATGCCCTGAACGAATGTATAAGAGCAATTAATAAGTTCGAAGATTATCGAATTTGATTAACCTGTTTTAATGTTTTCAGAAATGATAGAAAAAATTTGACTAGTCTATAGACGGCGACTAGTTTAGCCTTTCGGTATTTGATTATGTCTTGCCTTAATGGTTTATTATGGTTTAACCAATCTGAATTCAATAAATTCTTTCAATGAATTTTCCTTCTTTCGTTCCTCAACTCGTTTGCTCACGTATTTCCATTAACATTTCAAGGGGGTAAGCCCCCCTTCCCCCACCAGTCCCCTATCTCTTTTTTTCTATTGTATCTTAACTGCATTGGGCTCTTTTCTTTATTTCTGGTTGCAACTGGAAGATTCCCAATCCTCCCACTCGGGCACGCGTCTTGCTACGCTATTGATGCACGAGTTGAGTCAGCGCCAAGAAACCTCTCGCGAGAACAAAAGAGAATTCACTAACACCTACCCCCCCCCCCTCCGCCGCCTGCACCCCCCGCCTGCGATACTCTCTTCTTTCAAAGCTTTAAATGCGAGACTGGTAAAGAAATGCGGTAAGGAAAAGAAGTGCACTGCGAGTTAGTGAGAAAGGCTTGATTAAACTATCATTAGTTAGCGGGCCCGTTAGGCTTAAGGTCACTCACTCTTTTTAGAATTTGCTTCTTTAATATTTTTATTTTTTTTTTTATTAAAGGCCTTGTCAAGGTATGTGTTTAAAGCTGAGTTCCCTTTCTCCTTCGACTTTAATCAGGCTCGACCAATCGACGTCTCGCCTTTAAAAAAAATAAGAGCCACTGAAAAATATGAGTGGCAATTTGAAAAAAAAAAAAAGGGGGTTGAACCCATAAATAATTGTGAACGAGTTCCTGCCTTATCGAACGATTTGATCTAATCTGAAGAAGTATTTCCCCCGTGGACGACTTTGTTAGTTTACCTGCAGGAAACGATTGGCGGTAGCCTCGTTTTCGGAGGAAGCAGACGAAGTCGATAACCCGTTTGGAGCAGTTGTCGCTTGGTCAGTCACTGACGTGAGTGCAGGAGCGTCTTCATTCAGGTTGTCCGCCTACATTCTATACTCGGTTTTTACTGAGTTTATACACTCCCCAGCCAAAAATATCCGAGCACTCCCATTCATGTACACTATATGAACATGATGAAATCAGTAACATGGCAACTTGGCCTTTAAACGACACAGTAGTGAGGACGATTAGTGTCTGATTATACATCCTATATCAGCTCATCCGAACTCTGGGTAGGCCATAGCAGTAGCGTGATGAGTGAACCACTTTTTTTGTTGAAGCATTGACTGACTGGAAGAAGCAATCTGTTGCATTGCCAAGAAATCATCGCATATGAACACCGTGGCTTTACACTACAGAGATTTGTTAGCGATCTATAGTAACTAGTTACAGAGAGGCAGAAAAGGTGGAAAAACCCCTTTCGCCACCAACGAGTGTATTCAGTCTGGTGCATCGCTGTTTGAATTGCAGGAGGCTGGAACGCACAACACCAAGATCAATTCGTAACCACTCTTGTTGATACGCTTTCCAAAGACCCTTCACTGTTCGTGGTCGTCTCTTTCCGAGGGCCTGTTTTAGCAGGCCAAAGCCACAAAAATCCATAGACGATGCGTCCAGCGACTTGATGCGTATGGATAGGCCAGTTGACATGGTGGTTTACCACTGCATCGTACAAACCTGGGACGTTCCGGGTAAATATGGGGGTTAAAACGTTAATCTGATAGAACATGGCCTATGGCTAAAATTAACTTCCGTTATAGCTTTATTCCGCTACGGTCACACTCACAGCAATATGCGGTTAATATGACCCGCTTGTGAGTGTCATATGATTCTTCCTATACGACCCACTTAAGAGAGTCGTTGGACACAGATGTCAGTAAGAGTTGTTTGACCCGAATTTCCGAGTCGCCATTCTTGGGTCAATTGACTCGACTGTACAAGAATTAAGACTCATTAAAGGAATGTTTACTATACGCGTATATACTTATTTACACATTTTTACATACACATTTATATATTTTCTCAGCTACTTACACACTTACAGGTATAGTCATATTTACACACGTGTATACACAATATACATAAGTTTACACACGGGTATATATCTATTCACACAAGTTTACACTTTTGTACACATCTGTATAGAATATTTACACATTTAAACACACGTACACAAATTTACCCACATTTATACACCTATTTACACAGGTTTACGCTTATGTACAACTCTGTACAGCTTGTTTACACACATTTATGCATATATGTGCACAAATTTACACACGTGCATAGTCAATTTGCGCATCTGTACAGCTTATTTACAAATATCTAGATAAATTTACACATTTGTACACACGATATATACAAGTTTACACACGGAAATGATTGATTTCGTATCGTTGCCGGAAATGATTCCCATTTCCTATGACTTGGCTCGTAAAGCCGTGTTGAGCGCTGTTAGATGAGTCGGGGATTCGTAAACACTTGAAGATGGGTCGTACAACTTATCTACGAAGTACTGTATTCATATAATCGAGTCAGAGAGCTATAACCTAATAAAATGAGTCATATGATCTGGAAATTAATGTGAGTGCATGAATCCTTTTGAACATGTTTTCTTTTTTTCACTGTACCAATTTCTGAAGTCCTTAGAATCCCTTGGGCGGTAAAAAAACATGACTCGGCTCTTGTTGCAGTCGCTTAAAAAAACATGCGCCTCATCTAGTGTGAGCACGTATTTCCACTTTTCATCCGCCAGGTATCGTTCATACAGTTTAAAGTAGTGATGTCAAGATCCGGATCTTTTTTTCGGACCGAGACCCGAGAACCGGATGTTGGTCAGAAATCCGAGATCCGGAACTTGGATCCGAGATCTCTGATCCGGATCTTGGATGCGAGATCTGAGATCCGGATCTTGGATCCGAGATCCGAAAATCGGACCTAGACAGGAAATTGTGTATATGCAAACTTTTTCTGAAAGCAGTTTATAAAAGCTTTTATTAAGTGATAGCCTAGTCCTCTTAAGTCCTAATTAGTCTTAATACGCATCCAGCAAAAGGATCCGAAATCCGGATCTGATATCCGATATCCGATATCAGAGATCCGAAATCCGGATACGGACTCGGATCCGGATCCGGATATTTCTAGATCCGAATCCGGATATTATCAGATCCGAATCAGAGATCCGGATCCAACGGACATCACTAGTTTAAAGCAGTTGGTCCGTCGGTCTTGAACTTAACGCAACAACTTATGAACGTGGCTCTTGTTTCCCCTCCCCAGTTGTAAATCACGGTTGATAATTGTGTTTACCATGTACACAGATGTCTCTACCTTCTGTGCAATGGCCCGTTGTGTTGGTGGATTACATCCGGTGACGAGAGCCTGAACTTTCCGGACGACGTCAGGAGTAGGGCTAGTGGATGGTCTCAGACTGGCCTGTTTTTTACCCTCAGAAATGCCGCCGCTTTTGCCAGTGAAATACCTGCCCCAACAATACTCCACGTGATAGCTCACCTGAAATGAACGTGGCAATTGTGGTTTTTTTATTTATTTATACACTAGTCTTTGTACCGTCAGACATTGCTATAGGAGAATATCATAGAAATATGACCCGGCCTTTCAAAGTTACTGAAATCAATGCGACTGACCATCTGCTCGGTTATCACTCACAAGCTTATGTTGGATGTTAAATGGATTGTTCCTATAAGATAATCAATCAGTGTGGCTGTATCTATGAAAGCACACAGAGAGTACACTCTGCGCGGACAGCAATCTCATTTTCTTTTCGAGCGCCAAACGAGATTGAAAAGCCCACATTCACGGGCGTGGTTTGGGAACATTGGTCGGAATGAATGCTATGAACAAGAAATTGAGCCCAATGATCAAACAAAATGATGTTTGCTCCCAATAGCGCTGTTGAATCGTAATCTGGTTCCGATTGGAAGAAAATTTTCATCGAGCGCACCTGTCTTTTATAACGTGACGTCACAGAATTGATGGGTGCCAGCAGTTGGGATGGAATCCAAATCTAAACTTAGGTGGAGGCTTCAATCAAAGTCGTTACCATCTGTATGAGAACGAGTTTAGTTTTTACGTTCTTTCTCTCTCGAATGATGTTTTTTTTATTTCTTCCTTTGTTTCCAATCTCTTAATTTTTTTCCGTTACTGTAATCTCGTGGACCCCTGTTAATTGAAGGTTAGTTATCGATCGATTTCCGTATGAAACTACAGACAGCGACTGGAGTGCTTCGCTCTTTTTCCTCTTAACAAACGGCTTCTAATGAAAAGTCTCGCCGTCCACGTGATCGTACGTGATAAGTACGTGAGGCTTAAGTTGCATCCCGTTGATGGATTACTCCCATTACGACAAGAGCTTTTCTTCTTCATCTACTACTCTCTCTCTCTCTCTCTCTCTGTCTGTTCTTTTAAATTTTTTTCTTTGCCTTCAACTTTTGCTCGCCACACGCACTCTCTCTTTACTTTTGGCGTAAAATTTTTATTTGCCGCCATTTTTTCCCTCTCTTCGCTCCATTGGCTTCACTCCCTCCCTCCTTCCGTTACATCTCTTCTTACTTCCGTTGTGCGTTGTTGTTGTTGTTTTTCTTAAGGTTTCTTCTCTTTTTTTCCCCCTTTCTTTTTTTAACCTCCACTCCTTAACCCCACTCTACCCTCCAGAACTTTTGTCTCATCCGTTCTCAACTCTCGTTTCGCTTCTCGTTCCGTGTGAGAGAGAGAATGTTTAGTCAACGAGCGAGTTTAACGTTCTCTGGCTCAAAGGGGAAGAGTTGAAAAGGACGTTGTAATGCGTGGTAGTTGTAATATTAGTAAAGTGTAAACGTGTATAGTAAGCACCCAAACATGTTTACAGTTGACTAGCATTAGCTACCCATTTTGGGACATTCATTAGGATGAAACACTAACGGATGAATTCAGGTTCTTGAGATTTCGGACCTCTTAAACTTAACTAAGTCCACCGTAGGCACTGTCTACAATGAGTGGAATCATCAACAGCTGTAAAAAATGTTTACAAATTCGTTGTGATTTGCCGAGCTAATAAAGTTGTGCATAGCTCGTCGCAACTCGTACATACATGGCTAAAGACTATACCCGGTGAACATGCCTGACTGTATTGTGCCTACAGCCTTATTGTGTGCTGCTGTTTCTCTTAGAATGGCGAATGCCGAGATTTACATGGACATTCTTGTCAGTTCTGCGGTGCCTAGTGTAAGAAACAGTTTGGTATGGACGTTTTTCATAATTGGTGTCCCGTCTTTAGGTCCAAATAACGACTCAAGGGGAACAGATTGGGGGGAAATGAATATTGATTATTTGGTTTTAATGTCCCCTAATTCAGAATATAAAAACATTTCGCGTCCCTGGGGGTGAAGGGGTAAATTTTGAAAATTTTAATTTTGTAGGGGTATGTGTTATTTAGAAAGTTGTAGAGCATTATGTAAAATGTGGGTTTAGCAAAAATCCCGATGGGTGAAAAAATCTCATCCCCTGCCCTTTATCGAGTGGGTAAAGTGAAAATTTCCTTGATCCAGAATATTGCAGTTAAAAATGGCTATAGCACACGTACCATCACCGATTTGGTAAGGAAGAGGAAGTTAAAGAAGTTCATGGACGAAATCACTACCCTCAACCGGACTAAAAATAGAGGGAGAGTCATATTCTTACCTTACAATAAATCATTAATCAAAGGTCTCAATTCTGTTTTCAAATCTTTTAATATTTCGTTATCTTTTAGCAATCCAAACCAGACCAGGCATTTATTACCTAACCCAAAGGACCAGATTCCACCACTACAGAAATCAGGAATATACGAAGCCAGATGTTCCCAATGCCCCATGATTTACAAAGGACAGACTTTCCGTAATATTGAAACAAGATTCGAAGAACACATGAGACACACAAGATATGGTAGAGGGAATCAGTCATCCATAGCCAAACACTCTCTAGATACCGGGCATGAATTCTTATTAAACAATGTAAAACTTATTGAGTCAATAAACAAGAAACACCTTCTGGACGCCTTCGAAAGCTTAGCCATTCAAAAAACAGATAAAAAATTGTTACTCAACTTAGATAGGGGCCCTATTAGCGATTTACCATTGATCAAATGGGCGACGCACTTACCCAATCAATAAATTTCATTTGGATCTTTTTGTCTTGATTGGCTTCCGTTCGTTATAAATACTCAGCATGTTCTATTTCAAGTCAGTTCTCTCAAGTTCTCTCGAGAGGCTCCTTGGCTGCTGAATGATGAAAGCAAAGCTTTCGAAAAGCGCTTACAGACTCAGGTTGTATTTTTTCATTTTATTTTCGGTCTTTTTCTTTGTATGTTTGTTCATTTCCTGTTTCGTTGTGGAAAAAGAGTTTTATTTTATTCTTAGGTTAATCATCTGCATTATCCACATAAGATTTTTAGACAAATTACCCTGTATATTAATATGAGGAAAACTCCCATCCACAAATCATGGTTCGATGAAATAGGCGTAAAATTGTAATGACCTTCTTAGACCTTCACTTCAACTCAATTGAATGATTGTGCGTTGAGTTAGAAAGTCAACTTCATAATGATTCCTTGTGCCTGACATGAGTTGGCAGCCTGCTACATAATTGCAGCTGTAGCTTGTGGAAAGTCATTCTAAACGAGTAGTGACTGTGATTGCTACAGGTGCTTGACACTCTTGAGACCCGTTTAATTCAGCTTAATGTTTAGTTTGACGTGAGTCTTTACACGTTTTTGCAAGGTTGTGTACGTGCAGGTTGATTCGTAGCTGCTCGGTGGATCATGTAGTTAGAATTGACCGATGTCTCTAGCATGTGAAAGTGTGGTGTACATAAAGAAAACATGTTTGGGATAACGAAACCTGTGCGCTTGCTTGGTGTCTGGTTTCTAATTAAATGAATATCTACGAGGGGCGGTCATAAATTCATTACAATCAGTTGGAAACAGAGATGGGGTGACGCTGCACGGTGGTAACGTTAGCCCTTCTCCATATATGCACCTCTCAGGGCCACACACTCTTCCCAACGATGGACGGACTTGTTAGATGCCACTTTTATAGAAGTCCTTTTGGCTGTTGAAAAACTAACTATTCTACCTCGTAGATGGCCTCATCGTCGTCTTGGAAATGCCGTCCACGAAGCGGGTTCTTCAGGCGAGGGAAACGGAAGAAGTCGGTTGGGGCCAGATCTGATGAATACGGCGGATGGGGCTTTATTTCGAACCCATCTCCGCCGTAACGCGCATGGTCTCATGTGCGAAATATGCTGGTGCATTGTCTGCAGAAGTCTGACCCATGGTCTGTTTCACGGGGTGATACGGCGGTCTGAGAACTATCGTCTCCATTTGCTTCGCAATTCGGGCTTTGTCGCGTCCGCTCCGAGGTTTGTCTTCCACGCTTATCCGGTCGCACTAGAAACGTCGACTGTCTCGTACGATGGGGCATTGTCACCATAAACGGCCATTAACTCCTCATGGATTTGTTTGGCGTTGCTCCCCTTATCACGGCTCGCACCTCCAGTATTCCGACGGGCTACGCCATATTGCTTTCGACGCTCTGGTTCTTTCATGTTGTTTGTATGATTTTATGACCGCCCCTATTAATTAGTAACTTTCTTTTGCCGGATGATCTCCTGAACTCAAATTGTTTCTAAGGTCACCCTAGAGTAACTTTTTCTCTTTGACCATGCATTTGAAAGAAACCATTTGTCCAATCCAGTTTCTTTGATCATTACTCTCATGATCGTTTTCTGAGCCTTCTGTGTACGTATATCGGAGGTATACATGCTTCTTTGGTTCTGCTTCATAATTCGCGGACTTGTTCGTTTTACACACAGATGAAGAGTATCTTGCGCTTAATCATGTTTCGACATGTCCCGCCAACGTAAATCCGCCGGAGGTGACGCCCTCCTACCTTTGAGAAGAAACAAATCCGTGTAGGATGAAGCTTTTTTTATAAGTAGTAACGTCCGGGACGCCCTCTTATTGTTATTTGCCGAAAGTCTTTTTTATCTATTTGCTAGGGGTGTAGGGGAATTACTTAGAAGCAAAGATAGAGAGAAAGAAAGAAATATATTTAGCTCAATTTCCCGTCTCGTGCCCTTCGCTCCTGTTTCCTGTAGAGCTTCTTCTCCGTTTAATGGATAGATTGAAGGGGAGAGTAATAAAAGACGGTAGAGCTCTGTGCTTCATTCGGCGTGTTTGGTTTTATTATTAACATTCCTCTTCTTCTTCTCTCCCTCTTTTTTCTTTATTTTGGTGTGTGCTCGTTAAACAAGATGGCTTCCTCGGACCGTAAAATTGATGAAGGAGTTTGTCAGCGTGAAAGCCATAGAAATTCTGCTGCCGCTCGTTATTAGGACAAAAAGTAAGAATACAAGACTCCATGTTTTTGGATTCATCGTCGTGACTTGTCTCGACTTTGGCATGGTTTTTATAATGCAGAGTATACAAGGCTATGATAAAGTTGCTGTGCATATCATTTGTATTTTACATAGACTAGCCAATGAAGTAGAAACACGTGTAAAGCTGTTTTCATCCGTTTTTATGCAAAATAGTTTCAGGTCACGTGATTCAAGCGTGCATTTATTTATTTAAGAAGGAGTTGGATGAGGATAACCATGGAACTTGATCAGGACGATGAAAACGCGTGCTGTGCAATTCGTTTCGGCTAATAGACGGTTATAGGAAGGGGAGATCGCTGCTAATTTCTTTATTACAAACCTAGCGTCAATAAACTTCGGACACCAAGTAATTTGGCTAAAAACACAGTGAAAAGTGCATACAGAGGATTGCAGGCTAATGAAAATAGATTTACTCAGTATATGCAACAATATCAACATCCATTTAGAATCGATTTAATGGTGTGAAATAATTTATTCAAAATTTATGTAAAATGGCGTTGTCAACAGGTTTCAAAGAACTTCGTACATAAGGAGTCGCCAGCATATAGAACTTACCTGAAGGCTGTAGAAACGCCCAGAATGCTTTGCATCAGGCTTTAAAAGCACCTTCCATGCGACAGAGCACAGTATTCGTGTTGTTTTGAACCATGGGACGTGGTAAGCCAGTAGAAACGTGTATACGGCAAAAAATTATACAGCAGTTCCAGAATAACAAATCCCAGCGAGCTATTGCCCATGAATTATCAGTTCCACTCTCTCTCTACTCTTAATGGGATCATCACGCGTTTCAGAGAAATCGAGAAAACAGACCCAGGCCTGTTTCGAGTATTTCGACGTTACATTTCGAAAAACAGGCATGCTCCCATAAGTGAAATGACTGTTTGGGCTCGAGAATATTTTCATATACCCATATCCGAAAGCACAGTCCGCCGTTACATCAGAAGATGCAACTATTACTTAAACGCTACAAAGAGGAAGCCATTTATGAGCACTGTAGCTAAGCGTCACCGGGTAACATGGGCCAGAACCCATCTAAAGTGGACCCTTGCTCAGTGGAATAGGGTTCTGTGGTCCGACGAGTCCACCTTTGCAGTGATGCATGGCAACAACGGTCGCAAGGTGCTAAGGACCAAGCACGAAAGTAATCATCCCGACTGTTACCAGAGGAAAGTTCAGAAGCCTGCATCGCTGATGGAGTAGGGCTGCATGAGTGCAGCCGGGACAGGATCGCTTCACTTTTGCGAGGGCACTATTAACTCTGCTGCTTATATAAACATTCTTCAACAGCATCTGCGTCCATCCCGCCAAAAGTTGTTCAACAGAAGACGAAGCATCTTTCAGCAGGACAACGCGAAGCCTCATGCTGCTCGGAACACCAAGGCTTGGCTACAACAGCAGCGTTTCAGGGTGCTTGACTGGCCTGCCTGCAGCCCAGATCTGTCACCCATTGAAAATGTATGGCGCATTTTAAAGCGAAAAGTCAGACAGCGGAAGCCTGGAACACTGCAGCAGTTGCGGGCGTGTATTTCCGAAGAGTGGGACAAAATTCCAGTAGAAACAACGCAGAAGTTAGTGTCCAGCATGCCTCAACGACTTCGGAGCGTCATTCGTCGGAAATGTGACGCCACTCAGTGGTAATGTGCAATAAACGATACGGTGTGCGAAGTTCATTGCAACGTGCTGAAAACGGAACATTACAAAAAGTCGCTTATTTAATTTTCTCGGTTATTTTTTAATGTTATAATGCTATATCACAGTTGTATTAAAGCTCTGTGCACTCAATAAAGTAATTTTCATTTGTTTACAATTAGATTCGTTGTACTTATCCAAAATTCTGTAGGTGTACGAAGTTCATTGACGCTAGGGTTGTAGTAGAGAGCTTATTATTCAGTATGATAACTTTAAAACGAATTAACTTTTTCACATTCTGTTTTCGTCAATCGATAAATATGGGACTCAACACGAACAAGTACGAAGGTGAAATGACCGGGATAGGTACAACTGCACGTGATCTAATGGCACCGTTATATCTTCATTAAAAATATTCACTGCTAACATATGACATGTAATATATCAAACAACTCGTAACGACATGCCATGAGCTAGTATAACGAGTAATTAATGATACAGTCATTACGGTATCATTGGGACTTTCATTGCTAAGTATGAGTTGTTATCCATAGTTAATTGCTATCAACAGCAAATTGCTGTCAGGTCTAACATTGTTAGCTTCAACAGTAGATGATTACGTAGAAAAGCTTTAGCCATGAAATATGAAAAAATAATAGACGCTTACATAGTTGACGCTCACTTTAACATAATGTAGGAATGCCTATTGTGGAATGTCTTACCTTTAACTACTTCTTTAAACTATGCTATAACACCACGCTATCCAGATGAAATGTCTGTCACCTTATGAAGTGTGAGGACATGATTAATCCTATATGTGAATATTTGGGATTAAAAAATTCAAGAAGAGCCATACTAAAACCCAAACTACATATGCAGACTTCCCCTTCATATGCCATCAACTAGACAAAATGGAATCAGTTTTTGGTGCGTTTAGTAGAGAATATGAGCTGGTGTTTGAGTTAATAGATGGATTGCCTGAGGCGGAAGTACATTTCGGTTTCCATTGATTGACGATCCGATGATATCGTGTTATTTCGCTAGCACTTGTCCCTACTATTTACGACGATGGGGTCTTTCTCGAAAGGTCTATAATCCCGTTTTATAGCCCTTCCGTGTCGCTTTCTTGTTCTTTCTCTCGCGCTCATGTGATTCGTAAGAACAACAAAGAAAAAAAATGGACGGAGACCCATAAAAGTTTTTCTTCACTCGAATGCAAGGCGAAAAGGGTGGTGGGTAATTTTTAAATTGTTATGCTTAAAAA
Source organism: Rhysida immarginata (assembly GCA_023313115.1). NCBI lineage: Eukaryota > Metazoa > Arthropoda > Chilopoda > Scolopendromorpha > Scolopendridae > Rhysida > Rhysida immarginata. Next base: position 305,109 of record JAHWFO010105724.1, read on the forward strand.
ATTTAGAAGAAAGAGGGCGTTGGTTTTAATTTATTCACTCTTTGTTTATTGCGGGAATTCAGTTACGGCCGAGAGGTCATGGAATCCCTTGTGACCTCGTGGATGATAATGAGCCTTCCACGTGCACAGCCCTGTGGGATGCGAAAATAAATAGAGGAATGGAACCCATAAAACTGGAAGCATTGAATTTTAAAGCAGGGAAAGTTTTCTTGGGAGGACTAAGCTCTTTAAGCAAATAACTAATGGGGACTTTTTACTCTTTTGTCTTCTTTATTTAACAACGAGGGGTCTCATAGGGATTTTGGTTTATTTGAAGAACTCTTGGACGTAATGTTATTTTTCATATCTATCCAGTGTTGTCTCCTTTACAAAACTTCCTCTTAAGTTTCGTGTTTTGTGCATCGGACATTAGAAGCGCCTCTAATGTCTTCCCTTACCCGTATCGATTCTCATTGCAGTCGCTCCGTCTTTCTGTCTTCCTTCGTGATTTATTAAAGTGTTGGATGAACGCATTTGTAAAGAGTCACTGGAGTTGGTCTTGAGAGAAGCCAGCGTAATCTTAAATCCGATGATGAAGATGGTAGAGAATTAAGTGAAAGAGAGGAGAAGGAGTTTAAATATTCAGAATCACTTTGACAAGTGTGGTTGAGATCAATTCAAATTCGTACCGACTCTTGGAATTCCGAATAGTAGAAACCTCAATTAGGAGGTTGTATGTCTTTAGGTCTCACGCTTCTAAAATTTCTTATGACAATTGAAATGTTTTAGAGGAAAAAAACTGCAAGTTGATGCTGGAATATCGAAATATAGAGACGTGAGTCACAAACAACTTAAAGGTTAATTTTACGCTCAAACAGCTTTGTTTAAAACGAATAGACGAATAGGCGCTTACGCACTTAACATTACCTTGCCAGAAGTCATGGGACTCCCCTATTTTACATAAAAATGAGGCATTCCCATGCAATTTAAATGTTGTCGTTCATCCGAACACTACACAAAAGAGGTCGCTTGCAGAAAGCAGCTTTTGGACTTCGACAGGGGTACAATTGTTAGCTGCCACCTTGCAGACAAAAGTCGTCAGCTAATAAGACAGACGTCAACCCTGCTAATAAGGGAAGTGCAAGATTTGTCAATGGATTGATGGACTGACAAGATTCTTTACAGAGTCTACTGTGACAGCTATCAGTACTAGGAACTTCATTCACTGAGCTTTCGTGGAACACACCCCACATCAGCACTTTCACCGCCTCCATGGTGCAAAGAGAGATGTCACTGGAGTCTGGAGCAATGGCGAATGGCTGAATGGAGTGAAGAATCACGATACATCATCTGGCCATCGGATATACAAGCTGCTTAGTGCCCTTAGTGAAGTTTGGCGGAGAGTCAGTGACGGTGCTTTTTGTGGTTTGGTCCTGGTCCTTTCGTTTCTGTGGCTGGTCATCTGAACGGGACAACGCCGTATTCCCTGCTCTCCGGCAGAACTTTGGAATTGGCTTTTTTTCTCTTTCAACACGATAACGCACCTTGCCACAAAGCACATCGGATATTTTTGGGATGTGCTGAGGCGTCGATTGCGTGCAGGAGCAGAGCGCCCAAAATCTGTGACTGAACCGTTGATGGCACTTTAGGTGGAATGGCGAAAAATTCCTGCGGATACATATGAAAAACTTGAGGAGAGTATGCCCGACAGAATAGAGGCTGCGATAGAGGCTCTATCTTAGAGGCTACTATCAAAAAGTGGACCAACTAGATACTAAGACATGCATTTTTTTCTATGTGTTTCACTAACTTTGGTAAGATAGCGTATCTGTCGCGGTCTTTGTTCTTGAAGATCACCAGAATTAGGCACGTTTAAAGTTGGAACAGAATCGAGTTTCAGTGAATTTCGTTTTAATTGGCAATGAATTTAAACGGGTAGGATCGTAGAAAAAGCACCAAGTCTAAATTTTAGTTGATTGCTTTAAAAGGAACAGCCCTGGACAGAAGATATTTGAAGCCTACTGTAAAAGATGGAGGTGCTCCTTAATGGTATGGGATTGTTTCTCTTCTTCCATGGGACTGGAAATCTACGCGAGGTAACACCCAAATGACTCCAGCTGAGTACAGGCATCTTTGATGGATACTGGCAATTTTTTTGCAATTAATGTATACATCCTTAGGGAAAACATTTTGTAATGGAGATGGTTAGGTTAGGTTAGGTTAGGTAACCACTTTTTTTGAATCAGCGATATAAATACAGGGTGGTCCATAAGTCTGTCCCCCCCTTTTATTTTTTGAACCGAAGCAAATATGTCAATTTTGATGAATCCAATGAATAGGAAGTTGTGGGTGGCCTATCCCATGCTGCACTTTTCATCATTCCAAATATGCAAATTAGGACACATTCAAAATATCATCCAAATCGAACCAACCAATCACCCACAATCACGCGGTGACTGTTTGTACCTTACAAACAGTCACACTGCACAAGGAAAACTGAATGTTGATATTTCCGCCATGTAAAGCATGCAAATCAAAAAGTTAACATAAATTACCATACTCGCATTCACTTTCATGCGGAAAAGCAAACAAAAGTCATGTTTCAGCACACAGAAGACAGAACAATTCCAGGATGGCAAGCTACAATGTTCCGGAAATGGTCAACATGATCTTCTGATTGTGGGTGATTGGTTGGTCCGATTTGGATGATTTTTTTTTGTTTTGTTTTGTTTTTTTATGCTGAACAAGTTTGCAATTGGGTTTTTTCTGTATCCCTTACGGTTTTTGAGATAAATTTTGAATGTGTCCTAATTTGCATATTTGGGATGATGAAAAGTGCACCATGGGATAGGCCACCCACAACTTCCTATTCATTGGATTCATCAAAATTGACATATCTGCTTCCGTTCAAAAAATAAAAGGGGGGGATAGACTTATGGACCACCCTGTATATAAATTCCTTAACTTAATTTAAAAACCAAAAAAATTAACAAAATTAATAATAAAGATGATGAAAGTCACTTTTTGTCCACAATTTTGGGTTAGATGGTATTCAACTTTTGATGTGAATTTTTCTGATGATTTCCAATGATGATCCAATTTATAGGACAGAAGATTTTTATGTAGAAGTGCAAAATAAGTAATATAACATAAAAGGATATTTTTTACATTGAAATATACACGATAGAGGTTTTTTTACAAATTTACAAAATAACGTTTTCAGGGGGTAGCCTTCAGTATTTTAAATAATAAGCACAATAAAAGTTTGAAACAATGCTGTATATTAAAACACAAAGCACTTTTTTAAAGAGCAAAATCGGCACTTCTGCGCCTGCGCATTGATCATTGTTATCGTCGTCAATTTGATCATCAATACTAACAAAGTTCTTTTTTTGTTTTTGTGGAGACGATTGTTTATGAAACCACACAGTTGTTTGCCGTCAAATTTTGTTACCAGTTAAGCTTTGTAACATTGTTTGCCTCCGAAGATGATGATGTAAAATCGAAACGTGTTAGGCAGTAAACTTTGTATCCGTATCGCTTTGGATGTTTTTTCCTTTTTTCGTTAATACACGTGATTCTAGTCATGGATATAATCAATAAAAAAAAATACAAAACTATACAGACAAAACAATAGAGATGGCTTGAAAATTCTGAAATCGAACATCATGATCACCACATCAAATATCTCAATGTATGAATCAGACACTATTAAAAAACAAACCCGGCTGGTAATCTAGAGATCAATACTTGTTTACGGTTAAATTTAACCAACAGGTATTAATATGTTGGTTCCAAGTAAGATCATGGGTAATAATGAGTCCCAAATATTTAAAAGATTTGGTATATGTCGGTCACCGTAATAAAGCGGTAGTATATTTCGTATAACATCATTACACTTGTTTTCTCTATATTCACATTAAAAAAATTCTTTTAATTCCGTTCTTTTAAATCAGCAAGCATCCTATTAACATTAAGCAATATTAATAAAATATTAAGATTCAAAGACACGACGGTTACATCATCAGCATAAAGAATAATTTTTAGAGAAGAAATAGTAGAAAAGATTAATGGAAGGTCGTTAATGAACAGATTGAACAATAAAGGTGACAGAATTGAACCTTGGGAAACACTAAGATTTCGAGTAATTGTAGATGACGATGTGCCTGAGTAAGTTAAGCAGTAAACTCTGTTCGGCAGAAAACTGGTAAGCCACATTAATGGTAATCCACAAATGTTATAAAAATTAACGACCTTGTATAAGAGAATATTCGAATGGTAAAGAATCGAACGCCTTTGTAAAGTCGATGAAGACAGAAGTTACATACTTATTAGATGCCATGTCTCAACACTTCTTCTAGGAACACTCATACTGATACAGGGATTAAATCATCTATTTTTACCCTTTTATCTCACTTTTTAACCCCCTCCCCAATTTTTTAAATCGAAAAATTGAATTTCTCGAACGTATTTAGAAAGTGTAAAAGAACTGTATCTTCTTTCGTTTCTCATCTTCGATCGAATGATATATGACATGCCATATGCTGCCATAGTTCTAAAGACCAAGTAACTGCCACTCCCACAATTCCGACCCCATTTGGACAATTTAGCCCAAACTTCACAGTAATGTTGATCTTGCTTAGAGGAATATGCATACCGAATTTCACTGCTTTATATGCATAAATACGCGTAGACCTTTTGGTCCCGTCTAATTTCCGCCCCCTAGAGGGCCAATCAAAACCAAACTAAATAGTGAAGGTGCACGTGTCCATAGTAAGCTACCTTCCGAATTTCAACCTTCTACCTCAAAAAATGCGGAAATTATGAAGGGGACGGACGGACAGACAGACGGACATTGTGAAAACAAGAAGTAGCTCCATCCTTCCGCTACTTAATAATTGTTAAAAAAAACAAACTTGTATTAATGTTAACGCGTGTTTAACTAATCATTCATATAAGAAGAAGCAATAAAATATTTTTTGCCAAGAAGTATCGTATTTGGCCCCATTGTGCGACGGTTGGATAAAAGTCAATTAGCCAATTGAGTGGTGGACCCAGGATTTTATAAAAATGAGATAATTTTAAAAATTAAAGATCCAAAGGGACAGAATCGAATGTTCTAGTGTAATGAATAAATAAGGCAACAACTATATTGTTTTTTGACATTTGAGGGCAACGTGTTCTATTAATTCAAAGCAGGCTGTGTCCGCGCAGCGTTTAGCCGTAAAGCCATGTTGCGCTTTGGATATCAGATTGTGGCCATGTATAAATTGAGGTTTACGACGAAAGTAAATATTTTCAAAAATTTTGGAGAAAAAGGGTAATACTGATATAGGGCGATAGTTAGGAAAATCGTTGAGATAAGCGAGATATACTATTCGCGATAGTTAAGATAGACTATTTAATAGTTACTAAATTGTTTTGGAATTTTGGTATGATTTTGATGTTATTTATCTCTTTTAAGTTAATTTTCTGTTTTTTAAATGTATTTGAATATAGGATAGAATATCGTTTAGTATTTTGATATTGGTTTTGGTTTTTTGTTATTGTTATTTTTAAATGCATCTATGAATAATTTTCCAATTAATTTTGCTGGGTATTTATTTATTTATTTATTTATTTATTTATTTATTTATTTTTGCAGTCTGATTTTAGATTATGTAACACTATTGAGATTTATTGCTTTCTGTTTTGTAATTGCATATTTTAACGGGAAGTTTGTTGTTAAATATTATATCATTATTTTGTGTGTTATTTATAATTATTAAGTAGCGGAAGAATGTGCACCTTCACTATTTAGTTTCGCTTTGATTGGCCCACTGGGGTCGGAGTTTCGGGGGCGGAAATTAGAGGGGACCAAAAGGTCTACGCGTATTTATGCATATAAAGGAGTGAAATTCGATATGCAGATTCCTCTTGGCTCTCCTGATGTCATTGGCACCTCTGAAATATGGGACATCATAAAGCGCCTCAAAAGCAAAAAGCCAGCCGGCATCTGGCACCATTACCAACAGTGCTCTCAAGAATTTGCCTCCCAGTGTTATCTGCATCATCACCAAGGTCATGAATGACTGCTGACTTAGCGGCCATTTCCCTAGTGCCTGGAAGGACTCAGTCATCATCACCGTTCCTAAACTTGGACTGGATCCTGCTCTTCCCACAAGTTATAGGCCCATTAGCTAGTTGCCCATGCTTTCCAAGGTCTTTGAGCGCACTGTACTCAAGAGGTTCAACGACTATTGCGAGGCAAACAACCTCATTCGTAGTGAGCAATTTGGCTTCCGTCCAGGCCACTCTTGTCAGCTTCAGTTATGGAGGCTCGTTGCTGATTTAAACGGTCCTCTCAATCTCTCTATGTTTGGTGGCCTCATTTTCCTCGATGTCCAAAAGGCCTTTGATCAAGTCTGGCATGATGGGCTCATTTACAAAATGATTACCTACGGGTTCCCTGACGATCTAATTGCTCTGGTTCGCTCCTTCCTGTCAAAGAGGACTTTTCGTGTTAAGGTTGGGGACTGCTTGTCTGAACCCTGCGATGTTAATGCTGGTGTACCCCAAGGCTCTGTCTTGGGGCCAGCATTATTCAACTTCTTTATCCATGACTTTCCCAAGTTTACAAAGTGTAATCTTTACTTATTTGCTGACGACGGGTCCATCATGACCTGGGCACGAAACCCAGCACATGTCATCACTCGACTACAAAAAGCTTTACATCAGTGCGAGAGCTGGTTCACAAAGTGGCGATTAAAGCTGAATGTCAAAAAGTGCAAGGTCATGTTTATCACTCGCAAATGCAAAAACCCTCCAAAGCCTCTCTTCTTATTTGGCAAGAAACTTGAGTGGGTAAAAAGCTACAAATACCTTGGTGTCATGATCGACTCCAAACTAAATTGGAACGACCAAGTCCAATACGCGCTCAACAAAGCAAAGAAAGCGAGGTTCAGTTTGATTGCACTTCTAGAGCGAAACAGCGCTCTTGGTGTGGATAACAAACTCTTGATATACAAGGTTGTGATTCGTACTATCTTACTTCATGGAATGCCTGCTTGGGCTTCTATTTGCAAATCTAGGTGGAAGGATCTCCAGACCTTCCAAAATGTTGCTCTCCGGTCCATTGCCCAACTTGACAGAAGAGTTGCCAACAACCACTCTATCTATGAGGATCTGGGGATGACCCACATAGGCACCTTTGTCCAGACTCTTATGAAGACCATGCTACCCAAGATGGAGAATCATGAAAACACCCTGGTTTCTGGTATCCTGGACCACCCACTCGCTGTTAAGGGTCCCCTCAGGTTTCGAAGACCCCGCCATGTCCTGGATGTCTGCTTTGATGACGTTAACAAGGCCGTCTTCTCCAACTATTGGATCTTCTAGATCCTGCTGATTTTTGGGGACTCTATTCGTCAATCCACAATCTGACTCGTCCCTTCTCGGGACTCATTCTCTGGAGGACTAAACAGGTTCATCAGGCTTCTCTCCCAGTTCAGTGTACTTCCTCTGGTTTACTTTTTGGGCGAGCGTGCAAAGTGAGCTTGGCTCCTGGACCACTCGCGTCTTTCTTTTTCACTACACTGTTCGATTGCCGATTGTCGATATGCAGATTCCTCTAAGCAAGATCAACATTACTGTAAGTTTGGGCCAAATTGTCCCAATAGGGTCAATCACTTGGTCTTTAGAACTTTATGGCAACACATAGAATGTGATATATTATTCGATCGAAGATGATGAGAAAGGAAAGAAGATAGGGTTATTTTATGTTTTCTAAATACAAGGTTCGAGAAAATCAATTTTTGATTTTAAAAAATGGGGGGTTAAAAAGTGCAGATGAAGGAATAAAAAAATAGATGAACTCAGGGCTTCCGCTACTTTCCTATACCTTCCTCGGGAGGCTTAATTTCTTGTTAGAATGTCATTCATGTATCTTGTCCATAATTTAATATTTTCCTTGAAAGGGGAGATGTTGATCAAGTGATTTTCTAGGTTATTTAAATATATATTTGCCATTAGTGAAGATAGGAACTGCCCATAGGTAAATCCTCTATCTGTGTGTGTAATTTTCCATTGAATGTGAGTTAGTTGTCTGAGAAAGATGTTTCTAAAGCTTAAATGATGATTTTTACTTGCTTGGGGTTTAATTTTGTTTAAATTTGGACATCATGTAGAACTCAAAAGTTGAATACCATCTAATCCAAAATTGTGGATAATAAGTGACTTTCTTGATCTTTATTATTTTATTATTAATTTTATTTTTTTAATTTTTGATTTTTAATTAAATTAAGGAAGTTTATCACATGATTCATTCAAGTACTTTTAACCACTTCTTGTATAGAGTTGAAAATCTAAGCCAGAGTATTTATACAAGGTGTTTTTGAATTGAGTACAGATTTTTTGGGAGATGATAGAAGAGGTCCTTAGAAGTATTTTTTGTCATATGAACATGGGGTCCCCGCAGCTCCGTTTACTTCCAATACTGCATTGAACAATCAAATAACACCGGGACGCAGTGTGCGTTGGTAGGCCTAGATTATTTTATTTTTAACAATTAACACAAGCAATCTTTACCTACCGCTTTCCCAGAATGCGATTAGTTCATTTCCAATATGGACTAATCGTATTTTACAAAGGGGTTGGATATCACGGAATCTCCTTGATTAAGTTTGTCCTAAGACTTTTCAACAAACAAGCACGTGCACCTTGAAATTTCTTTGCAGACAATTACTTTAAAAGTTATTATAGTAGATTGCTTGTGTTAATTGTTAAAAATAAAATAATCTAGGCCTACCAACACACACTGCGTCCCGGTGTCATTTGATTGTTCAATGCAGTATTGGAAGTAACTGGAGCTGCGGGGACCCCATGTTCAGATGACAAAAAATACTTCTAAGGACATCTTCTATCATCTCCCAAAAAATCTGTACTCAATTCAAAAACACCCTGTATATGTTTTTAAAAACGTAAAAAAGGTTACTTGATAATAATCCGAGACTGAAAAGGTATCTTTTGTTTGGTATCAACTTAATTGTCTTAGTCAATGTACGTATCAGGATCACAGATTAAAGAAAACATGTTTTTTTTTTAATCTTTGGTTGGATTTTACTCTTCTCTTTATAAGTCACTGATGAGGAGATAGCAGGCACAGGCATTATCCATGCTACCACAACTTTGGTAGCACATGCTTCACGCGCACATACCAGTTTCGTTCCGCTTCTGGCATACTTGAGGCTCTTTCAGAAAGATCGACGCGATTTACACTCATCAATAGATCTGTAGCTTGAGGTTTCTGATCCATATTTTCTTAAGATTAATTTGTTGCTCATTTTGCTTATATGATTTTTCGGCATAAACGTTGAACTTAATAAACAATGGTCGTCTCGCTAGAAACAAACTTCGTGGAGTCGGTGCAGTTAATTGTTGCTACTAAAGCAGACGATAAAGATGTGATTTCATAGAAACGTTGTTTGAGCTTTTGTGAAAGGGAAAAAAAAAACTAGTGTCGGGTCATGGAATACCAGATATTAGAAATTGTATTGTATACGGACAAAAAAAAGGAATTTGAAATACGCTTTCTAGAGCGGAAATAACGACCTAAAGTCGCATTTGACAGTATTAAGCTACTTGAGAATGTTTGCCATTTCATTGATTCTTTATTTGTTTATTTAATTTTGAAATACATTTTTTGATGCTCCTTTTTTATCAATGGGCCTCTTCTTCGCGGACGTTGGCGGTGTCAGCTTTCAATGACTGCAATTGCAATGCGATTTTTCAGGCTGTATGGTAAAATATTTTTTGAATATTCGTCAATTCAGGTCAGAATTCAAGGTCTGGGGAAGTGAGATTTGTAGTTCGTTAGTGCTTGGAGTTAGGAAAAATGTCTCCATAACGATTAAGCGAGACGGTCGTTTTAACAAGCCCTTGGGCTTCGTTTTCTTCGTGTTTGAGGGCCGACGACAATTACAGCTAGGTTATGACGAGAGCTTGGAAATCGTTTTGTGTACATGTTCGTTCTTTTATTGCTAATCCCTTTGTTTACACGGGGATTGCCTCCTTCGAATTTTAATTACCACGACTTACTCCTTTTCTCGATTTTTCTGTGTTTGCAATGAAGCGCCGTCCCCCGCACATATTTGGGATTTGGCGCCAGTCGATTTAAAGCTTTAACAAGGGAAAAAGGAAATGCTGGATATTGCCATAATGAGCTAGTTATAGTGAACCCACGAACATGCAAACAACTTGCTGTGTTGGAAAGAGATTACAGATAAGTTAAAATGGTATAGGAACGCCTTCCGTTTCTAAAGCTCTCTTCCTAACTCAGCATTTACCTCGCAGATCATCAACTAAACACTCGCTTAATTGCAACATGTCTAGTTGATCCAACATCTTTAAAAATGTTTGATTCGCTGATGGTGTCTCACGAACACGATTTGTCCGTACGGTTTTTGGATCGTCAAAGCGAAACATACAAACTACGCCTTCCCACCCTGGCTACTTTTCAAGCAGTAGCTGCCTAAATGCAAGGGCGCTGTAAAGCTTTCCTTACCTCCGTGCCTCCGACAGTAAATACAGTTCCGAAATGGAATGCTTGACCTAGGAACCTGAAAAGTACAAGGCTCAATCAATCAATAACCGGAAAAATAATATGAAATCGCTCTATTTATAAAAGTGATAATTTTGTGTTTGTTATTTTGTCATTAAGCTATTCATAGGCGGGACTGGATCTCCTGCCTTGCACATGGGACGCTGGGGGCCTAAGCTATTACACAAGATCTCGGCAACCTAATAGGAAGTGTCTTCAGATTTTTGTTAAATGAAGGCGTGCATTTGCTTTACGACAATGCGAGACCGTACATTGAAAGTGTCACATTGTCTACCATCGAGGATCTACGGTTTGAGTGCTTAACCCACCTTCTGTATTTGCCCGATCTCCCACCGTAAGCTTTCCACACCTCTAGCCCACTGAAAGATGCACTGGCAAGGGGAACCATGTGAACCTTTATCTCACAATTTCAAATAAAATCGAAATATTTTACTCACCTGAAGCTACTAATTACCCTTAGCAAATAAGAAATCGCATAGTATGAGTTCGCTCTGTTTGTGTGTCTGTCCGTCTGTATTCCAGTGATTTCTCGAGAATGCACTAACTTTTTCAAATTCTGTTTTCGCTGTTCGATAGAGACCCATGCTGAGCTCACCTGATTAGTTTGTCATTGAAATCGATCTAGCGGTCACGTGAGTATTGAGACCCCCTCCCATTACAATTTTTATTGGCAATATAAGGCATGTAATATGTCCTTCGATCGGGAATCACAAGACGAAAATGACATTCTTTTCGATTTCAGAAATGCTAGTTCGAGAAAATGATTCCTTCAAGCACGTGCACTAACATTCAGAATCCAGCATAGATCACAATCGATTCGTATAGATGAGTCTTACATGAATACAATATTAATGTTTCTTTATCATTTAAGGATTGTTGATGCGAGCTCTGAGCACGCGCCTCTTACTAAACTTTGTCGAGGCACGCGCTGGTTTCGTTTTAACAATTCATTCAGGTTGGCCGACAAAATACCAGAAAATGAATAAATAAAAAATGAAAATGAAACTGGAAATGAAATGAGAATTTTGTGAACATTTTGATCGGCTTATTGCCTACTAATTAAGGTACGTTGAAGGAATTGCATATTAAGCAATGATCCATCCGTAACTGGATCTCGGCATCCGAGTACGATACTGTTTTCTGTTGTCAGAATATACGCTAATAAACTAAGCTTATTTACATGAGCGGCTTATTTCTATTAGGCTTATTGTTACCATTAGACAGTTGTTTGTAACCCTATTGTTGATATTAGCTAATTCAAATTAGCTGTTTATTGCTAGCTCTGCTGTTAACAACGGCTAATTAATGTCACACCTATTTTTTTTTAGAAGCTAATAAATAGTTAGGCCTATTTTTTAAGCTAAAAAAGAGTTAGGCCTATTTTTAACAACAGCTAAACTATCTATCTATACAGGGTGATTCAGAAAAGTAGGTCAAGAATGAAATACCATGTGCAGTTTGTAGCGGGGAACAATATTTTCCCTATAAACATGGGTCCGGAAATGCATCCTTACAGAGATAATGCTACTTGTACGAGGTAAAAATGGATGTGCGTTACCCGGACGGCAATGGTAGGGTCCATGTAAATTAGGATGTAAACATGTAAATTGGTCGTGTTCTCTCCTTTAAAAGAGAGGAAACGAAACATGCAACTCCATTGTCGTACAATGGATCGCTTGACTAATGCGGATCTGGCGGACATGTACACTCATTGAAAGAAAGTAATTGGACACTTTCGATTTTAGACATTTTGTCGAATATCTAGAAAAATACGTGACGAATTATCCTGAAATTTCAGGGGTGTAAAAAGGATGTTACACCTCATGTATTTCAGCGAAGGTTTTCTCCCGAAGGCAAATAGGGGACCAACAAAGAAGTAAACCAAAAAAATAATGTTTGGAATCACCCTGTAAAAAATAATGCTTGAAATGCATTGTAGCTGTAGCATATGCTTAAGAGGCTTGTTTTACTTTTCTGTATTCATTTGTATGAGAATAGCACGTGTATTCATGGAGATATAAAGGTTTCTTTAAAAAGGTCGAAATGTTTTCGTAAGTTTTTTGTTTATAACACGCAAGATTTTCAGCCCAATGCAATGCCATTTACAGAAAACTTGAAAACCTACAGTAGAGACAACACCCTGCAATAAGAATAGAAAAATATTAAATATTTGATGAAATATGAGCATTTTTACTAAATAATGTTTATCTGCGCATGCGTTACCAAATTGCCTTTTGCATAATTTATTAGCCAAATGTATAGAGCTACTCGTATGAAAAGCCCAAGCAAATATCTTGACAATTGAGAAAGATGTCGCCGATAAAATGAATTGAATTTCAGTTGCTCTCAAAAATAAACAAAACGATTAGGGGCTTTCTCCAAACTTTTATTTTTGCATCAGACACCAGTATCAACTTCTTCTTCTTACGCTGATATGAAGTCAATATTTTTTCATGTCAGCGTAAGGAGAAGAAGTTGATACTGGTGTCCGATCCAAAAATAAAAATTTGGAGAAAACCCCTTTTCGTTTTGTTTATTTTTGAGAGCAACTGAAATTCAACTCATTCTATCGACGATATCTTTCTGAATTTTCAAGATATTTGCTTTGGCTTTTTATAAGAGTTGCTCTATACATTTCGCTAATAAATTATGCAAAAGACAATTTGGTAACGCATGCGCACTTAAACATTATTTAGTAAAAATGCTCATATTTATCAAATATTTAATATTTTTCTATTCTGATTGCAGGGTGTTGTATGTACTGTAGTTTGTCAAGTTTCCTGAAAATAGCATTGCATTGGGAGAAAACCTTCGCTGAAATATATGAGGTGTAACATCCTTTTTACACCCCTGAAATTTCAGGATAATTCGTCAAGTATTTTTCTAGATATTCGACAAAACGTCTAAAATCGAAAGCGTCCAATTACTTTCTTCCAATCAGTATATCTCGTCTGCGGCGAGGCACAGGGTAATGCTAATGAAGCGGAAAGGATTTACCGACAGCGTTTTCCAGGCTGTGATCACCCACATTTTCACCAGAGTTCGCGAGAATCTCGTCCGCAGACTAAACACCCGCATCGAGGCTCAGGGTCGGCATTTTGAACACCTACTGTAATGTCATTCCTACCTCGTACAAGTTGTATTATCTCTGTAAGGATGCATTTCCGGACCCATCTTTATAGGAGAGATTTTGTTCCCCGCTACAAACTGTACATGATATTTCATTCTTGACCTACCTTTCTGAATCACCCTGTATATATAAAGCACAATGTAAGTGTTTGTCCGGTTTTAAAACGCAACTTGGAAGTAAGTTATAAAGTTGAAATTTAACACACAGCTGATGGAAAAAATCTAAAACTGGAGATAACTCTCTTATAAACTGTAATGAACAGTTATTTATTTATTTATTTATTTATATTTTATATTTGTATTCAAAACAAGAAATTAAGCCTCCCGAGGAAGGTATAGGAAAGTAGCGGAAGCCCTGAGTTCATCTATTTTTTTTATTCCTTCATCTGCACTTTTTAACCCCCCATTTTTTTTTTTTTTTTTATCAAAAATTGATTTTCTTGAACCTTGTATTTAGAAAATATAAAAGAACGATATCTTCTTTCTTTTCTCATCATTTTCGATCGAATAATATATCACACCCTATATGTTGCCATAAATTTCTTAAGACCAAGTGATTGCCACCCCCACAACTCCGACCCTATTGAGACGATTTTGCCCAAACTTTACAGTAATGTTTATCTTGCTTAGAGGAATCTGCTTACCAAATTTCATTCCTTTATATGCATAAATACGCGTAGACCTTTTGGTCCCCTCTAATTTCCGCCCCCGAAACTCCGACCCCAGTGGGCCAATCAGAACCAAATTAAATAGTGAAGGTGCACATGCCCATAGTAAGCTGCATTCTGAATTTCAACTATCTATCTCTAAAAAATGACTTAGTTTCGAATCTGCAACCCGAAACATTGAATCATGATAATGTTTTTAGATGCAACAAATAAATAAATATTTTATATAGTACATAAACCTTTTATTTATTTATCAATGGACGAGTCTACAGAATCATGTACATCGGTAATAGTGAATAAGGGCTTAGAATAACTGATGTATGAAATATAAGCACGAGTATCGAGTCTCTCGAAATGTCGAGTAAACACAGTGTCTATACTGAAGGTTCCTCTCCTTACTCGCGTCTGTGGTCACGATCGAATGCGGGACAACAAACACGGCGCGTGTAAGCTTTTTGCAGTATCTAAAATAATAAAAAGAGTGTATTTTATATGACGAAAAATTAGAATTATTTACGCGTAACGCTCTTTTTAGCCGGAAAGTTATTCTTAACTATAAAGAGGAAGGAATTTGTAGAAATAAATTAAGCACTTCAAAGTAAATGTACGTAGAAATTATGTAACCAGGGCGTAAATTATAGATAAGTTGAAGACTTCAAAAATCATCAAAAGATCTAAATGTTTCAAAATAATAAATTTTGAATTAAATTGTGAAATATAAAATATATTTATTGTAATGGAAATGAGTTTATTCCAATACACTAGGATTCATTAGTCTTCATTCAAAACGCTAAAAACAAAACAGCAGGCCATTACATGGCTAGGTAAGAGGACGAAGTATAGTTGCGCTATCTGTTGCCACACATTAATATATTTCATAATATCTGTGTAGTAAAGATTTAAACAAGAATGGTTTTACCGCCAAAGCGGATAAATGGAGCACATTTTCGTGTTATAGCATCATACATGGTTATATAGAATTAACCAACATTTTAAAACACTTTAGAAAAAATATATAAATATGAAAACTAAATTGTAAATTACTATTTATGTAAACAAGTGTATAGAGAGAATTTGAACAAATAAACTTGAAGAACTGAAAGGTTAAATGGAGAGTGAAGTTATTCTTTATTTATTTGAACAAATAAAATTTGTTCGTACTTGTTCGTGCTCTGGTTTGGTGAAAACAGAGTGTAAAAAAGTTAATTCGTTTTCAAGTTATCGTAATAAATAATAAGCTCCGTTCGAATAATAAAATTCTTTTGATTTAGAGACCGTTCTGCCCTTTCAATAATCGTCATTCACGTGCATCCTCCACGCTCACCATCTCATTAACGTTTTGATCACGTGCAGACCCAAACCGATGTGCTCGGGTACCTCTGCTAGTGTGCTAATAAAAACTGTTGCTCACCAACAATGGTCACGTGTCTTTTCAGTTCCGGCGTGTGCTTCAAGCCGGCGCCAACAATGGTTAAACGTGCATCAACAATGGAAAACTGTTTCCGTAAGACTTTTTGGTGTCGTTTTTCGCATCACGTTTTTTTGTAGATAGATGTCCAGCCTTAAAACATTATCATGTTAAAATGCGGAAATTATGGGGGGGACGGACGGACGGACAGACGGACTTTGTGAATACAATAAGTAGCTTCATTCTTCCGCTACTTAATAATCATAATTGTACTTATTAAGTTGCTTTATCCATCCTCTTTACTATTTAATCTTATTGTTCACAGCCTCTTATTGTTAAGTTCTACTTCAACAATCGATACCTAACTGTTCAATATAAACCATTCGTATTGTTAGATAGTGTTATTTATTTTCAAAAAATTTAGCAGCTCTCATTCATTCTTTGGCCTCAACATCTTATATGCTTCTTTTCAGCATACTTAGTAATCGTTTTACGAGTTATTTTCTTCTTTAACAAGGAGTTGGGTGAATTTCTTCATAGAACTTGAAGAGCATGGGGAAAAAGAAGACTCTTTGTTGGTTCTCCTTTAGCTGGAGCCACGATTGAATCAGCGAGTTGGCTGACTGGTTTCTGGAAAAGGTGCCATAACCAGAATATTCATCCGTTGGATATATGATCTACAGTGTTGGTTTAAAACGACTTCAGCGAATAAACCTGAGCGTCTTTCCTGGAGAGGTTTTAAGGCTTCTTTCGAAGGGCGTTGTGGGAATGGAAGTGGCCGGGGTCTCTTCATTAAATTTGTGAGGGTTTAATGAAGAAATACTGCCGGTCGGTCTTGCAGTTCGCCTCGTTTGTCTCGGGATGCATTAAAACTGCGTTAAAATGTGGAGAAGTTTAAAGGCTAAGGGGTGAGGTAGGAACGAATGGTATATGGATGTGAAGCTAATAGAACCCCTACTGAGTAAGTTTTTTTTTTTATTTTATATGGTGAATAATATTTTTATGGATTTCATAGTAATGGGTTAACATTTCTGTGTAGTATTCATTAGGGAACTTGTGTTATTTATTTTTCTTAACGAAGCAGCGCATAATTAAAATCCTATCATATCTTCAATTAAAATCGTAATTTGGGAACCTTGGATAATGGCTTGGCTTGCCCCTAGGGTCTGTAGGATTAATTGTTCTTAATTTTGGCGCGAACAAACATGGTGTCAGCAGACGATGCGAATGAACGACGAATCAGGCGATCGCCTCTTTTACTCTACATAAGAGTATTGAATATTATTAATTGCGTCCTATTACGTAATAATTCACGTTATAAACGACTTTACGGTCAATTAAGTATTGCTTCGTCGGCCAAGCAGGCCTTTGATTACGTTGTTGTTGTCGTCGTCTGCCGATGACATACGATGGCGGTTCAAAATGGCCGCCGTACGTCATCGATGGTTATCGAATGAGGCAAAGGTTTTTGAAGGACGATGAATTGGAATTGATCGTTTTGATAAATGACCGATAATGACAATGATTTACTAACGCTAAGTATACACATAACTTATTGAGCACGCAAATAGGCCTAATTTTGGTTGTTCTCCATTTTTCATCCGCTAATGTTGGAACCGGGTCTCGCACTTTCTGACCAAAATCGTTTGAATAATAAATTCGTTTTTGACATTTCCGTTCAATCTGTATCGAAATAGTTTGACAGCTGGGAAAGTTATTATTTAATGGCTTCCGGTCTCTGGGAGGAAGTGAAGCAGCATCGATGTTGCGTTATTTCGGAACGCACAGGATAATGAATTAAAAACATGTGCTTAATATTTTATTGAACCACTTTTGGCCAGAATGGCATGCTTGCGAGTTGGCATTGAGTCAACAAGGTGTTGAAGCACTTGTAAGTCAATGGAAGACCAGGCGTTCATCGAATATTTCCTCAGTTATGGCAGACATGTTGGAATAGGAACTTTCTGTCAGATATGTCGTTCCAACATGTCCCAACGTTGCCCAGAAAACACATTCTTCGGGATGCAAGGAAGGTCTGCGCTCAATGAGCTTCTGCTTACCCACTTTGTAGAAGTCTGCCGCCTGCGAGGAAAACCATGGATTTTTCACTTCTTCATCTTCGCTGAAACTGCTTTAGGTACCGGAGCAGGTAGTAGTCACTGGACATGAGGTCAAGTTGTTCCCAACCAAAAGATCTGATCAGTGCTTGCGTTTAATCAAAGGAGTGTAGCTCATTACATTAGGTGCTTATGTCTAACTGATATGGCGATGAATGTCCACAGTGTGAAGCATGCAAACTGACGCCACGGCTATAATCTGTGTCCGCCTGTATGTAAGGGTTGTTGGAAGAAATTTGTGCGTAATTGCTTGGAGAAATTGACATCATGAAATAACCCCCAAAACTTCTAACAAATTTCTTTCTCGATGCTACGCACTTAAGTTTGAACGGGCTATTGCGTACCCCAATCGTTCCAAAGATGCTCGTTGGGATTTAAATCCTGACATTGAGCCTATTCCCTCAGCATGAAAACTCACAGGGATGTTTCTAGAACCATCCCACGGCGATGTGGGTTCTGGGATTCGGGGCATTATCCATTTGGAAGTAACCATCTATCCCCGTTTAGCCCAATCGTGCAGAACTAGCTTGAAGACATTCAGGAAAGTTCCAGCGAATGGTGTGACCAGGTCGTTCCCCACAGAGGAACGACCAGAGACAAATGAAAGTAAGAGACTGGCAGTGACCTCCTCTCTAGTGGTGCCTTCGCGCCGCCATATCGGGATTGGCAAGTAACAGCTGATCGCCTAGGCAACGCATGTGAATCCATCGCAAACATTTATTTTTTCTAATATCTACCTAAGATATCTCGATGAATTTATTATGGAAGCACCAGAAAAACTTGCTCTATTAAACAAAAAAATAATCATTCAAATCGGCCCATCTGATAAAAAGTTATTTGATGATAAATAAAGTTATTTTTAAACATAAATTAAAAAAAAATAGTTTAAATGAAAAGGAGGAAGATATTATATTAAACAATTTAAATTATAATTTTAAAGTAAATAAAATAAAATATACAGATTACATCAAATTACCTTTGATATGGAGTATAATAATAACTCACCGGACCATATTAAGATTACTTTCTCTTGTCTCTCTTCTTATTTCGATCTGCATCTGTTTTTGTTTTTTTATAATTTATATTAAAAAGCAATTAATTTACGAAAATTCTCCTTTATAAATTCCTTTATTTAAGGTAAATAAAATAAAATATACATATCAACAATAATTTGGATTATAATTAATGAACTGTATGTTTTATTTTATTTACTTTAAAATTATAATTTATAAATGAAAATTTTCGTAAATTAATTGCTTTTTAATAAAAACATAAAGAAAAAAAGCAAAAAACAGATACAGATCGAAATGAGAACAGACAAGCGAC
>JAHWFO010105724.1:324432-358416 GCA_023313115.1 Rhysida immarginata
ATAACTCTCATTGTTGTTCTGGCTGGATTGAAAATCACCGAAAATCACCGAAAATGACCCAAATGGTCGGATTTTTCTATTTCGGGCACATACGTGGCTGGATTGATTGTTCCAGGGAAATTCGTGGCTGAATTGACGTGTTTCGGGCACATATTTGGCCGAAATGACATGTTTCGGGAGCGAATCTATTGTTTCATAATATATGAAAGAAAAAACATGCCTGTCAGTTGTTGTGCATATAATTGCACAAATCGTTTTTTAAAAGGATCCAATATTTCATTTCACAAGTAATCATGTGTATTAATAATATGTTAATAGTTTATTACAATATGTGGATTAATAAACTGATTATTTTCAGGTCCAATTATTTTATTCAACTGAGAATTATTTCTTCCTTTTTTTTGTTTAAAAAAAAAATTGAGTACCTTTTAAAAGTATTTTAGGTTACCAGATTTTCTTTTAATTTAAAATTTTAAAATCAATTAGCTAAAATTTGATAAATTATGTTAGGTTTGTTTATCAATAGTAAGAAACACTTTTAAATATCTTCCCAGTTTAAATGTTCTGACTTTATCAACATTCCATTATTGTCAGATAAACAAAAATTAAAATGACAGTTTTTTTTATTTTCTTAAAATAATTTTGTGACACAGCTTGTTAAATTTTTTAAAGTATAAACATCTAATTGATATTTCAATAAAGATAAGTATTGTGATGAATGCATTAAAAAAACAACTGTCACTCAATAAATGAGCACCAAGCTCGTAATATTTGCACAATAGATTTCCAAAGGATGACATTCTTCGTAAAAAGTGGATAGATCTTATTAGGCGTAAGAATTGGAAGCCAAACTCTTATTCTTCAGTTTTCTTCATCTATGCCTTCACTTGTCTCTGGCTAAGCCTCCATTATTACAATAACGATAGGAGTTGCGAGTTGTACGCGCTCTTTTAAAAATTCGTAAGGCATTGAATCAGCTATTGAAAGTCATTAAAAGTATACGTTATCGTTAGTTAATGCAATAAAGTTTTTTTTAAAAAAATCAGAAAACAGGTTACGCTTACTAATACCTCTTGAAGTCATCTACAAAAACAGCTGAAATAACATTGAGAACATACGCCACCTTAGCTTTCTGCCATTCTCTTAATGGCGATCGCTGCACTTCCGGTGGCACCAGTAGCGCCCAGCGAAATGAATAGGGTACTGCCAGTCTCTTACTTTCATTTGAGCCGCAGCATGAAATCTGGGGATCCTCCAACAAATTACGGTTGTTGACATCATTCTCCTCAACTCCGAGGTCAACGGGAAAGACAGACTCTTGACCATCGGGGACTGAGCAACAATCCAAACTTCATTGTCGCAACTTTCGATGTAGAAATTATAATCGTTGTAACAATCGTGGCTCTAACTGGACAAGATCCAACAATGAATCTCTTCGAAGTCAGTTATATTGGTCCTTCATAATTACACGCTTGAATCACATGGCATCAAACTCTATTGGATAAAAAAGGACTAAAATAAATATAAATATGTTTCACACACTCATCGTGCGCATGTGTGAAGATCTATCTCTTTCTTTTCGTTCTCTTTTCCCAGTCATCGTCGGGGTCTCCAATTCGATCGACCGAAATGAAAGGGGTCGTGGGTGCCATTAGCGGCAATCCCCAAAGAGAGAAGGAAAAAAAAAGGAAAGGGGGACACTTTGGAATTGAGGAAGTCTAAAAGGTATCCTTCAATTCACGTAGACATAAAAAAATGCAGTAAGCCACCCCTTTTTTTTTTAGTAATTGTACATTGTAAATGAAATAGACCTTTGATTTTTGTCGGCTTGTGCTTTTTATGATTCGTAGCTGGAAGGGTGGGAATTGAATTTTTTAGCGCCTTTTAGGGTCAGGGAGGTTATTGTTGTTGTTGGTGTGATTGTTAACTTAAATTTTGTATTATTTTGATTATTATTATTATTTGTTCAGAGAATCCTTTCTTAATAGGAGCTTTCAGAAATCGACTCTTCGTTCTCCTTTCCCGGTTCTCCAAGGATTTTTCTCCAGAAACCGAACGAATTGATTCCTCTTTTTTACGCCCACCTTGTAGGTGAAGGCATTGTAAAAGCAAGGCCTACTGAGCCGAGCGTAGGGACTAATTCTGATTTATTAGATGCAAAAGATGAACATTTGTTGAACATGTGTTTTTCGGTGGAAACTTCTCTCTCTTTTTATCACCCTCCCTCCTTTTCTGTATCATCATTATTATTATTCCATCCCCCTCCCCCCCTCTCACTCCCAATCCTCCACCGTTGTCATGGCAACCGTTGAGCCGCACCTGGCCCTATTGGCGCGGGAAAGCTACTCTATTCCCATACCCCCTCCCACTTTTTTTCCTCTCTTTCTCTCCCTTCTTTTCCAATTTTTCTCTCCTGAGAGGAGGAGGGGGTAGTGAACTAGGGAAATTGATCCAGGTGAGAAACGTCTGCTGTAGGGAACCAACACCGGTGAGGTAATTAGGCATTCTAGCATCGGTCGTGTTAAAGGAGGCGAGTTTATGCCTGTCTGGCCCGATGGTTTATGGATCTTAGGAAAGGTGGATTTGCAGAGGGGTAGAGGTGGAGAGAAAACAAATTAGCACGATTAAATACGAATAGTTGTTGCGCTTATATTGAAAGCATTTGCAACCAGGAATATTGCGATTTACGAATATTGGGTTTACTGAGCGAGATCCAGGATCTGTATTTGAAAACGAATTTTAAGCGATATACGCTGGAGCATCCTTGGCGCTCGTTCACAGTACAGAATCTCACGTACGTCAATGCTATTAGTGGAGGGAAGCGCGTCTGTCCTTCTGTAACTTTATCTTCTCGAAACTTATGGGAGATTTTTAAAAATTTTTTCGCCAATCGGTACATTAGCACTTGCTCTAATGGTTTCATTCTGGTACCCCCCCCCTACAGAATTTCACTGCTAAGATATGGCTTGAAATATATCAAACAACTTGGAACGCCATGTCACGAACGAATATACAGGGTGTTTATGAATTCTATTGCTAGACTTGGAGAGATGGTAGGGAAGATCAAAACTAACAACTATTCCGAATACCATTTTTCCCATAAAGAAGGAAGTTAGCAACGAAAGCACTAATTGGTGAATCATGACAAGCAGCTCCGGACAATTTATTTGTTACAATGTTACATTGAACAATTACAGCAACTGTTCGAAGTGGCGACCCTAGGCTGTGATGCAGGACGTGCATCTCCGTTGCTAACACTTCTGGTCTTTGCTAAACCTTTCTGCAGGCGTTAAAGATTCTTGCTCTCAGCTCGTGAACACTGGCTACTGGAGTAAAATAATACAGGCTTTTCAAATGACCCCTTAAAGCCGGTGATCTCGATGGCCAGTTGATGGGGCCACCTCTACCTAACTAACGTTGAGGAAAGGTTTGATCGAGAAATTCACGCATCATGCTGCAACCACATCTGCCGTCTGACTTCCAAAGACACATCTTCCACCAGTCCAGGCAGGATATCTTGAAGAAACGTGAGGAATGCTCTCCATTCAGGTTTGGGGGTAGTACATGCGGTCTGATATACTCCAGATTATGCTATCTGGTCATGTAGAATTCCAATCCAAATGTTGACATGAAAGCGTTCCTGATGGCTGGAGATGCGTGTGGCATGAGGGTTATGTTCGTCCCTGGTTCGTTACGGCAATTGAACATGCTCTCCTTGGGGAATCGTGCTTCATCCGAAAATAAGAGAAGTGTGCCGAATGCAGGATTGTTACTACCACTCAGAAGATACTATTCAGAAAATTCCACGCATAGTAATAGTCTCCACGTCGCAAAGCCTGATCTTTCTGTTTGTGATAAGGATGTTGTCGATGCTCATGTGGAATGTTTCATACAGTCGTGTGATTGATGCCCATATCATGTGCAATTGCACGGGTGTTTGTGGATGGGTTTTCTGGAAATCTTTGCAGCACGTCCTCTTTGACATGTCGTGTTTACAGTCCTTGGAGAACCAGCGTTTCATGCCTGTTGGGTAGAAATTGTCCCGTTTTCCGTAAGCGCCAGTCAATCGCCACAAATGTTGCACCACCAGGATGTCGTCTACCAGGGAACCTCTCGCGGTGGAGCCTTGCAGCTTCTCGTGCATTGCCATGAGCCTGGTGTACAACAGATGCATGTCTGCCATTTCTCCATACGTGAACTCATTCATGTTGAGATCTGCCTGTACGTACTTCACGGAATCTGCCAGGTCACCCTCGATAAGGAATATGATCACCCGTGCGTTCTGATTCACCAATTAGTGCTTTCGTTGCTAATTTCCTGCTTTGCATGCAGCTGTGAAGGGATCTTTGCACCTTTTTAACTCGTTTACAACGTTTTTGTGGGATAAAAGGTATTCGGAATAGTTGTTAGTTTTGACCTTCCCTACCACCTCTCCTAGTCTGGCAATGGAATTCATAAACACCCTGTATAAGAGTACTTAAGAAGTTCAGAGATGGTCGAATTTGATTATGGTATCATTGGAATTTTTCAGCGTTAAGATATGACATGGAATATATCAAATAACTTAAAACGACTTGTCATGAACGAATATATAAGAGAAATTTATAAGTTCGAACATGATTGAATTTGAATCAGTGGTACCTATATAACGATACCATTAGCGTACGGTATAATTGAAAATTTTCAATGGTAAGATATTATATTTCAAACAACTTGAAGCAGCGTGTCATGAACGAATATATAGGGTGTTTTAAAAATACTTTTGCAAACTTTTAGGGGAGGTTGTATGGGTAATTCTAAGCAAAAAAGTTCATATGAACATGGGTCCGAATTTGAACGCTGACTAGTGGATAGACATCGGATTTGGAAATGGCCAATCCAGAGCTTGTACGTTCCATGTCTTCAGACCTGTTGATAGACAAACGGCCCTTCACAGAACTTCTGCTCTTCCGTCGACCAGAATTAAACACCAAGATCAAACTATGCTAAAATTCGAATTAACACTCCCGTTAAAGTCCTTCTTCTCCCTTACACCATGCGCAGATTCGATATCTTCCTGGAAAAGGTTGTAGCGTGACCCGTCGCTCCATATCACCTCGTTGCAATGTTGCATTGGGCATCAAATTCTTTCTTTACAGCGGCATCTTTTAGAGTACAGACGAAACATCATGTACAGCCCTATTACTCGCTGGAGGTCCTCCTGTAGTTATCTTGCTGCGGCGTGCTGATTTTGATGGACCAACCAAAATCTCTCCAGCCAGAGTTGTACTGAGCGTTGATATCGATCAATTTCTTCATTATCTACTTAAGCCGGGAAAGCAGACAGGCAAACCAGGCATGATCAATCGCACAAGGCCGAATTTCTTTGATTGGCTAATTCAGAACTGGCCTGCACCCTGTTCAACTTTTGCTGGATAGACCACAGTTAGACACGTTGATCTATCATTATCTTATTCTCCCGTCGGTATGAGCAGATCCAACTTATACCGTTTGTCAGATTTATAAGTGGGTGCTTATGTGTGGATTTGAAAGTGCTGAGCTGTTTGAACGGCAGCGTGTTCAGGCTCCGTAATGTGTGCTTGTTTCTTATTATTTCTGTTTGTCATGGCTGATGCTAGTCAAGTTGCCCAGATTAATAATCTAAGCCATTGGTAGACTAAATTTATTTCCTGCGTACAATACCATGATGAATATGATTGTCATAAATCGAATGTTTTTATTTTCTTATTCTCATATTTCAAGTTTTGATGAATGCCGAAGTTGGGCAAATAGACATCGAAAGCAGAGTGTGGATTACAACAACAGATTATCAAGATTGTGTATGCGTGCCCGCTCAGATTGTTGGAATTGCAAGCACACAGACACAAACGATCATGTACAGTATATCCACCGCCACCCAAGAAGAGAAAAACCAAGCCCATGGACGAAATTGAGGCTGCCTATCTGAAAAGGAGTCAGTCAGCGGCGTTTTCGAAATCGTGTGATTTTTGACGAAGTAGCCAATTACAGGACAGTTGCATTAATTGGGAGGAAATAGACGAACTACAATCTTAGCCAGGGATGAAGAAACATCGGATAAAGTATTGTTACATTTTCCTTCTATTTCCTCCCACTTTCGAGGCCGTATATATTATTCCACACATTTTTTCTTCGGCTCTACATAAAACGCACTCAGCATTCCAACAGAGTGAAACCGTGAGAACTGCTAGAGGGCCATAGTTGTAAGCTTTTAATGTGTTCATGTTTTTTGTATATTCACATTCAGATATTGCAAAGTTTCTTCCAAAAAGCGCCCGAGCAACGCTAGTGATATCAGCTCGTACTAATATAAGACTCATCCCACTATAAGACGCACCCATCCTTATAATGAGATCTTAAAGAAATTAATGAATTTAAAGAGTACTGTTTACATCATTCGTTGGTAAGCACAAGGTCGCTTAATTCTACTTTATGGGCCTTTAAAGAATGGTTGAACTGATTTGTATTCCGTGCCAGTGCTGCCATCTGCCATTAGCAGTTGGCTCGATTCGTGACGTTTATTGTTTGCGCAGTGGAGGTTTTGTAGCTCTCGTTTTCCCGATGCTTTCTAGAGAACGATACATAAATAAACATTCTCCACTCGATTCCAATAGCGCGATAGCAGCCACTTGAGAGAACAGAACGGAGCGCCATTAAGGCCGACTGCTTGCTGCTGCTGCTGCTTCATTGAACAAGCAGAAGGAGACGGTGACAGGTTTGAATTCGTAGCAGCAAATTCCCGCTTGTTTCTCGGGCTATTTGGCTTTTCGGCACGCGAGGGAGCAAGTGGAGTGTTTAAAATTTTTAAACGCTCTCGTCGAACGTGTTAACGGCTGACTCGCTTGTCTATTGGCTGGTGACGACCACGTGATTGCGGAAAGACGAAGCAGTCGTGAAAATAATTGTCGATTCGCTTTGTGTACACTCGCTCCCTCTAGCGACTGTGCTATTGTTGGTTAACCCGTTATGCCGAGGTCGATGGTTTACAGCGTCGATTGGGGGCGTTTCTTTTGAATTCGTTAGACGTTGTTTGTTGGATATTTTATTCCCCGCCTCTCTTAATATGGTCGCCCTTGACATCGCGTCGTGACAATGAATCACCAAACTAGACACGTGCATTCGGAGTGATGTAATAATAATAATAACACCACCACTACTTGGGTAACACTATAAACAGGGCCGAGTGCCAAAGGAGCGTTCGAAGGGTGCAATTAGACGGACTCTCTTCTCTGTATTTATTGCCTTCACCTCTTGTG
The DNA here is from genome assembly GCA_023313115.1 of Rhysida immarginata. Taxonomy (NCBI): domain Eukaryota; kingdom Metazoa; phylum Arthropoda; class Chilopoda; order Scolopendromorpha; family Scolopendridae; genus Rhysida; species Rhysida immarginata. The sequence goes on from JAHWFO010105724.1 coordinate 331,707, forward strand.
TGTGTCTCTCTCTCTCTGAGAAACCATCGTCCGATTGCAAATGCCAATTATCCCCTTCTTAGCTCGATATAGGAGACATAAATGGCATTTAGGAAATTATTTTTTATTATTACGAATGCTTATTAGACGAGCCATGCCTTTTCTACTTTGTATTTGAGAGAGACGTGCTTTCGGATAGTATTTTTTTTTATTGACATAAAGTATAAAACTTTAGAAAAATGTCTATAATAAGAACGTTTTAAACATTATGATTTTCTTGACTTAAGTTTTTTTTTAGAAAAGTATTCATTAACCTGGAAGTTTTAGAGTGCTTTAGGTTTTAGGGTAATTTTAAAATCCACTAGAGTGGATTTTAAAATTCTTGATTAAAGACCTAACTTCTTGTTGATCTACAAAGGATTTGATGCTCGAGCAATTTTCATTCATAGTATGACATCTATCTACAGTAGTTGTTACTGCTAATGCTAAAATGCCAAAAGCTGTGGACAAACGGTATAACTAGGGCGGACTGCGATTCGCGGAGCGCTTTCTTGACCAATAATTTAGAGCGAACCGTTATTGATTGTTAAGAAAATGACTAACTAAATTCTTTAAATTGATATTAATTTTTATTGTTGAAACAATTTCATTTTAAACTGCGTAATTTGGCAAGTTCTTCACGCCTAACCTTCCACGATGCATGGTTGTTGATATTAATCAACCGCGGCTTTGCAAATGCCGGTTCGATCAATAAACCGTTGATGGTCTTCACTCGTGAAAATGCCACGTACGATAAGCCAAGTCCAAATTGTGAATCACCAATGTCTATGACTGCTTTATCAACAGTGATTCCTTGTGCTTTGTGTACGGTGATTGCATAGGCTAACTTAAGCGGAAATTGCTTACACGTACAAGATACTCCTCCTTTTTTGAAGCCAACGGCGACCGGTAAAATGGGAACTGCTTCATTGGTTAATGTTGGTCCAGTATAGGTTGCGAATTTGACGAGAATGCACATCGTTCATTCAAGTGGTTGCGAGTTTCAGTTGGCGAGTAGATAATGTCGACAACCACACCGACCGCACCGTTACAGAGGCCTTTGCTTGCCCAAAGATTCCGTGTAAGCATAATTTGACATCCAACGGAGAGACATAATTGGGAAGACAGGCCTTGTGCCTCGTCTGAACTGGCCAGAGCTGCTGTTGCGTTATTGTGCATTGCATTGATCCTTGTTACTGGGGTTCCAAGTGATCTCAACATGTAGGCATTGTGCTCGTTCACGTTATCCTTTTTTGATTTGATTCGAATGCTATTCGTGAATTGATGACTATCAATAGCGTTTACAGCAAATCTTGTCGACAAAAAAACGTAGTCCGATTCTGTAACTGTTCCATTACCAATATCATTCAAGACTTTTCGGAATTGCTCCTGGTCTGGACCTGACTGTCGCATAATTTCGGTGAGCACAAAATACTTTTTGAACTGATTAAACAAAAGTTTTCCACGGTTGATTTTTCCGTATTTTGTATGTCAAAAATTCTATTTGCACGCGCAATGTTTGTTTACGTTTTTCTCAATGCATTCCTATGGGAACAAATGGCCATGCGCATGCACGTGCAAATTTTCATTGTTGTGACTATTACGTGTCAAAAGTTTTATGCCGTCATCGAATTACACTTGTCGACTGTTAACAGAGCTTCGCTCTAACAAACAAAATAAGAAGAGAAACTACAATTCCACAAATGAGATTTTTAATCAGGAGCCACGGATGTATATATTTCATATTTACAATAGAAGATTTCAAACCTGATGTAAAATCTACCATGGCCTCTGTAATCCAAATTCAATGTAAGATAAATCGACATGATATGTGAGACTTCAAAATTTGTGTAAGAATCAATTGAGTAATAATGTAGAGAATTATATTTAAACTAAGGGTCTTAAAAGGTAGGTAAAAAATTAAAAAACAATAATGTCTACCTCGTAAAAGGTAGATGAAAGTGATTATATTATAAACAGTGTACAAAAATTAATAGCAGATGGTCTGTTTATTAAATTAAGCAAAAATCCATTGAATAACTTGGTGCAAAAAACTAAAGATTCTATTAAAAATTGTAAATACACATTTAAGGATCAACATCCCCACCAATCCAATTTTACCCTGGATGTATTGTTTACCGAAAACTAGTGACGTCAAGATCCGGACATCCGGATCTTTTATTCGGACCTAGGTCCGAGATCCGAGAACCGGATGTTGGTCAGAAATCCGAGATCTCTGATCCGGATCTTGGATGCGAGATCTGAGATCCGGATCTTGGATCCGAGATCCGAAAATCGGATCCTAGACAGGAAATTGTGTATATGCAAACTTTTTAAAAGCTTTTATTAAGTGATAGCCTAGTCCTCTTAAGTCCTAATTAGTCTTAATACGCATCCAGCGAAAGGATCCGAGATCCGATATCCGAAATCCGGATCCGATATCCGAGATCCGAATACGGACCCGGATCCGGATATTTCTAGATCTGAATCCGGATATTATCAGATCCGAATCAGAGATCCGGATCCAACGGACATCACTACCGAAAACCCATAAAAGAGGTTGCCATTAGCCACCTATCATCGCCAAAATCGATTCCCCAACTTAAACACCATTTTATCTAAATTTATTCTTAAAGGTAAACTCTACGAAAAAATTCGAGTTTATTTATTTATTTATTTATTTATATATTTATTTATTTATTTATTTATATATTTATTTATATTAATTAAGATAAATGAAACTCCTTTAATTAAAAAAACAAATAAATTAAAATAAATAATAGAAACAATGAAAAAAAAGTCACCCAATTGAGAAAATAAATGTGTTGAAGGACGAAACACAAATGAAACAAAGGTCTTGTGGAGAAACTCAGATGAAATACAGAAGAAACATTGGAGAAATGTTACACGAACACAGGGAGGCACACAGTTACAGATGAAGAAGGTCTATGATGAAAGTTCGATGATTCGTAACACGTAGATGACAAACTTGAAATCTTAGACCTTCTTCATCTGTAACTGTGTGCCTCCCTGTGTTCGTGTAACATTTCTTCTGTATTTCAACTCCTACGTTTATATAATAATTATTTATTTATTATTATTTTTTTTTGGCATCATAACATTAATCCAGGTTAATAAAGTACATATTAGTGACATAAAAGTTTTTCTCATCACTGAACAAGATACCTTGTGCAAAAGAGGGATCTTGTCGATGTTGCTCTAGGGCCCACGTGCAAAACTGTATACGTCTGTCTGGGTCATGCTCTGCTAGGTGCTGGAGTATCTGAATCTTGAATGGATGCGATTGATGAGCATGAAGGATTCGTACGATCGATGACTGGCTGATTCCCCATTCTGCTGACAAACGTCGTGTGCTGCGTTGTGGGCTCTTGACGATGGACGCCAAAACCATTGTTGAGGCTGTCTCGTCAGTAGCACTTATTGGACGGCCACTCCGTGCCTTGTCAACCGCAGTCCCAGTTTCTCGGAATTTCTACATTAAGCACCTGACAGTGTTGTGTGAAATTGGAGGTCTTTCTGGGTGCCGGTTGTTAAAATCTGCAGCTATGATACGGAAACTTCGCTCTCCAGACACCAAAATGACCTCAATTCTCTCCTCCGTGGTCAAAGCCATCTTCAGTTACCTACTACAAAATGAAACAAAATGTGTTGTAACTTTTGAACCGTAACTGCTACTTCAAATCTGTTTACAGGAATGAAATTGTCAGAAAATGCTGATGTTATTTGATATATCACACGACCCCCTTTCCATTTAAAAAAATTGACTTAGATTCAAGATGGCGGCCGTGTTCGGCACATACCATAAGAGGTCAAAGGTGAAATTTGACGTGAGCATCAGATTGAGTATCCTCACTTTCCTATAGCATTGTATTAACAGACTGTTGACAATATTAATAGTTATGCAAGATATTAAGGTGGATCACTTCAAATTAAACACTTAGTGAACATCAGCGATTATAGCGCCATCTTTTGGCGATTTCTATTAATAGCGCTAAATTATTATTATTATTATTATTATTATTATTATTATTATTATTATGAAAGAATATTAAAAATTATTTTTATCTCATTTGCCTGCGAATTTTTCTAAGAAGAACTAAAGTTTAAAAGGAATGTAGGTGCACTAAAGGAATTTTCAATTTTGGCGTCAGGCGTTTCATTGAAAATGCGCCCATTCGTCCGATGGAATTCACGTGTCGCTCGCGAGAATGAAGGAACTGAAGGGTTTTTGGGAGGTAGAGTGGAGGTGGAGGAGGGAGGGTGCAAAAAATCAATGGCTATCGGTCGAAGGCAGAGCCCGTTTTGTCTCGTTTCTATGAAAAAAAAAGTTCTTTCCCATCCCTCCCACCTCAGAAGACTTTTTCTTCGTCCAATCATAAATCAGAGAGCGAAGAAGGGAAGGAACGCTTTCGTCTACTGATTCAGTCGTAAATAATCAATTTGAATGCGTCCGATTGGGTAGAGAGAGTCAACAAGTTGATGGGCGAGGATGATGAACAATCGACACTTTTGAGTGGAGTCAATGAAGGATGATGGGGACGAAGGATTTGAACCCGCGACTCATCAGCGTTCGGGGAATGAACGCTTCTCTATGATTTATGGCGAGTGACATCATTCCCTTTGAGGCATGTAGCGCGGAAAAGGTTATGCATTCCTGGGTTTTGTAGATTGTTATTAAGTGAATGTTTGTGGAACCTTGTAATTATTTGGAGTCGGAAACGTTGGGCATTTCTTAAGAGGGAGTGGTTTGTAATAAAAGGGAGCCACTTAAAACTAACTGGTTATCTGCGTTAATCTTAAACCTAATATTATATTTGGGGAACTTAATAAACTAAAATCTAACCCTGGAGTCGTTTTTTGTCTACAAACATTTGCCTTGTGACTTCTTGTGAAGGATGTTCTATGTGCCTGTCATTGATGCTACCTAGCCTATCTGCGGTCAATTTTTTTCCTATGTCTTGCGTTGAAGAGTCACAAGAACTTTAAGGTGGAAACTCACTTTTTCAAGCAATTCGAGGTAAACCAGAATTTTTTTAAAATAAACCGTTAAGGAATGACATAGCAAAGTACCGAAAGGGCAAACTAGTCGCCATCACATAACCATGTTCCGTCGTCCCACCTGAACAAATGTACACTTCACTGTTCTATTGTCGATTGTAGATTCTGCATTAGCCATTTCTGGTAATCCGACAATTTCGCGGAAAGTTACAGTGAAGCATATTTCCAAAATTTATGAATCGTTTTTGAAAACCTTAATACACGTTCGACTGAATCAAACTCGACCATCTTCGAATTTATTAAATAGTTTATTACATACATACAAATTTATTAAATAATTTATTCCCAGTTACCCCTGAAATGTTTCTCTGACAATAGCAGCATCTGAAATCGTCCAAGTTCAACATTTTTTGTTGTGTAAAATCTAAATTGTGTTATATTTTTCCTAATGAGGACTTAAACCTGAGTCCTATTGAATTTATTTATCTTTTATTTATTGAACCTAAGGTTTGTTTTATTATATTTATCGTTGTTTAGGGATATGTTTCAGTTTTGTACATGATGGGACAATACAGAGGTAAAAGCGGAATTAGTTGTGGACATCCTACATTAATTATCATCATTTTACAGTATATTATCAATCACATTTGTCTTCCTTTGAGAAAATAAATAAAAGGGTCTTTGAATAGCAAAATGGTAGAAGTTTTAATAACCTACGCGTTTCGAATTACATTTCATCTTCAGGGTAGGGACGACAATCGACAATCGAACAGTGAAGTCTACATTTGTTAGGATGGGACGAAAGCAGCGCTTTCACAAAGCTCATCCAATCAGAATAAACTCCAAATGAAATACACTGAGGTAGTCAAGAAGCCTAACCAACCCAAGCGGTCTTCCATATTATACAAAAAAAGAAAATAAGATTGACGATTGTCAGAAACAAAATACAAATGAAATAGAAAACACAAGGAGAAAGAAGATTATCACATCTTCCAGTAGTCCGGGAAAGAGACGTTGCTAATATCTTCAAAATTGACATCAAGAACGATACTTCGTATGCCAGTTCATATTCAATGAGTTCTTCAGTATTCCATTCACAAGCTTATTGTCGTGAGTCTTCATCTTCTGTATCATAATCAAAAGGAGATCCTGTATAAACTTTCCGATATGGGCCATGGATTGGTTTTTCACCGTCCTTCTGTCCAGCTGAGCAATGGTTCTCAGGGTTACATTCTGGAATGACTGTAGTTCACTCCATCTGGTTTTACAGATAGTCGCCCACGCAGGCATGCCATAGAGGAGTATGGTCCGGATAATCGATTTGTACAGAAGTAGCTTGTTGTCAATGCTGAGGGTGCTGTTGCGATCCATAAGAGCTATGATACTGTACTTAGCCCTCTTCGCTTTGTTCAGAGCATAGGACATATGCCGGTTCCATGAGAGTCTTGATTCAATGATAACTCCCAGATACTTGTAGTTGTCCACCCAGTCCAGTTTCTTATTGAACAGAACAAGAGAATCTGGGGGACGCTTGAGCTTCCTATTGAGGTACAAAGCCTTGCAATTTCCGACGTTAAGGTTCAACTTCCAGCAGTTAAACCAGTCTTCGAACTGTTCAAGGCGCACTGCTTCAAGGCGTGGAAAGATTTTCTCCAACTTTGGCTTCATAGGATCTGCCGTCAAGAAAGGATTTCACCAACAAAATCAAATCGGCAGGAAACCCGTCTCTGATCATTTTGTAGACAAGGCCCTCAGGCCCTTCAGGGTAGGGAGCGACTACAACCAAGTATATGTTATTTCACCACCAATTAGAAGACAGGACTGCTAATTGGTGGGTTAACAGAGAATATGCCTGATTTGTCAAGGTAGTTAATGACAATTTACAATATCTCACAAAATGAAGCAATGCAATATACAATGTTACAATTATTTGGAATTGCTCTTACAACCGAACTGTTCTTATAAGCGGACTACTCTTGTTCTTATAAGCGGACCTTGTTAGTGGTCTCCATTAGTATTTCTTTTGTTGATGATCCTGTTTACTGTGTCCAAATAGGATTTCTTTCAAAGTTGGTTTGGTTATTGAGGGTTTTTCCATCTCCAGCCTTCATGTATTTCCTAATCTCTAAAGCCCCATAAGTCAAGATTCTTCTACGGTCACGTTCATTCTTTAGTATAGTCATTAATGGGCACAAAGGAGTGATTGTTCTTGATCAGGTGTTCCGCGAACGCAGATTTTCCATCTCCATTTATCCAACCCCTGCGATGTTCCGCAAATCTTTCTTTGAACGACCTTTTTGTAAATCCGATATAAAAGAATTGACATGTGAGTTTATATACCCCACACGGAGGAAATACATCTGCCATATTATTAGTTTTCTTAATCGGGTTATGAGCGTATTTACATTCGTTCATGGTTTTAAACGCTATTCTCAGGCCTCTATTTCGGAAAATAGTGCTAATCCTGGAGATTTCTGGGCTTGTGTAAGTGAATGTCGTGTATTGTTGGTTAGGGAGTGGATCGGGCTGGTGGATACGTTTGCATTTAGTCCGGTTGAGTATTGACTTGGTTACTGCGTCTGGAAAGAAGCTTCTTCTGGTCATATCATATGTAAGGTGAATTTCTTCTCTCCTGTCTTTGGCGGTTATAGAGTATGTAATTGCCCGATTGAAGTGGTATCTAAGTGCCGCTGCTTTTTTGCTGTGGAGGATGATCGGAGTCAAAGTTAATAATATTATCGGTTGTAGTTGGCTTACGGAAAACGTTGAATACTAGTTGTTTGTTGCGTCCGTTTCTCCTAATCGTCATATCTTGAAGGTTGATTGCGCCTTGATTTTCTTCTTCCGTGGTGTAGGCCATGCTTTGGTGGTGGAAACTGTTGAACAAGCTCAGGTGTTGGTCTGCGTCTTTTGGATCCGTCTAGAACAATCAAGGTGTCATCTACGTAACGGGCATAGAACACTATAAGTTTTGTTTCCGATAGGGGAGTCACATGCTTGTAAAAGCTCTTCTGCCATATTGGCGCTTATGGGGGCGGGGGGGGGGGGGCATTAAGATGTCTTCCTTTCTTTATATTAACTACCACCCTGCTACTTAATAATAGTTAATTAAATGTATGACATCGTTCCAAGCTGTTCTATATATTACATGCCATACCTTAGCATTGAAAATTTCCAAGGCTATCATAATGATATCACTAGCACAAGTACCACAAAGAAAAAGGGTACTACTAAGCCCCTAGAAGATAGTCCGCAGCACACATGAACCGCCTTATCTATATAGACATGCAGATTTTCCGGTGCCCAATTGACAATATCAGTATCCCAAAACAGTCTGACAACGATTGTATACATTTTTTTAGCGCACTCTGTATTTCATTTCACATTTTAGCATCGAAAATTTCTAGTGGTACCATAATGCAACATGTTGTATTCTTGTAACAAGCTGGTGAATAATGATTGTATCATATTGTAGGTGAATATGATAAATTGCCTGGTTCCCTGGAATTTGGCCATCAAGAAAATGGTAACTACAGGCAGACGAATTTGCAGAGGGTTATCAAGATGTTTTTCCCTTGGCTGAATACTGTATCATTAGCACAAGTACTACTGAATGAACTTCTACCGTCTTCGAACTTACTAACTACTCTCATATAGTCGTTCATGAAATGTCGTTACAAGTTGTTTGATATAAAACACGCCATATCTTAACATTGACAATTTTCAATGGTACCATAATGGTATCATTAACATACATGTAAGTATCATTGAATCAAATCCGACAATCTTCTAACCTCTTAACTAATCTTATATATTCGTTCATGACATGGCTTACAAGTTGTTTGATATATTACAAGCTGTATCTTAGCACTGAAATTTTCAAGTGGTCCAATAATGTTATCATTATCATAGGTACCACTGAATCAAATTCGGTCATCATCGAACTGTATTTATCGTTGTCAAAAACTTACCTAATAATATTCTATTCGATCATAGGTCGTCGTTTCTAATTGTTTGATGTGTTATTTGCTATATCTTTGCCTTGAAAATTTTAGAGGATGTCTTAATGGTATCATTAGAGCACGTGACATTGAATCGGTTTCGATCATCTTCGTGCGCTGAATCATATCTGTCTTAATAACGTTATATTCGCTCATACCATGTCCTTAAGGCCTCTTACGCACTGTCGACTGGTTGCTAACAACCTCGAGACATAACTAGAATAGTTATCGTTTACGCACGTGGTTTTGGGAACCCATCAGTTGCCGGAGGCCAGAAAATCAAGAGCAAAGTATTCGGCGACTTGGTAGTCGCGCAACCGCTGGGGTGGCTTGTTTCTATTGAAGTCGAGCAGCAGCTCTTTTCTTGAAATGAAGAGAATAAGTCAATAAAACCAATTATAGGTAGAAGAATTGAAAAGTGCTAACAGACTTAATAACATCTACTAACAATGCACTAAACGGCCTGGTATTGTATATTGACCAAAAGAAAACTGGTAAAGACCAACCCTTTTATGACATAGAAAGAGAGAACAACCGAATGGACAATCACGTGAAGGCGGATCCCGTATGGAAAAAGCAACCCGCGATGGAAAAGACTCCCTTAAAACTTAAATTGAAAAAGAAGACACAACAAAGTTGTAATGCTGAGGATGACAATCAAAATATGGCTACCACTTGGACAATAACGAATCAAGAAGCGAGTTAATTTAACAAATTTATTGCAAAGGACGCTATAAAAAGTAATGAACTTACTGTGTACGTTGAAACAGAAAAACCACCAAGGATTAATTTAGTAAATGAGTAAAACCAAACAACAGCCACCAATTCACCATACTTAGAAGAACATGCTTCTCACAAAGCAACACGCGAAAACACGCAGAGACAATAGCCGATCACGTAAAGGCACCGTGGTGTGAAACTGCTGCCAACAGTGTAAACGTGGGAATACCAGAGCTAAACAAGAAATTTCAATGTCATCTTCGATTTCACTGACCCGTAATTAGTCAAAATTAGCTACTCTGATTTCCGTAACAGTTTGTGTGTTGAACAGTGTAATAGCACGAACATTTCGAAGAAGGTCGAAATTGGTACAACCCTAGCGTCAATGAACTTCGGACACCTACAGAATTTTGGATAAGTACAACAAAAATAATTGTAAACAAATGAAAATTACTTTATTGAGTGCACAGAGCTTTAGTACAACTGTCATGTAGCATTTTAACATAAAAATTAAATAAGCGACTTTTTGTAATGTTCCGTTTTCAACACGTTGCAATGAACTTCGTACACCGTACCGTTTATTGCACATTACCACTGAGTGGCGTCACCTTTCCGACGAATGACGCTCCGAAGTCGTTGAGGCATGCTGGACACTAATTTCTGCGTTGTTTCTACTGGAATTTTGTCCCACTCTTCGGAAATACACGCCCGCAACTGCTGCAGTGTTCGAGGCTTCCGCTGTCTGACTTTTCGTTTTAAAATGCGCCATACATTTTCAATGGGTGACAGATCTGGGCTGCAGGAAGGCCAATCAAGCACCCTGAAACGCTGCTGTTGTAGCCAAGCCTTGGTGTTCCGAGCAGCATGAGGCTTCGCGTTGTCCTGCTGAAAGATGCTTGGTCTTCTATTAAACAACTTTTGGCGGGATGGACGCAGATGCTGTTGAAGAATGTTTATATAGGCAGCAGAGTTAATAGTGCCCTCGCAAAAGTGAAGCGATCCTGTCCCGGCTGCACTCATGCAGCCCCACACCATCAGCGATGCAGGCTTCTGAACTTTCCTCTGGTAACAGTCGGGATGATTACTTTCGTGCTTGGTCCTTAGCTCCTTGCGACGTTGTTGCCATACATCACTGCAAAGGTGGACTCGTCGGACCACAGAACACTATTCCACTGAGCAAGGGTCCACTTTAGATTGGTTCTGGCCCATGCTACCCGGCGACGCTTAGCTACAGTGCTCCTAAATGGCTTCCTTTTTGTAGCGTATAAGTAATAGTTGCATCTTCTGATGTAACGGCGGACTGTGCTTTCGGATATGGGTATATGAAAATATTCTCGAGCCCAAACAGTCATTTCACCTATGGGAGTATGCCTGTTTTTGACAATGTAACGTCGAAATACTCGTAAGTCCCTAACATTCAATAATCGCTGTTTGCCTGGTGCAGTCCCTTGTTCTGTTTTCCCGATTTCTCTGAAACGCTTGATGATCCCATTAAGAGTAGAGAGAGAGTGGAACTGATAATTCATGGGCAGTAGCTCGCTGGGATTTGTTATTCTGGAACTGCTGTATACACGTTTCTACTGGCTTACCACGTCCCATGGTTCAAAACAACACGAATACTGTGCTCTGTCGCGTGGACGGTGCTTTTGAAACCTGATGCAAAGCATTCTGGGCGTTTCTACAGCCTTCAGGAAAGTTCTATATGCTGGCGACCCCTTGTGTACGAAGTTCTTTGAAACCTGTTGACAACGCAATTTTACATAAATTTGAATCGATTATTTCTAAATCGATGTTGATATTGTTCCATATACTGAGTAAATCTATTTTCATTAGCCTGCAATCCTCTGTATGCACTTTTCACTGTGTTTTTACCCAAATTACTTGGTGTCCGAAGTTTATTGACGCTAGGTTTGTACATTAGCGCGTGTTCAATCTAATACACCTACAGATTTTCAATGCACTTTACTCAGATATAGTAAGTAATATATCAAACAACTCTTAACGACAAGCTTTCAGCGAAAATAACGTCAAGTATTGCTTTTACCAATCAATAAATATGGTTAGCTCACGAAGATGGTTGGAACCGATACTGTGTCAGTTGCTCTAATGGTCCATTCCTTAAAATTTTCAAGGCCAAGATTTAGCAAGTAATACATCAAACAGCTCGTAACGACGACCTATGGGCGAATATGCAGTTGTTAAGTACGTTTTTGACAATCGATAAATACAGTTCGATGATGTCGAATTTGATTCGTGGTACCTCTTCTAAGAATACCATTATGGTAACGTTAGAAATTTTCAATGCTAAGACATGGCAAGTTAGTAATACACTAGTGGACAAATGTTTGGGGTAAGTGTGTTTTCTAAGAAAACAATTATTTAGAGATTTTATTGTTATGACACCTTTTTACTTACTATTGAATAATTGATCTTTTAATTTGTTTTTAAGTTACATCCAAATAATGCAAATTACACTGGTCAAAAGTTTGGGGTAACAGATAAATAATCATCAAGATATCAAAAGTAAAAGAAATTAATATGAAATCTGACCGCTATTTGACTTTATAACTTGATGAAAATAACTTCTTGATGGTGTTTGGTGCTATTTTAACAGCGGAAGCCTCAATTGCATTGATTAGCAGAATACGAGTTGAATACTGTTTGTCAGCATAAATATCCTGGCTCATAAGATGCCAAACATTTTACATAATGTTGAGGTCGGGACTCCTTGCCGGCCAGTCTAGTGTACGAACTTTGTTAGTGGAAAATCATTCAGTAAAAATTCGTGCTGTGTGGATAGATGCATTGTCTTGCTGCCATACCCATTGTTTTTGTCTGTAGTGTCTCTTGCAGAAAAGAATGGATGTGCTTTGAAGGTCTTCTAAGTATTGGTTGCCGTATATTTGCCCTCAATTACTTTTATCTTCAGGTGACCCGTGTTTGAAATGGCACCTAATGGCATCACATCTCCTCCTCCCATTTGGTGCTTATTTCTGACCAGAGCAATTGGTTTTTAACATAACTGCACATGTTATCAGGTCCATCCATGGAAAAATCGTTTTTCATCAGAAAATACCACCAACCCAAAATCAGTCTTCTCATGATGTGTTTCTGAGCAAATTGAAGTCTTGCTATTTTATTTTTTGGTGTTAATGGCAGTGATTTTTCAATAGCTTCATAGTGAAAGTTCTCACGCTGCAATTCACGCTGCAATGGTTCTGGTTGAAGCCTTCAAATCAAGATTTACTTCGATGCGCGTATTGTTTACAATGTGGCCTGCTGCAATTTCTCTTCTCCTATGGCGTTTTATGCTAGATTTTGTCCGTCTTGTAAGTGCAGATGGGTTTCCCATTTTCTTTCCTGTCTTCCTGTTTTCATTTTTAATTGCCCTGATTACTGTATTGTAGCCAACATGAGCAATTTCAGCTTCTCGCTTGAAGTTGTTGTGTTGAGCATACAATGCATGAATTTCTTTCGTTTCTCATCAGAAATCATCTTAAGACACTTCTTCACATTCCAAAAAATCAATGGACAAATATTGATGCACTTTACTGTAAAAAAATCAGTTATTTACCTGTTACCCCAAACTTTTGCCCAGTTCAGTTTGCATACTTTGCATGTAACTTAAAAACAAATTAAAAGATCAACTTTTCAATTGTCAATTTTGATATATTCAATAGTAACTTAAAAGGTGCCATAACAATAAAATCTCTAAATAATTGTTTTTTTAGAAAACACACCTACACCAAACTTTTGTCCACCAGTGTATATCAAACAACTGGAAATGACGTGACATGAATTTAGTTAGTAAATATATCAAACAACTTGAAGAATAGTTAGTATGTTCGAAGATAGTCGAATTTGATTCAGTGGAATTTGTTTTGAGTTTTTCAAAAATATTTCAATAATTTTGTAAATATTCTTCAAATGGTTTATGTCGCCGCGACTAGTTTGGCCTTTCGGTACTTGGCTTTGTCATTCTTTAATGATTTATTTTTTATCCGGTCCTTGTAATTCACTGTCTAGTGTTTACGTATGTCTCCTATTGTGTATAAAAAAATTGGATCTGCCAGGCGTTGCTTTCGGTAACTTTTAAAGGGCTATTTATGGTAGAGATCTGAATATAGCGAAATCCGTTTTTGATTCAAGAGCTTCTGTTATTCAGGAATGTAGCATGATCTGCGGTATACGTACATTGATTGAGTATATTATCTATTATGTTCGATTGTCACATCATGCGCGTTCAAATCTGCTCCCTAACTTATTGAGTCATCTGTTAAGTCAGTCCATCAATAGAGTATGGATCTGTTCATTCAGCGATTCCATGCAGAACGAATCCAATGAAGACGGGAGAATGGGGTGTGGAAACACGAGCGAGCCTGTGAGGGTGTGGCTGCTGTTGTTGTTATCTCTATTAAAGCAAGTTCTAGTAGACAGCCCATGAGGGTTGATGGAAGGGAGGATTCTGTTTTCTTACCCCTCGTATCCTTTTCCCTCAGACATATTTCTTTTTCCTTTCTTTCCTTTTTTTTTTTTCACTTCTCTCCTTCATTTCCAGGAGGATGTGGTTCTCATAATAGGCGGAGTGAGCGATGGGAAACGGGGTTGTCGAAATGAAAAGAGCGCTCTTCTCCATTTTCTCGATTGGGCTATTGCGTTCTCTGTTCGTTTTCCTGTGAGGATTTTAGGAAATGATGATTGGGGGTTGGTTTGATAGAAGTTTAAGGTGATGGCCTTCCCTCATCGACCTATATCCATCTTCCTTGGGTGATATTAGAGACGGACACGCCTCCGTGACACACACAGTTGACAGGTTTGGTTACCTCCGAGGTCTGGTTATTTTCGAATAAGAAAAGAAGGGCATGCTGGTGGTGGCGGGGAAGGAGTTCCTTTTGGAAATTATTTTTCCCATCCCTTCCCCCATTCTGGTTACCCCTCTCTCCGGTTACCGAAAAAAAAAGTATAGCGTTACTAATAAACAGAGGATTAAGGTTACAGGGAAGCTGTTTTGTGGATCCTCTTAGGATTTGGGGGCACAGCTGAGTTTTGATATATTACAGGAGTCGCTGTTGTTATACTACTACTACTACTACAATTAATAATAATTATAATAATAATAAGAGCACCCGTAATGCTGGGTTCGAATCCAGCTCTGTCTTTACAATGTGTGGTTGATGGTAAAAGGAAGTGACGTCGCCTTCCTTGAAGTTCTCTCTCATTCTCCAGATGGATTCGTTCTTTCTTCCATGTTGGAACTAACCATGCAGAAAATTTGGGGCTCTCTGAAGAGAGTACCCCTTCTTTTTAACCCTCCGTTTCCCATCTCTCCCTTTTACGAATCCATCAATCTCGGATGGATTTTTTTCCCCCTTAAGGAAATTTTTGTTGCTTCCTCTTTTAGAGATTATCGCTGGGATTTTCTTGTAGGCTACGGGTTGTGTATGGTGTATTGTGATTTATGGTAAAAGAATTTGAATTAAGTACCTGAACTGCGAAAATAGTAATCACATGAAATGAAACGAAAATGCGTACAGCGTCGCTGTTGATTTCGCAGGATGCGATCCACTGACCAAGGGACACTTTTTAAATGGATTACGGGAACGAGGCTTAATTTTTTTTTTTTTTTTTCATTTAACCAATAACATGCTCTTAAATTAAGCTGTCATATCGAAGAGGGAATGCGAACGCGTTGATCCTTTTCTTTTCGTTGAAGATTAATGAAAGGAAACTCCCAAAAGCGTCGTTCTCTTGTTCTCTCGAATTTTTTTCCTCCTCCTCCAGATTGCCGTTGGCGCCACTCCGCGGCGAAAAACTTCACTGAAATCCTTCTCCAATCCAGATTTGTGGCTTTTGTGTAATTGATGGCTGCGTTAATTAGAGGCAGTATTGTTAATGTGCATTGCGTCATTGATCCAGTATAAAATATTTATGTAAAGATGCTTTGTCTTTTGTCTACATTTCAAGTAACTTTAAAATAATAACATCGATCGAAAAAAACACATTCTGGATACTAATACAATTAATTAATCATAGATGGCGCTAATTTGTATACTTTATAGATAACCCGCGCTCGTTATATAACCCGCACTGCCTTCATAACGAAAAAAGCATATTAAGTTCGGTGAATGACGTCACACCCTAATCTGTGCGAGCTTTACGGGAGTAACAATGCATGTGAATACAAGCCCAGTCATTGTTTAAGCAAGTTCAGACAGGTCACGTTTGTGCGTGCAATGGTTTAGCAGATGCTCGTTTCTTCAGTTGAAGGTGTAGCGTGCGCACGTAACTGTGGACAATGGATCAAAGAGGAACACAGCCGTAATCGTGCTAACAAAGGGGTCGTATCCATAGCTCATCCACCTTATTCACCAGACTTGGCACCGGCAGACTTTTTCTTGTTCCCATGCCTGAAACGGGCCTTAAAGGAACACAGATTTGCGGACATTCCAGACATTCAAGCAAATGTGACACGTGAACTTAAAGCCATCCCTAAGGAGCTTCCAGGACTTATACACCCGATCCCAAAAGTGTATTGCCTTCCAGGGTGATTATTTCGAAGGACAATAAAGTAAATGTGGCTCTATCTGTTTTGCATTTTGTTGTGTGAACTCATTCACCGAACTTAATTGTCAGAGGTTGTATATTGGTTTCGCTCTGTTTGTGTGTCTGTCCCTCTGCATGTCCTACGATTTCTCGTGAATGTTTTAACTTTTTCAAATTCTGTTTTTGCTATTCTATAGAGACCCTTCTTCAGCTCATCTGATTAGTTTGATATTGAAATTGGTCTACCAGTGACGTGACTATTGAGACCCAACCCCCCTCCCCTATTAAAATTTTTTACTGGCAATATAATTTTTTTATTGTAACGTCATTCGAAAGGCAGTCACGAAAAACAAACGGATATGAAATGATACAGGTGCACTAACATTAAGATCATGTGATATATCAATCGATTCGTACAAACGAGTCATAAATGAGTACAATATTAATTTTTCTTTATCATTTAAGCATTGTTGACGGGAGCTTTGAGCACGCACCCATCACTAAGCTTTGCGAGGCACGGGCTGGTGTTGTTTTAACAATTCATTCAGGTTGGTCGACAAAATGGCAAGAAATAAATTATTTAAAATAAATAAAAAATAAAAATGAAACTAGAAATGAAATTAAAATTTTGTAAACGTTTTGATCGGCTTATTGCCTACTAATTAAGGTACCCTGATAAACTAAGCTGTTAGGCCTATTATTGTCAATGCTAACTTACATCAGCGGCTAAGATCTATTGTTATCAATACTAACCCTATTGTTGAAATTAGCTAATTGCTGTTAGCCCCGTTGTTAATAGCTAATAGATATTAGGCCTATTTTTAATAATTACGTGATGTTAGGCTTTTTGTTATAAATAGGTAATTTCTATTAGGCAAATTGATATAAATAGCCAGTTAAGCCTATTATTTGACATTCATTTAATTAAGTTTTTCTGCATATTATTTCAAGTTTACAATCATATTTTTAAAGCGTTAATCTCGATAAACTTACATTGAATGCCACGCATTATAGAGTAATTGTCGGCGCATTAGGAAAGTACGGCAAACCTTTTCCGCGCCGCCCGCAGTTGCTGATTGGTAGAACGGCTGTCACGTGAGTGTGTCAGCCATTGTTGGCCCAAACGCAGCGATAGATACCATTGAAATGCATGTGCAAGATGCAATTTAGATTAAATTTTTAATGAAATATTCGTTGATTGATCCTCAATTTTAATCCGAATAAGCAAAATTTCAGGATCTTTCAATCTATGCTCCTTGGAGGTTAATAAATTCGTTAAAATATCCGAAGAAGTAATAAGAAGCAAGTACGTTGAAGAAGTAATAAGAAGCAAGTAAGTTTATATTATAACTTCTCTGAATGTTATAGAAATGTTGCATTGTGCAATTTTCAGTCGATCAGGAAATATAATTCTTTGTTGAATCTAGTTCTTTTTAAGAAAATACAATTCAATATAACAAGGTTAAACTGTCTGTGAAACGTGGAGGCAAAACTTGAAATAAAACGTCCATGTTATTTTCATCTTATTTTTAGCAAAGTTAATTATCACTCATCATTAAACTTGAATATAAAATATGAAATTGAATAACGAAAATTTGCTATTTGGGTGAAAGAAAATATAGAAAATTTTAACTATAAGTTTTTGGTAGATTTTTTACGTCAATATTATAAACCTCCATAAATGAATAAATTTCAAAATACATTGCATGTGGAGTTATTTTTTTGTAATTTATTTTTGTAATCAAACGGTTAGTTTTTCCAAATTAGAATTTTTAAAATTTTCTATTAAAATATAATTATCAAAGTAATTTTTATATTTAAATCAAAAACTTAAATTTAATAGTTCCTATTTTATTAAATTATATTTGATATTTTTCATAATTATAATTATACTTTTTTAATAATTTAATTATTTTTATAATTTAATAAAATTAAAATTGGTAAAGTGAAATTTTTGATATAAATAAAAAAATTAATTTGATAAAAGTTTATTAAGTTATATTTTAATAAAACTTTATAAAATTATATTTTGATAAATAAAACTACAAAATCTACAATGTTTTTTAAAATTTATTAATTACATGCAAATCGTTTCTTAAGGATAAATAAATAAAGTGAAAATAAGCTAAAAACTGAATCTAGTTATCATTAAATTGCCTCAACGTTATCATTATTTATATGTAAAAAATTAAAATTGAAAACAAAATTTAAAGAAAAATCAATAGTTACAGAATTTACTGATTGCCAGTTATATTTCCAGACGATAATAATAAGAAAATTTACGAAAAGAATGCATTTAAGACGAATTTTAGAGGAAGCGTAATTCACTTTATAGGGCCATTTGGGCCAACAATGGCGGATTTGGTAGCAGACGACGAAGTTTGCAGTACTTTCTTAATCTAGAGTTTTACGGCGCATTAGATTGTCGTGCTATCTGGCGGTGTCATCAGTCATCATTACGCTTCTCATGGCTGCATTTAGTATTCAATGGACACACTATTACTTCTAGTTACTGCAGTTAGGCTTATTGTAAAATTAGCTGATTAATATTAGGCCTATTGTTAGCAATAGCTAATTTCTGTTAGACCTTTTTTTTTTTTAAAAAAAAAGAAAAAAAGCTAATAAACTATTAGACCTATAGTTACAATAAGTAATTGAGGTTAGGCCTATTGTAGTCCTATTTTAGCAATTTAATAATTGTTGTTAGCTATTGTTATTAATAGTCAATTGCTGTTAGGCCAATAGTAACTCCTTAACTTAATGTAAAAAATCATAATTAGTCCGATTTTCAGAGAGGAAATATTACATGTGCTGCATAGTGTTTTCGCCAGGCATTCTCGAACCAGGGGGTCTAGGCTGAGCTCATCGACAAGCAGTCGACTGTCGACAAGTTTCGATGGTCACGTGGTTAATGACGCATTTGTCGATTCGAGCTAGCATGAACACGACTTGTCTACAGTGTCTACAGAGTCTACAGTGTACACTTGTCTACTTGTCTACAGAGTCTATAGTGTACAGACTCTACACCGTCGATTTTCGAGTGTAGACTTTGACCATCGACAACTGCCTACAATTCTGCCATTCTTGTCTACAATTCAAGAGCAGTCGACTATGCACTTGACGATCGTTATTTCAGAATTTAGCAACAGATTTCTTATTATAATCTTTTTTCCTTCGTTTCCGGCCTGCAGGCTAAATACACACAGCTCAAGAATACACTTTTTCTAAAAATATTAACAAAAACTTGTTTAAAAATATTTACATACATGAAGTACTCTCTTTTGCTACGAAACTTGAACTGTGAAAATGATAATATAGTGTGTCTACAGTTATGTGTTTATGTATGTATTTATGTGCATACATGGATAAATGTTTGAAATTATGTGTAAATGTGTGTAAACTTGTGTATATCAGTGTATATCATCTAGCCATACGTGTGTAAATTTGTGTATAAATGTGTAATATGCCACTTATTGACGGTTAGATTTTGTCGAGATCGACAGCTTGTCGATGAGTTCAGCCTAGACCCCCAGGGGGTCTAGGCTGAGCTCTTCGACAAGCAGTTGACTGTCGACATGTGTCGATGGTCACGTGGTTAATGACGCATTTGTCGATTCGAGCTAGCATGAACACGACTTGTCTCCAGTGTTTACAGAGTCTACAGTGTAGAGTTGTCTACTCGTCTACAGAGTCTACAGTGTACAGATTCTACACCGTCGATTTTCTAGTGTAGACGTTGACCATCGACAACTGCCTTATTCTTGTCTACAATTCAAGAGCAGTCGACTATGCACTTGGCGATCGTTATTTTAGAATTTAGCAACAGATTTCTTATTCAAATCTTTTTTCCTTCGTTTCTGGCCTGCAGGCTAAATACACATAGCTCAAGAATACACATTTTCTAAAAATATTAACAAAAACTTGTTTAAAAATATTTACATACATGAAGAAATATAGTGTCTTGCGAAGTTTGAACTGTGAAAACAATAAAATAGTGTGTCTACAGTTATGTGTTTATGTGTATACATGATGTGTGTATATCAGTGTATATCATCTAGCCATACGTGTGTAAACTTGTGTATAAATGTGCAATATGCCACTTATCGACGATCAGATTTTGTCGAGATCAACAGCTTGTCGATGAGTTCAGCCTAGACCCCCAGGATACGCAAGTAAGAACAGATTGATGCAATAACGATAGCAAAAGATTCCGATCAACCTGGAATCGTGTCGAAGAGAGGTTAACGTTCCTTCAGGCTCGTAAAAGCACACATCATCACATCACTGACATTTTTTGCAGTTCGCACAATGATGAACTTCATTAGATGGACACCTTTGGAAGGGCCGGAAAGAAGAAGCCTTTTGTCTCAAAGGTGAATGCTCTTCGCCGTCTGCGATAGCGTCAGGGGTGTCCTCATTGACTAGTGATGTTTGGACTGCATAGTTTACTTGGAATGTTGAAAAAAACTTCACTCTCTAGCGTGCGAGTCCGTAGGCGCCTAAAGGAGAAATAGATCGAGATTATCACGTGCCTACAGTGAAGGACTTTGCTTGTAGGGTCATCATGTAGGCCGAGTTCTGCTCATAATTCATGTTGACATGCCACATAATGCCCTAGAGTACCAATAGATGTTGGAAAATCACATTCCTGGAGTGATGACAGAATTTTTGTCAAAGCGATGATGCTGGAGAATTTTTGTCAAACGCTACAATCAATTCAGCCAGTTTCAGCGTCATCTAGGAGGATGACTTCTATAATCTGCTTGTAACCGCTGCTCTTATTTTGCATATTACGGCTCAATTGTCATGCTGTTGTCTGTCTGGAAGGATCTGGGGGTTTTGCAACACCGTGCTTTTTTCCCATATCCCTCATGCTACATATTAAAATCCGAGAGGTTTATGACACGTTAACCAGACAGAACGTGAAGCTCTTTTGTAATCGAATGCTTATAAGCCATTCATCACCCATTAAGTTGAGGTCAGTCGTATGATCAGGAATGCAAGTGAGACTGTCCTTGAGTTTTAAAGGAGGCTAGAAAAGAGTTTGTCCCGTGAAAGGAACGATTTGAAAGGGGGGGAAAAGTGGGCAATTAAAAAGCGAACGGCGGACTCGGGACATGACTGACGGCCTCGCTTTCAATTTGGCGTCGGAGGAAACTCAACCTTCTCGGGATTGGGGAATTGAGGAGGAGAAATGGGACGAAAAGAAGGAACCGCAGTTTTGGGAATCAATCCTTTTGCCATCGTTTTGAGTGTGGATTGCCGTGTAATTGGAGGAAAGTATTCTCCCGTTGCTCGCAATCAAATGGGTTTGAAGCACCACCACGTTAGCTAGCAAGCTTCCCCTTCGCCGCCCGTCTCGGAATTAATCTGGCTAAAGCGTCGCTTTAGGTGCGTCATTAGGATCGAGCTTCTCGCGCTCGGTGGCGCTAATATTCCACATGACTAATTGCGAGACAGCTGTTAGGTCTCGTTAGAAAACGATACATTTTGCAAGAGCCAAGGGAAGGGAAGCTCTTCTTGATTGGCCGCATTATTGCAAAGGCGTAAATAATGGCCGCCATATTGAGTTGTTGGAGAAACGAAGACGGTGGAAAGTTCGGGAGTTGATGAAAACTTAGCCCACGTTGATGGTGATGATGATGATGATCCCCTGGTAATGGTTGTGTTTTGATGGGAGTGGAGGGAAATCATCATCGGCAGGCGAAGGAAAAAAATATGAGGATGTGGAAACATGTTCTTGTGGATATGTTCACCTCGGCTTTAATGGTATGTAAATGTGTTTTGTAGTGGAAATTAAGTTCCTAATGAAATGCACGTGCCATAATGGAAAATCGAATTTTTTTAGGGATCATGTTATTGACTCTGCTACTTTAAGTCACTACTTTCTTTTTTACACACCACTGCTTTAAGTCACGTCATTGCCGCTTACAGCATATATCCTCGTATAAGTCGCTCCCGTTGATAAGTCTTCTATCCTACCGTAAAATTTAGGGTGCTTCTTTTACTCCTTCTATCCTACGTGGACTTAATATAGATGCTATTGGTAAGATTGGTATTTCACGAACGGTATACCCTTCATGGACTATAGCCATCTAAAAGAATGCGCTATGCGAAGGTTTTTGTTTTTATCATTTTCAGTTTCTTCGTTTAGGTTTTGTTTTCAGGTATTTAAAAACAGATATTGGGAGGGCTACATAACAGACCTTTTCTATATCAAATTCAGTTATTCCGAAGTTATGAAAGGATTAAACGAAGCGAGACATCGTCGTTTCCAAGAAAGGGATATCAAATCTACAACTCCATTTCAAAATTTTAGCAAACTTAACAAATAATCTTTCACCTGACTGAAACAACTTTAATTTCCGATCAAAAAATACTTTCAGAAAAAAGAACAATGATATTGTCGAAATAATAGATAAAATAACTTAACAATAACTGAAAAATTTCGAAGAAAAAGTGATTTTGAAAATTGAAAATAAAGAGAAACAAAAAACCCACTCGTTTCAAAAGTTTAGCAAATGGAGCAGTCCATTTCGAAAGTTTAGCAAATGCTGTTTGTCATTAGCATATAGCACAGATCATTAGAGGTGGAGGGGAGAGAATTGTCATTTATACCTTAGATACTGGGATCTGATGTGATTATATGTAATAAAGATGGGGAAAGCAGCACAGTTAACTGCGAGAGAAAAGCTCCAAATTTACGAACAACGAAAGGCGGGAAAAACCTTAAAGGAAATTTCCGGGAGCGTTCACAGATCGAAATCAGCAATATCACGATGTCTACAATGACGTCTTGGAAGAGACGTCTCAAAGACTACTACATGGAGGGTCTCACCAACTTGGTTACAAAGCTCGAGTACCAAAAGTTAAACCTGCGTTGAATCAAAAACAACGCAGATGTCGCGTTGACTGGGCCAAGAACCATCTCCACTGGACCACGGAGGAGTGGTCTAAGGTCATATGGAGTGACGAATCTGCGTTCTGTGTCTAGTTTGGTGATGGAGGGGTGCGTGTCTATCGCAAAAGGGGAGAAGAATTCAGCCCAACATGCATACGGCGCTAAATAAAGTTTCCCAAGAAAGTTATGATCTGGGGATGCATGTCCTCCAAAGAAAGAGGCGATCTCTGCATCCTGAAAACTAGCGTTAATGCTGACTTGTACATCGAGATGATGGAACATTTTCTCATTCCAAGTATAGAACGTTTGTATCCAGATGATGACGCCGAATTTGTATACCAGCAAAAAATGCTTCATTACATACGGCGAAACGTGTGCTCTAGATTTGCAAGCAGAAACATCCCCGTTCTAAATTGGCCTGCCAACTCGCCTGATTTAAGCCCAATTGAAAACATTTGGAAACGAATGCAGCAAGAGTTGCAACAGTCGAGCTGTGCCACTGTAAACGAACTGGTTGACAACATTAAGAAAGTGTGGGCAACAATCAGTGAACAAGAATGGCAAAAATTAGTTGAGTCCATGCCGCGAGGGCTGCGGGCTGTGATCCGATGCAAGGGGCATCCAACCAAGTATTAATGTTTTTCTTTAATTAAAAATCTTTTAGTTTAACAATGTAAAAGCATGCAGTAGTTTGCTTCACGATTTGCTAACTTTTGAAACGAGTGGGTTTTTTGTTTCTCTTTATTTTCAATTTTCAAAATCACTTTTTCTTCGAAATTTTTCAGTTACTGTTAAGTTATTTTATCTATTATTTCGACAATATCATTGTCTTTTTTCTGACAGTATTTTTTTGATCGGAAATGAAAGTTGTTTCAGTCTGGTGGATGATTTTTTGTTAAGTTTGCTAAAATTTTGAAATGGAGTTGTACTAAATAACATTGACAAAACCAGAACGGCGCCATTCCTGAGGGTAAAAAGCAGGCCAGTCTTAGACCATCCACCAGCCGCACTCCTGACGTCGTCTGGAAAATTCGGCACTCGTCACCGGATGTAACCCACCAACACAATGGGCCATTGCACGGAAGGTAACGACCTCTGTGTATAGGGTAAACACAATTATCAACCGTGATTTACAACTGGAGAAGCGATACAAGAGCCACGTTGATAAGTTGTTGCCATGCCATGTTCAAGAGCGACGGACCAACTACCATAAACTGTATGAACGCTACCTGGCGGGTTAAAAGTGAAAATACGTGGCCCACTAGATGAGACGTATGTTTATTTAAGCGACTGCAACAAGAGCCGAACCATTTTTTACACCCAAGGAGTTCTAAGAACTTGAGAAATTGGTAACGTTAATGCAAGGAAATGTTTTCAAAAGGTTTCATGATCGTGGCGAGATACAGCAGCATGTTAACTTTACATAGAGTTGAGTCAAAAGCCAACATCAATGCCGTGTACTATCAGACTATAGACACCACGAATTGATCTCGGTGTACTGAGTTCCGGCCTTCTCCGGTAGAAAGCGCAATGCATGGCTGCCAGATTGAACACGCTCATAGGGCGAAAGGGGTTTTCCACCTTTACTGACCCTCTTTAACTTGTTACCGTAGATTCAAACATGGGTCTAGTTCAGTCCTCTCAGTGGGTCGATGAAAATTCGCCTTGGCCAAAAAAAAAAAAAAAAAACCACGCAGGTTCGCTCTATTGCCAAAGTCATGTTGACCGTGTTTTATTCGATCAGAGAGTGAACCAGAATTACTACCTGCAAGTTCTGAAACGCTTTAGAGAAATTGTGTGGAGAAACAGGCCAGAATTTTGGCGCAGTCGGAACTCGTTTTACCATTATAACAACACGCCAGCTCACTCAACGTTGTAAGTTCGTGTTTACTAGCCCCAGCAGGTTTTTTCTTGTTTCCCAAACTGAAGGCAGTTGAAAGGGAAGAGATTTGGCACAATTGAGCAAGAAAAATTAGCCGCACTGAGGGCGATTCCCAAAAGGGATCGTACGCAAATTACGTTATCCCTTTTCCTTAGAATTTTATACCCCCCTCCCTCTCTCCGTGTCAGCAAATGTCATACTTTTATAACCCCCCCACCCACCCACCGGTCATGTCATCATGACACGAATTCTATTAACCAAGATGTAGATAAGCCTGTATAAAGGTAATAAAATAAAAATAATGCCAACATAAAGGGAAAAAAACCCTGACCGGTTTGGATGCATAACGAAATATTTCGTTTTTACTCCATACATTGAAAGTTCCATATGTACCTTGTCGTGCCTTGAAGTAAAAGTAAGTTGCACACCACAATGTTGGTACTCTTCGTTGTGTCGACAACGTCATGGTTTCTCGAGTTTGTTCACATTACCCAGAATTAGACCTAGGACAAATTATGATGAACTAACTTTCTCCATTTTATATGCTTGCACAATAATATACAGAGTGTCTCAGAACTCTTTGCCCAAACTTAACAGGAAAGTAGAGGGGGTGTACATGAACGCTTTTTGCAATAAATCCATTGTCGGAAATGACTCAGTGTCCAACAGTGGCTCATTGAAAGATCACCTTGCAGGCTACAAATGACTAGACATGTTATCTAATTAATTTTATTTATCATGCAGCTTACAGCAAAGGTTATCACAGTGTACATAATAGCGTTCAAGAGTTCAAAGATTCCAGGATAACGCTTCCCACAAGATCGTCCGCCGATTCCACATCCAGCACATGGCCCCACAGGAAGAAGTCAATGCACGTGAGATCAGGTGATCGTGGTGGCCAGTTAATGGGAAATCTTTTTGGAAATATGAGATTCAGAAAATCACGAAGCTCGAGGGTGAAATATGGAGATCCCCCCATCATCTTGAAACAACATATCCAGGCGAATCACCAAAGTATGTCCTCCAAAATCTCTGGTAAAACGTTCTCAATGAAAATGCAGTATGCGTTTCCAGTTAGTTGAGAAGACATTGTTGGGCACTGAGTCATTTCCGACCAGGGGTTTGTTGGCAAAAAGTGTTCATATATATCCCCTCTACCTCCCTGTTAAGTTTGGGCAAAGAGTTCTGAGACAGCCTGTATAAGAAGTATAGGCACTGCTTCAGGTGGCAAACGCAGTGGTGCTACCCTATCGACAAAATTACAAATACTGTGTTGAGATTAGCACTATTAAAATTCAATATAATTGTGATTTACCTTGTAC
Organism: Rhysida immarginata; assembly: GCA_023313115.1. Classification (NCBI taxonomy): domain Eukaryota; kingdom Metazoa; phylum Arthropoda; class Chilopoda; order Scolopendromorpha; family Scolopendridae; genus Rhysida; species Rhysida immarginata. The sequence continues at coordinate 358,113 of JAHWFO010105724.1, forward strand.
CGGGCTTTGCAAAAGTTCTGTTACACTGTTTTACACCTCCCAGAAAATGAACTGCTCATGATTTGGATAATTCCATTTCCACAAAAGGATCAACTAATATATTGGAAATTACGTGTTAACCTCTGAGTGATCCTAATGTCCACGACAAAAGCGATGGAAACGAAACGAGTAGAGATCGCTGCTCTCCTGCGCGCGGGTCACACGAAGTCCGAGATTGCCAAGCACCTCACAGTCAGCCGGATGACCATCCACAGAGCTGCGGACAGGCTCAAGAATGGGAGAGACCTTAAAGATCAACCTCGTT
>JAHWFO010105725.1:0-14393 GCA_023313115.1 Rhysida immarginata
ATTCGCCGGATCGCTCCAAGGAGGAATGGTGTTCCTCATCCTACGCACTCCTTCATTGTTACCTTTGAGGGAACAGTTTTGCCGGATACCATTTACATCGGTTATATACACTGTCACGTGAGACCCTTTATTCCCAACCCGTTGCGATGCTTCCAATGTCAGAAGTACGGCCACACGAGAACAAACTGTCATTTTAATGCAGTCTGTTGTAAGTGTGGCCTGCCCGGACATGAGATGGAAGATTGTTCAAACGAGTTCCGGTGTTGTAACTGCAAGGGAGCCCATTCTGCCATTTCAAGAGACTGTCCTATTTGGCGGAAGGAAAAGAAAATCCAAGAGGTTCGTGCCCTTGGGAATTTGTCTTTTCCGGAAGCGCGTAGGCAGGTAGAACAAAATGAAGTCCGTAACTATGCAGCAGTGGTTAAGAGTCGTCCTTCTATTAAGTCAGTTGGTACATTACCTGATTGGAGTATCGCATACTTTTCTTGTGGAACTTCCACCTCCATAGGACCATCTGCTAGCACTAGTCGTACTTCGAAATCAATTACACCATCTGGAACTCCTCCTAAAACTTCGGAAAGGGAAGATGGCAAGAAACGCTCGTCACCTTCTTCTGACCCCTCCAAAATAAATAAAACAGCAGTTTGAAAATAAAACACCCTTTCCATCTGTAGATGAGGCTGTAGAGGATTTCACTTCCCTCATCCTCCATGCGGCAGAACAATCCATTCCTAAGTGTAAATCCTCGTCCACGAAAATCCCAGTGCCATGGTCGAATGAAGAATGTGCCCTAGCGGTTCGAGAACGTAAGAGAGCTCTCCGCATTTTTTCCGCACAACCAACTCTCGAGAATCTTATTACTTATAAGAAAAAAGGGCCAGTTGTAAACTAATCATTTCCAATAATAAGAAACTCTGTTGGAGAGATTATATCTCCTCCATTAATATAAACACTCCCCTTCAAACTGTATGGAACATGATTAGAAAAATAAATAGGAAAAGACTCCCGGATAAACTCCCTTCTCTCATTGAAAATGGTCATACATACTCTGACCCGAAAGAGGTAGCTAATATCCTCGGAAGGGCATTTGCTGAGGTTTCACGAATAAAAAATTGCAGTTTCTCCTTTCAAAGACGAAAATTTTTCGAGGAATCGCATGCTATAAATTTTAAATCCCGAAACCTCGAAAAATATAATCTTCCGTTTGACTTTACGGGAACTACATTATGCCCTTCGTTGCTCCAGAGATTCTGCTCCAGGTCCAGATGGAATGTTATACTCTTTCCTGCAACATCTGACGCAGGAAGCTTATGGCCACCTTCTCTCGTTATATAATTACATCTGGTCTTTAGGAGAGATTCCAACAATATGGAAAGAGACAATTGTTATTGCTATTCCAAATCCAAATAAAGACCACTCTTGTCCTTTAAACTATCGACCAATGGAATAGCAATACTTTTGCAGATATACGGCCTTACAGGACGTCTTCCCTCTTTCTTGTGTCATTTCATGGCGAATAGAACCTTCCGAGTTCGCGTTGAGTCAATGCTCTCGGATCCTTTTACGCAGAATAATGGTGTTCCACAGGGAAGTGTGCTGAGTCCCTTCCTCATTGCTATTAATGAGGCTTGTTCACAACTTCCATCCATTGTGAACTATTCCCTGTACGTTGACGACATCGCCATTTACTGTCCAGAGTCATCAATGTTCCTTATTGAACGTCAACTGCATCTAGCCATCAACAAGCTTGTTACCTGGGGCAACGAAGTAGGCTTTATATATTCACCCCAAAAAACAAGGGCCGTCCACTTTTGTAATTTGAGAGGTCTCCATCCAGACCCAGACCTTACACTATATGGATCTCCTATCTCAGTGGTGGACTCCCAGAAATTCTTGGGTCTGACCTTTGATAGGAAACTATCATGGCTCCCACATCTTCGTAATCTAAAAGCGAGATGCTTACAAGCCATGAATGTTTTGCGCTGTATTTCCGCTACCAAATGGGGCGCTGATAGGAAGATGCTCTTGTTTTTATACGGCTCCCTAGTTAGATCTAAATTAGACTATGGAAGCATTGTTTATGCCTCAGCTTCAAAGAGCACTTTGAAACTGATAGATCCCGTCCATAACCGAGGCATAAGAATTGTCACAGGAGCTTTCTGTACAAGTCCGGTAGAGAGCCTTTATGTGGAGGCTTCTGAACCCCCATTATGGTTTAGAAGAGCCAAGCTCCTCCTCAAATATGCTCTTCGCGTATATGGTGAAAGTCAGCATCCAGCTTTTGCCTGTTTTTTTGATAAACCTAATATCCCTCCCCATCACTCTTTTAGAAGCATCAATAATTGGTTCCAGAATCTTCTGGAGAGCCTGAACCTCTCATTTCCAGCCATGCATAGCCGAGAGGTCAGAGATGTCCCTCAGTGGATTCTCCCCCAACCAGACGTAAATTACAACTTATTTGCTGGGAAAAAATCAAACTTTATGGAAGCTGAAATTAACGCACTCTTTAAGGTTTTTTTAGAAACCCTTCCTGATGGCTTCCACATATATACAGATGGGTTCAAATCAGAGGACGGAGTTGGCTGTGCGTTCTTATAGATAACAGTGTATTTTCCTATCATTTGCCAAACAAATCTTCTAAGCGGAATTGGTACTGATAGCCAAAGCATTAGAGTTCGCTTTTAATTATCCAAATTCCAACATCTGGATATTCACTGATTCACTGAGCGCTTTGCAATCTTTGGAATCTTTTAATTCTATAAACCCTTTTGTTCAAAGAATCCATGAATATCTTCATTATCTGGATTCACAAGGTACCAGTATTCATTTTGTCTGGATCCCTAGTCACATGGGTATCCTACAAAATGAACGGGTCGATAAGGCGGCAAAACATACGATTACTCAGTTACCGATCTCTGAATTGCTTTCAATCCCCGAGCATTTGTACCCGGTGATTTCCAAAAAACTCAGATCTTCTTGGCAGGATTCTTGGCCTCTGAACCCTGCTAATAAATTATTTGAAATAAAGCCTGCCATCACACCGTGGTCATTACCTTGTCTAACAAACAGTCGAGAAGATGTCGTTCTTACTCGGCTTAGGATTGGTCACAGCCGTCGTACTCACATCCATCTATTAAAAAAAGAACCAGCGCCAATGTATACTTGTGGAGCAATGCTGACTATTAAGCATATTCTAACCCAGTGCCCTTTACCCACTAAGCTACGACGCTCATTAGGGCTGAATCATTCCTTAGACTTTTTGTTGGGCAACAACAACAACAACAACCCTATAATTTTTAAATTCATATAGTCATCCTTTTATTGCTTTTGCATTGTATATATTTGATCATTAAGTATAGGTTTCATTTAGTGCCATTTACACACTAATCATATTCGTCAGTTTTTATTAGGGGACAACTCAGAAGAAAATAGATTTTTATCATCTATTTTATAGTCAGTTAGTGCCCTTTACACACTAATGATTTACACAGCCGTATATGGGAGAACCCTAGCGAAAAATGTCTGTTTTTAAATTTATTAGTGATTTTAAAATCTCATAGTCATAATTTTCATTGTTTGTCCATCTTTGTCATTCAAGTTTTTATAAATTTTTTTCATCTGATTTTTTAAAACTTTTGGCCCATAAACTGTGGGTTTTTAAACTTTCTGTCGGGCCCAAAATGGCCATAGCAGCCGACGCCCTAAAATTCCAACCAACCAACCTAAAATAAATAACAACGATTGATAATTTAAGCAAATGAGAACGCTCCTTAGGGATCGTCCGTAAATTACGTAACGCAAAATTTGCTCTTTTTCTAGCTTCCTTTTCCCTCTTGTTACGCAACCGTAACACACATCCCTCTTTCCCATCATTAATTACGGATCCATATAATAAATTTATTTATTTATTAGAGGAAGATACAATGGCGCCGTCCGGGGACCGGTATGGTATAAAACCGACGAGTTAGATCCCCATGGGCTACTAGAAATAAATACAATAATAAAACTTGCTCACTGAAGATGGAAACATTGTTTCCGAAATGTACATCTGAGTCATTAAAATTTATTATGTGGAATAGTGTTTTCGGAGTTATTTTTCTTTGTATAGTTGTGTCCACAGTTTTTGGCTTGATTCCTTTGTATAAAATAAAACGTACAGTTAGTAGTGACATATAAGGAGAAAACGATGTTGGAAAAGTTAAACAAAATGGGGCAAATAAAAATGAAAACAATAATAATGAGAGGGTACTTAGAACTTCGTCATATTTGTTTGACTTCATATTAGAGTAACGTCATCATTATTTTTCGATTGAAAAATGGAAGGAAAAATTCTGCGACCTGGATTCGAACCAAAAAAATAAAAAGAAAAATAATTATTAGTGGTTGGAGGTTATCTCCAATAATAATTATTATTATTTATCTATGTAACTTCATCATATTTGACGAACTCCAGATAAAGAACGAATCATTTTCCAAAATGGTTTTAAGATCCTGACACGTCATTGTAGATACCATGTGATTCTTAGCCGCATCTGCCTGTCCACTACGGAGAAGGCTTTGAGTTTTTTTCATTTTCTCAGTGTCAAATGTGAGTTTTGCTGACGCAATTTCGTGTTCAAATTGCCTTAATTCCATTTTCGCTTTCAAATAATCCATATAAGGTGGTGAAACATTGTATCTTGAAAATTATAAGTCTGTTCTTTTCCATAGAAAGATAAAAGGCATGACCATCGTTCTTCTTGTTTAAAAATGTTGAATGTTGCAACAGATATTCCCGAATCATTTATAATATCAAATCCTTTAAGAGGAGTGTATCGCCAATGTCAAAAGCGTTTTGTATCTTGTTTTTAAGATCATCAAGAAGTGGCTTAGCAATTCTTTCATGGAAATTTGATAAAATAGATTGCTCATTCATTAGAGTTTTCTTTTTTTATTAAATTTAAAGATGTGCAATGAGTTGAAACATGTAGCAGTTCTAGAGATCTGCTGAAATTTTTTCCTTCTTCTAAATGGTTTTCAAATTCTTCAATTTCTCTCAACCTGTTAATGGTTATTTTACTGTTAATTAGGTTGAAAACTATCGAACTTTTCTGTAGCGATAAATTTAACTGATCCACTCAGCGGCGGATTTAAAGTAAAATGAATGAGGGGGCTAAGCCCCATCCACTGGTCAGTGATGTCATACTCAATTAGGACAGTAATTAAGGTACTTAAATAAGAAAACTAGGTATAAAAAAATCAAAGTTGTTTATTTTTTAACAAATACAATGGATACATATAGTAATTATATTATGATTTATAAAGCATAATATTATACAAGAAGAAAAGTTGGTAACATAAATATTAAAGTAGGCCATTTTTTTATATTATTTTAAGAAAGTTTAATTTTAAGTGAATTTCTTTTCGAAAATTCTTCAACGATTTCTTCGAGTTGAATATTTTTAGATATATAATCATTTTCGATGTGAATAATAGCTGTATTCGAAAATCTGTCTTGAAGCATTGTATTTCTTAGGTAAGTCTTGACTCTCCTCATCGCAGAGAAGGAACGCTCAGCAGAAGCTGACGAAATTGGCAGCAACAGGGAAAATTTTACTTATGTTTGGGAATGTTTCGTTATGTTTTCGGATAAAGGATGTCATGTCTTCATCGGAATCCTTTGAGTTAAAGGCGTTTTTTGCTACAGTAACCTCTGCTTCAAGCAGATTCCTGTCTGTTTTTAAAATATCTTGAAAATGTTCTAAAAGATATTTTGCCTCTTCAAAGTTCAAGACGAAAAGTTCATTTATTGACTTGGCCAATTTTAAGCTTTCTGCACTAAACCGTTCTTTTAGTTTGAAAATAACTATCATAAGCCCTGTGATAAAGATTGTTTTGACAAAACTTCGCTAATGATACCTCTGGGTCTGATGTTTCGTGGAAGTCCCTGTTCCCTGTTGTAGTTTCTACAAAGAATTGGTTTAGGTTTTGACTGAGTTCAATTTTGCGTTTCGCACGCCTTCTTTAGGCTTATACTATGTTCTTCGGCAAATGTAGATATTTTTGTCCATACTTTTTTAAAATGTATGCTCAGTCTGTTTTCTTCGAGGGAAGAAATAACACCTTCGACTATTTCAGCAGCATTACCTAGGTTCTGGTCTTGTTTTTGAAATGACTTGCTTAAAACATTACAGAGGTTTAATATCTCATACATGATGTGAAGAGATAGGACAAATTCGCATCTTAAAAGCGAAGATAAAATTCCACTTGCTTCCACAGCATCTTTATCTTTATTCTCACTTATTTCTTCCTCTAATGTTTTAATTATTGCTGCAAAATTAGTTAACAAGCTTTCACAATTATTGTATCGGCAAGCCCATCTAGTAGAGCTAAGGCTAGCTATTTCGAAATGGTTAATTCCGAGGTTTCGCTGGACATTTCTTAGAATATTTTGGTTGATGGTTTATTGAAATGGATATAGACACTTTCAATAACATTGAAAAAAAAATCTCAAGGCCTGAATGGACAGTTTTCACTTTGCTTTGAAGGCCTGCATGCTTGCCAGACATTACACTAGCTCCATCATAAGACTGTTTTATCTAAGCCAACATTTTAAGCTTTTCTTTTATAATGCTGAACAAATTTCAGCATCCTGGGCACCAGAACAGTCCACAAAAAATAAAAATCGCTCATAAAATTTAAAATTTATCACATAATGCACACAAATAGAGAGCTGTTCTTCTTTAAAACATCTTGCTTCATTGGCTATCAGAGAAAAGAATTTAGCTTTTTGGATTTCTCCAGCGATTTTACTCTTAATCATTTCAGCTATTGTATTTATTATTGTATTTTGAATTATTGTATACTATTTTGAATAGTTAAAATACGAGGGTTGGGGCATAAGTCATGGCAACTATTTTTTTTCTCATAGCTAAGGGATGGTATCACAAAATGTCATATGTCTCGAGGAAACCGTTCATTCACAGTATATTTCCACAACACCAGATGGCTCTGTGATTTCCTTTTGTTGCATCCAGAACAATGTTATACCAGTTCTTAGTCAACCGCCGTGCAGGATGGATGTAACCCGAATTGAACAACGCTCGTATATCAATACAGCCGGTCTCCGCTGGCTTTGGTAAGAATGGAGCACCCACTGTACTCTCCGGATTTTTCTCATGTGATTTTGACCTTATACGGACGGTAAGGAACCATTACGTGGTAGACAGCTTCGGCCACGAATGGACATTGCAAATACGCGTATTGTACAACAGGAGATGACCAGATTTCCACATGGTGAAGCAGATGATATGGGCGCCTGTCACATTGTTGGCAGCGTACTGTGAACGTTCAGGGGACTACTTTGAGGCCCTTTAGAATGGATATGTGTGCTGCAATGAATCTGGAACATGAAAGTTGTAACGTTATATCAACTACCTTAATAAATATGAAGAGCAAAATATTTCCGTGTTGTTAAATGTCCATACCTTTCCTCCATTCCTTGTCCTTTCATCTATATATTTCACATTTTCCACTCACGGTCGAATTCTCACAAAAAAAATAGTTGCCATGACTTATGCCCCAACCCTCGTATTTAGCGTATAAAATATGAAAATTGTCATCATAACGAGCTAATAAGTCACAGAACTCTAAAAAGTTTTCTAGATTTGAAGACGTTTTTTTTCCATTATGACCCCTGCTTGGTCATTGTAAGTATTAGACCAATAATTTTTTTTGCATAGCCAGTATTTATATCAATTTCTCGTTCGTGTTGAGTTAAAATTTTATCTTGCCTTTGTTTTTGTACTTCTATAATCATGTAACTTTACTTCGCTATCTTTGTGACTTAAACTTTTATCATGTTGTGTCAATTTTTTTTTTAATTTTTTCCAATCCGAAAGCCCACCATTAACGAAGGGATCCATAGGACGGCTACCAAAGTGACGATAAGAAAAACAAAATACTTTATCCAAAAATTGACTGTACTCTAACCAGCTATATTCTTGAAAATATTTTGATGAAAAAGATCTGTTTTGGGACTTAAATTTAGTCAGCGGATAATTTTGTAATCTAGGTTGGGAGGGACTGCCGTCTTTTTCTCCTAAATCAGACTGCACCCTTACTTTGTGTACACATGGACCCTGTGGTGTTTGATTCATTGTCTCTTCAGCTATCAGCACTTGGTCCGCTGACGAATACGCTACAGCTGCTGCTGCAGAAGTGGTGGGCAGTACTTCATTTGATTTGGAAGAATGGGACGGGGATTTCTTCCTTTTTCCTCCAAAGATTCCAAAAAATTTGCGAATGTCTCCTCCACTCATATTTTGACAAGCGAACAAATCTCTTGATTGTTATAAAATAGAGAGAATACAACTTAAAAGCAATCTTTCAGAAATAATGTCAAACAATAAATTACAATTACTTATTCTAACATGAACTTGTTATGTGAGCAAATAAAATTTTATTTTGGAGTTAAAACTTACCGTTGAACAAGGAAGTGTACAAGGTGAGCGGCCGTTCCCGCGAAACAGGAAGTGGGAGACCGAAGCGACCTCTTGGGAGGGCTTCGGTAAAAATTAAATTGGTAATTTTTTAAAATATTGTTCAAAATTAAATGCTAAATTTAAAAAAAAATTGCTAAAAATTAAATTGGTAAATTTTAAAACATTTTCCAATTTTTCAATAGGGGGCTAATCAACTCGCTATAGCCCCCCCCCCCCCCCCCTAAATCCACCGCTGGATCCACTATAGCTAGTAGATCAGCCAAAAAGAGAATCATCAATAAAATATTGGGTGAAAGTAATCTATCATCTGGGAGGTTAGTTCTTCCGCGGTTGTACGTCTGTTCGCTTGCACGCATCTCTGTAGATGTCGTTCACCTCTGTCATCTATGGCCCGTGGTGCCCCACACTTGGCACGTCGCTGATTTTGGGTACTGCCTTTCTGCCATGCACGGTAACTTTCACCACAAAACTAGCAGTTTCGGAAATACTGCTGCCTTTGGCTCAGAAGCCGATGATCATGCCCTTTTGGAGGTCGGATAAATCTCTACGTTTCGCCATAACTCCAACAATCGCAATGTTTTCTGCTTCCCTCTGACACCCTTCTTATACCCCCCCCCCCCCTACTCTGATATTGGTACTTACCTTCTGGACGTAACTATTTTCCGCTGATGTCGAACGTAGGGGGTGTTCACATTAATGTGACAGGACAGTGTAAAACACCAACTAATTATCTATTTTAATCTTAATTTAGATTGCTTTACATATGTTTAAAACTTAAGAATTTGTTAAATGTGGCTGAAAACAACAACAAATGTTTATGAAAGGTTAAATAACTAAAAAGTTTGAAATGTACTTTTTTTTTTCATTGAACAAAAACACCGATGTTAGTTATTTGTTTAAAAATGGTAGCAACCCTATTTGGGAATGATCAATATTTGAAAATAATTTGTTACATTTTAACTTCATAGCCTCCGGTGTGATCAGTACGTCCACCCGCGCGTTGGCCATGAGCGGCGACCCGAAATCGGGGGAAAGGGGAGTTCTGGTGGTTGCGGGAAGACTATTCTGGAACAACACACTACTTTGGCCCCTGCTTCTCTGATAGAAGGGAATCTGAAACGAGCCCGTTCAGACCAATCGGCTGGTCGGACCTCCTTGGAAGTTCGGCTTGAGGGTTAGGCTATGCCTATATCCCCCCGTATCCCTGGTGCCAATGTGCATCCCCTTGTTGGGCTCGGTGGTGGGTGGGGAGCGAGGAGGCTGAATATAATTTACTTTTAATATGGGTAAACACAACGCCTTAACAGGACAAGATGGAAGAAAAGAGCTCACATGCAAAAAACCTCGGTTTCTTGTAATAGAGCTAGAGAATGGAGCATCCTTTAAGACAGTATCTCCGTTTTTCGTGGCAAAGGATCTGCAGAGAGTAGCAGATGATGTTAAATCAGTGAAACGACAGTTTAACGGGAATTTGCTTGTTGAAGTTTATAACGAGAAGCAAGCGGAAAATTTATTAAAAATGAAAGATTTTGTTAACAAAAAGGTAACTGTGAAATCTCACGGAATCTTGAATTTCTGCAGGGGTGTATTTTCCTGTAGAGAATTGCAGGAATTCAGTGATGAAGACCTACAAAATGAACTGAAAGATCAGAATGTGGTAAAGGTGCAGCGAATTGTTTCAAAAAGACAAGGGGTTGCTCACCCCACTAATTCCTTCGTAGTAATCTTCGAAGGAAATCAGATTCCAGAATTTATTAAAATAGGATATCTAAGGGCAAAAGTAAGGCCATATGTACCCAATCTTTTGCGGTGTTTCAACTGTCAGAGATTCGGGTATACAAAGGCTTCTTGCAGAAACAAACCCATCTGCTACAACTGTGTTCAAAGTGATCATGAAATTGGTAAATGCAATTTTTCACCTTGTTGCAATAATTGTGGAGGAACACACTCGACATTGTCGCGAAATTGCCCAGTTTGGATAACTGAGAAACGCATACAAGAATTGCGTGTAACGAGACAGTGCTCTTTTAAAGAAGCACGTGATTATTACCACCAAACTGTGAGAACTTCTAAAAAATCTTATGCTGATGCTTCGCGGGGCAAGATAACCCGCAGTGTGGGAACAATGAATCTAAGCCTGAAGCTCAAAATTTCCAAACGAACAGAAAATAAAGATAAAACGATAAAGAAAAAAATTAACAAAAATAAGGAATCTAATAAAGGCAACCCATCTAGCTCTCAGGAATACAATACCCGTTCCAGAACAAAATTAGAACAAATAAAGGATGGCGAGACATCTCATTCTCCTGAAATGGATATTTCGGATGAGGAAATGGCACTCTAATTCAGTGTTTCCCAAGAAGAGACAACGGATTTATATAAGCATAGCCAACAAATATCCAAATAATGGCTCTCTTGCAATGGAATATCCGAGGTCTTTACTCAAATCTTGAGGAGCTAAAAATCATTACTAGAAGTAGCTCTCCTTTCTGCATTGCATTACAAGAAACGATGTTAAAACCTCAGCAGACTCCCAATTTACGCGGATACTCAATTATCCGCAAAGACAGGGCATGTGGAGGGGTGGCAATTTTTGTTAAATGCATCATCCCCCACACAATAATTAACCTCAAGACAAACTTTCAAATTGTTGCAGTGAGAATACATCTACCAGCATGTTTCCTCCTAACAGTCTGCTCAATTTACTTACCACCAGACGAAATTATAAATGAAACTGAATTGGAAGCCGTCATAAATCAACTCCCACATCCTTACCTTATAATGGGTGACTTCAATGGCCACAACCCTCTCTGGGGATCAAAAATAATATCAGAAAGAGGTCGCACAATAGAAAATATCATAAATAACCTGAGCCTATATATCCATAACAACTCTGCCCCAACCTATATGCATTCCTCAAACGGTACCTTTTCGTGTATTGACTTAACACTCTCTACACCATCCCTCAGCCTACATTTCGATTGGGCCGCAGGAGAAGAACTTTATGGGAGTGACCACTTCCCCATATTTTTAACCAAAACCAGCAGTGTTCCTTTACAACTTGCTGGCCAACGTTTTAAATATGAGAAGGCAGACTGGGGAAAATTCCAGCAATTTTATAAATTCACAGTTAACGATGACCTTTCCATAAATTCTCTAGTCAAGGAGTTTGCTGAGAACATCCGAAATGCAGCGAGAAATTCCATTCCACTAACAACAGGTTTGCCAAACAAAATACCGGTCCCCTGGTGGAATAACGATTGCGAAAAGGCAGTACGGGAAAGAAAGAGAGCCCTCCGAATATTTAGCAAAACACCTACATTAGAAAATTTAATAAATTATAAAAAGATGAAAGCAAAGTGTCGTTGGTTATAAAAACTAATAAGAAAGCCTCCTGGAATTCCTTTCTGGCTTCTATTAATAAAAACACCCCAATAAAATCGGTCTGGGACAAAATACGCAAAATCTCGAGAAAAAGAGTTTCTCTTCCATGTCCTGTTGTCACTCACAATGGTCAGGATCATTTTGATCCCAAGGATGTAAGTAATATTTTAGCAGCATCCTTCGCAAACATATCAAATTCCTACCACTATTCCCCAAAATTCCGACATATAAAATATACGGAGGAGAGAAAAACTCTAAATTTCCTTTCAGATAATCTGGAAGATTACAACGCTCCCTTCTCCTTATGGGAATTAAAGTCCGCTCTCCACAGAATGAAAAATTCAGCACCTGGGGCAGATGGAATTAGCAATACGCTATTAATCCACCTCCCAGAACGCACCCTAGTCGATCTTTTAAAAATATACAATAAGATATGGGAGAATAACGAGTTTCCAAATGACTGGAGAGAAGCCGTTGTTATTCCCCTTTTAAAATTAAATAAGAATCCCAGAGAACCAGAAAATTATCGACCAATTGCCCTGACAAGTTCTCTTTGCAAACTAATGGAACGAATGGTATCTTTGCGTCTGTCCTGGTGCCTTGAAAACAATAACATGCTTTCAGATATCGGTGTGGCTTTCGTACGAACAGATCGACTTACGATCATTTAGCGAGACTTGAAACTGAAATACGAAATGGCCAAATCCAAAACCAACATCTCGTCGCAATATTCTTCGACTTGGAAAAAGCGTACGATACAACATGGAATTTCGGAATTCTTAAACAACTTTATTCCTTAGGCCTAAGAGGCAGGATGCCCATGTTTATTAGAAATTTTGTCCAGGAGAGGAGTTTCCGCGTCCGTGTGGGTACCGACTTATCAAATGTTTTTTGAAAACGGGGTTCCACAGGGCAGTGTCTTAAGCCCATTACTGTTCATTCTCGCAATGAATGATGCATGTCGGGATATTCCTAGTACCATTTCATACTCTATCTTTGTTGACGACTTGTCTCTTTACTGCAGGGGCCGTACAATGGCATCCATCGAGCGGCAACTACAGCTGGCGGTGAACAGAATGCAGGGATGGAGTGAGAATAATGGATTCAGTTTCTCGCCAACGAAGACTGTTGCAATGCATTTTTGCCGCCTGCGAGGTTTGCATTTGGATCCTAGATTGCATCTAGATGGAATGCCTATACCGGTGGTGGAAAGCCACAAGTTTCTTGGTGTAACACTGGATAAGAAGTTGACCTGGGTATCTCAATAAGGAATTTAAAAACAAAGTGCTTGCAAGCCTTGAATGTCTTAAAGATGTTGGCTGGAACGACTTGGGGAGCTGATAGAAGCATGCTACTTATGCTGTACCGCTCACTGATTCGTTCCAAGTTGGACTACGGATGTTTCATTTACTCAACGGCAAAAAAATCAACACTCCGAAAGCTCGATGTCGCCGATCATTTGGGCATTCGAATAGCCACAGGAGCATTTAGAACAAGCCCTGTTGAAAGTTTATATGTCGAGGCAAACGAACCTCCACTGTCAATCCGGAGAGCAAAGCTCTTGACCCAATATAGCTCTCGCGTGTATTGTCAGTCAGATCATCCCACATTTAAACCGTTGTTTGAGCCCCAGTGTACTGCCCTTTACTCAAACAAACCCAAATCTCCCACCCCTCCGTGGGCACTACCTTGACGTGGTGGAGGGGCTTGAGTGCCTCGGTGACGCTAAGGGCTATGCTGGATCGGGTCACCCATGCCAGACAGGCCTTAGCAGAGAGGCCAGACTAAAAGTGTCCGGTCGGTTGTGGACCCTCCCAAAGGGACCGGTGCTCGCAATGCAGGTATGTTTTTGACATGGCCTCCATTGCGACCAGTACGTCCACCTGCGTGTTTGCCGTGCGCAGCGACCCTACTTCTGGGGAAAGGGGAATCCTGGTGGTTGAGTGAAGGCTTTCCGGAACAACACACCACTTTGGCCCCTGCTTCTCGGAAGGATGGGTGGTCTGGATGAGCCCGTCCAGATCAATCGGCTGGTCGTTGCTCTCTGGAGCTTCGGCCATAGGGTTAGGCGCTGCCTATATCCTCCTCGTATCCCTGGTGCCAATGTGCATCCCCTTGTTGGGCTCGGTGGTGGGTGGGGAGCGAGGGAGATGAAAATCTATTTTACTTACTATGGCTAAAACAAATAAGCAAGCAAATTGCAAGCAAAATAACGATCGTGTAGATAGATCTAGCCGTAGACCGCCAAAGTATCCGAAGTTTTTGGAGATGAAATTGGCAAGTGGGGAGTCGTTTAAGACCATCTCCCCATTTCTAATTTCAAAAGAACTTAAACGCCTCGTTGGGGATACAAAACATGTTAAAAGACTTTCCAACGGCCATCTTCTTATCGAAATCTTTAAGGATAAGCAAGCCACCACCCTGCTATCCTTGAAAAAGTTTGCTGGGAAAGCCGTTTCGGTTTCTCCCCATGCAACACTGAATTACAAGAAAGGTGTCTTCACGTGCCAGGACCTGGAAGGAATG
>JAHWFO010105731.1:0-14366 GCA_023313115.1 Rhysida immarginata
ACCGAAAACTATGCAACCGCCCCCAAAACTTTCCAACATCTGTTACCGGGACATGGAGTCGCATGTCAAACCCAGTTATGGGTTGTAGCGTGCTAGGAATTGAGGTTTCAATTCCCGACACGCTCAGCCTCTATTTAAAGGAAGAAATTCCTCTTCTAAATAATTAACCCCTTCCCCTATTAAGCTAGAACCGCACCAGAACCCCAGAAAACAAAATCCCTGTAATATTTAATAAAGTCGCTTTTATGAGATAATTGTAAACTTTGCATAAGTTTAATTTTTATTAGATCGAAAGTCAGAAACGATCTTAATGGACGAAGAACTTAAGTGACCGATAGACGACCCATTAAGTCCCAGACAGGAAAGCGCGTGGAAACAATATCTTACTAAAATTTAACCCCCTTAATAAATGCTTAAAGTAATGTAAAAGAGAACTGACAAGTTCCAAACAAATATTTCTTTTATTACAATTAAAAAGAATAATGCCAAGGATGAAATATTGTCCCAAACGATTAACTAATAAATTCACCAATTCAGAAGGGTAAATTTTTTAATGAAGACAATCTGCCCATGAGGCGAACAAATCGAATCAACGAAGTGGCGAAGGCCGAACAGTAGGCAGTAGTCGAGCAATCCTCCGAGGTTTGACGCAAATGTCATCCGTGTAAGGGTGAAGCAAAGGGGCACCATTCATGACGCAGTCCGAAACTCAGTTGGTTCTAAAACATCCTGTGAAAGCTAGTCGTTCGGGAAGTTAGGCATTACGAATATATACCGGGTGGGCAAGAAATAACGTGAGGTGTTCAGAGCTCGCTAGCGGGAATTATATTAGGCCAAATGCAGTACATTTTGGTGTATATACTTAGTGGAACATGCAGTTTCGATTTCTGCAAAAAAATAAAAATAAAATAGAGCCAAAAGTCGCCATAGGGGGCGCTTATTTCAAGAAAACAATGAATACATTTGCATAAGCGCGTTCCGTGTCGAGCAATCATGACAATAAAAGGCAAGGCTGAGGATTTCCCATCATTCACGAACGAATGGCCTGACGATGACGCTTACTCTGCCTGACCGGGCGTTATTAGTCAAGTTGTTTGATCAGAAGAGCGACAATGCAAGTGCTGCCCTTCGTGAATTCCGGCGATTGAAAACGTTACGAAGAGGACCGATGAGCATAACTAACTTACGGAAAATGATTGAACGATTTGAATCTACCGGAACTCTAGGAGTGCAACCAGACCAGGGTGGAAAGTGATGGGCCATGAGCTACGGTCGATGAGCAGGCACCTCATTCCACTTCAAAAGCAGCAGTAATGTTCTGAAGTATGCTTTTCGCGATTCTTCAGCATCAACCGCTAAATGGCATGTTAGTTTCTTGTCGATATGGTTCTAAGACGTCCGGAACTGCTTGCATACGTTATTGCACCTTTTCTGTTTGTTTTTGGAGAACATCATGCGCAGTGGAAACAGTATGCACGGTCAAAGCACTAAGTTCGTTAATTGCTTTCCCACCAATGCGGTAAACTATGATAATCCTTCTCTGACACTAGGACAACTCACTGTTTTCGGCATGCTGACTGACGGAGTCCATGCTTATTAGCCACTGCTACATTATTTTAACATCAAAAATGAAGGAATGCATCATGGCAGTTGAAACTAAAATGAAATGGTAATGTCCAGATGCTTTTATGCGGCAGTCTTCAATGATAACTAACATTAACAATCTCCCAATTAGGTCAACTTCATCCTTCGTTACTTTTTTCATAACAGAAAAATCTTATGTTTTCATGATTAGGCAATTAATAGTTTTTCATAAGAATATCTGAGAACTATATATTTTTAATGCACTTCCTTAAATAGCTCTATGTAGTTACAGTAAACCAAACATGAACATAATAAAAGATTTATTCTCCTTATCTATCTTCAACCATGCCGTTTACAATATATCCCTCAGGTAAGCGATGTTACTCGGATGGCGATTCTTCCGCTTAACACATTGCTCCAGCTGGCACAACAAATTCTCTTTCGAGTTCAGCTGGGGATTTGGCGGGCTAATCGAGATGCTGCACGGACTGATCATGCTCGTCGCACCACTACACGGATCTACCTCTGTGAACTCTGCAGTTATTCTCTTGATAGAAAATATCGTCCAGGTCATAGACATCGTTGACGTTATCCATAAAAGGCAATTGTCCATCCAGGATGTCACGATAGTGATGTTGGTTAAACATGGTGCCAAGTTCAATTTGAAGTCCCTATTCGTTGTGCAGAAAACTTGCCCACATCATCACAGAGCCTACAGCACACCTTGGACACAATCAGGGTGAAAGTCTTCATTGCCCCTTTTATGCACATGATGTCTAGCGTCATTCGAATAACGACAAAACTTTCATTTAGCCGACCAAATGACGCGTTTCGGGTCGTCTACGGTCCAGTTCTGATATCGTTTGCACAACTGTACACAAGCTTTCTAGTGAGCTGGAGTGAACATCGAAGGTTTGCGAGGTATCCGGCTCCAAATTTCCGTTTTGTGTTGTTACCTATTTAAGGTTCTTTCCCAAACTTGTATATGCGGACCATTATTGATTTTTCTTCAGCAGTTCTGGCCTGGTTTGAAAGCGGTTGACCATGCCTAGTCGCGATTTTCCTCATTGGTCCCGTTCAGTCACCACTGACATCTGACCACTGTTTCGACTGTTGTTGCCAACTGACGTGCTGTGGACCATTTCTTGAACTCACAGATAACTCTGTACTTTGATACTCTCAAAGTGACTAAATTTTGTCCTGTGTGCTTAACTAGAAATGGTTGTTGCGAGAGAAAACAGAAACTGGCACATTGATGAAAGCTCACTGAAAAAACTGATTTCCTAGAATGGGTATTATATCGATAAATAAGAGCATTTTCGAAAAAAAATACTAGTAAGACAAAAATAAAGGGAAATAAGTACATTAATCTTTTGATGAATATTGTCAAAGTAAATGACAAAGTAGTCCAGAAACTATGGACAGTAGGCTAATAAGACAAATAAAATTTCCAAACGAAACCACTATTCAACACAACGTATGTAATTTCAATGACTCGTATGTAAATTTCTAATGACTCTTTACCAATGCCGATTTCATCAGCGAGAGATGGGGGAGATAGGGAAATACAGTCAATTTACGTCAAGAATTTGTCTTGCCTTTATAGACATAGTAACTCACATGAAACGAGAAATTTATTAAAATTAAACGAAACATGTATTTTGAAAATATCAGAACACAAAAATCATTCGATCTAAGCTGTGAAATTAATCCAAAGTTATGCATTTTTGCCTTCAGGGCCGCAAAAATCTTTACAGGCTCATGCTTTGTTGCGTACACACTACAACTTTTAATAATATATCAAATGTTCATGTAAAGTCTTAATAAGTTCCATATAAACGCTTACACTAAAATTTGCTGATAAACTTATTATATGAATTTTTAAACGTTCACTTACTTGATGATTTATTTAATGTACAAGGTGATTATAATTAAAGTCCCTTTGTAAAAATGCTATAAAAAAACAACCATGAGTCCGAATGACTTCAAATTTGGACTGAGCATTCTTGAAGAAGGGGCATTTGATATGGGATAAGAAAAAAATAGTTCCAAAATTTATCACTAGATGGCGCTGTAAGCGGCATAACGGAAGCGGATTCAGCTAGAAGTGACATTTTGAATTGAAATACGACGGCTTTGGCATGAGTTGTTTATGGCATGATGTTTTTACATTAAAGTTGGTCAAGGAATGCAATTGACACTAAAACAAGTTAAACATGATTTTTTTTTATTATACAGTACAGTATTAGCAAAAAATCAACTGTACCGGTCAATGAACATGATTGCTTCGGGTTTGATGATGGAAAACATGACTTTCAAGTCATTTAACAGTTGTGGCACTGTTAGTGCAAAGCCCATCCACCACGGCAAGGTCGTACCACATCGGATGGGAAAAATCGGTTTTTAATTGTCCTTGGGCCAAAAACCGCATAAAAAGCAACAATGGAAACGCCTATTAATTATCTCGGGACTTGCGCAAGACATGTTCAATATGCTGTCCACCATTTTCCTCCACAAGTTTTAACCGATAAACAGCATGTTCCACAACAGACCGGAGTGTCTCCGGGGTCACGTTGTGAACGTGGTGCGTAATCCGAGCCTTCAATTCCGCTAAATTTGCAACTGGGCCACTGAACACATGATTTTTAAGGTAACCCCAGAGCCAGAAGTCACAAGGATTGAGGTCCGGTGATCTTGCAGGCCAGGCTCTCGGAAAATGACGGCTGATAATTCTATCATCTCCGAAATGTGTCTTCAGCAGTTGCTTCACTGGCTTTGCAATGTGCGGAGGAGCGCCATCTTGCATGAAAATTATTCTATCCACGCATGCATGCTGTTGAAGTGTTGGAATTACCTGGTTGCGTAAAAGACACGCATACCGTTGACCATTGACTGTACAGGTAACGGGACCCGCAGGACCCACTTCCTCGAAAAAAAATGGCCCTATAATCAATGATGCTGTCATCCCGCACCACACAGTTACCTTTGCAGAATGAAGCGGTATTGAAACACATGCGAAAGGATTTTCCGTTGCCCATATCCTGCAATTTTGTGTATTGACAACGCCGTGGAGATAAAAATGGGCTTCGTCTGTCCACAAGATGTTCCATGGCCATTCATTGTCCACTTCCATGCGAGCTAGAAATTCTAAAGCAAACGTGTGTCTAATTGACAGGTCAGCAGGAAGTAACTCCTGAACATGGGTAATTTTATAGGGATAACAATGCAGGATATTGCGTAAAATTTTATTGACCGTGCTCACAGGCATGTCTAAAGTTCGGGCAATTCCCCGTGCACTGCACGTTTGCACACCACTGTTCGACCCTTCCTCTAATGCTTCAGCCACATCTTCTACTGACGTCAAAGCAACTGCTTTCCTCCCTCTGCCAGATTTCACTGCAAAAGAACCTGTCGCTTCGAATTTTTTAATCATACACCTCAGAGCCTTTGCAGACATCGGACCACATCCTTTTTTCATTCCCTTTAATACCCGAAATTTCTTTAAAGCTGCTATGGCAGAGTCGCCATTCTTGTAAAAGAGCTTCACAATCAGAGCGCGATCCTTCATTGACAGACCCATGGCAAGCTGCTGAGATACAAATATGACGAGAACGCCATGAGGCCTGCGTTTTTATAACACATGCAATGTCTCATGCGCATGCGTATCTTTCAATTTGCATAGTACAAATCCTCCTAGGCATAATATGCCGCTTACAGCGCCATCTAGTGATAAATTTTGGAACTATTTTTTTTCTTATCCATATCAAATGCCCCTTCTTCAAGAATGCTCAGTCCAAATTTGAAGTCATTCGGACTCATGGTTGTTTTTTTATAGCATTTTTACAAAGGGACTTTAATTATAATCACCTTGTACATTAATATAAAAGAAGACCAGGTAAAGTACTGACTGACTCTGAAAAGGGATGGGCTGAAGAAACTCTTTTCACTATCTTTAATATGGTATAATACAACACTGTCATCACTTCTGTGCTTGTCATGTTGCCTCGTTAGAGATGTTTAAGTTTTTTACGTTGGGTGTAGCATAATGCCACCTGAAGATCTTTTCAGATCTTAAACTCCGTGGAGACAATTATCATATGCCTCTCCACTTCAAAAGTGCTCGTCATCGTGGAGTTTTGGATATTGGCGGGTTTGAATAATGAAAAGATTAATTTATCCTACAGCATTAATCCAAATGAAAAATACAAAGTTAGTTAAATAGCCTAAATATTGTCAAAATTTTTATAACTTTGACGTGATGTTCTAGTAAACTTGGAGTTTTTCTGATAACGGAAATATATGCGCATAATTATAGCGAGTGCACTACAGTTTTCATAAAAGAAAACCGTTGACCCTAATTAGAGTCAGAATAGAAACCAATCAAAACCAAGTACTACTTTCTCTTGATACTTTGAACAGCAGATATTTCAGAACAGAGTATTCTATAACTTTAAAAATATTTTTTTATTATTTTCGTAAGATTATTTAAGATTTGTTGATCAATTTATTTTATTTCTCTTATATATGTGATTTAAAAATTTTTAATGAAAATTCCGCTCTATAACTCAATAGACATGCACAAGAGCAATGAACGAGCCTGGGACCTAGGAACAATAAAAAAACAATGGTTTCCCAGCGAGGAGTCTGCAGCACAGAAGCAGGGCAGGCCCGAAGGCGATACGAACGGTGCGGCTGCACACAGCCCCGCGATCCTGCCTGCATAATTTTTATTAAAAGGGCGGCACAACGACGACTTTGAATGACTTTGCACCGAACCCCGCTTTTAACTGGGCTGGCTGTGCTAGTACGGTGACATCTGCCACATCTCTCGAGTATCTCATTTTAGAGAGTGCACCCTTGATCTCACACTTTCGATCATTACACAAGACTCATGTACAGTCAGATGCAAAAAGGTTTAGACTTAAGTCATAGTTGAGCACGTGAATAGCACATCCCAAGCGTAAACCTGCTACCCTTTTTTCATTCAAAAGGGACAGGTCCAGTATAATCTGCATTGACTCTCAGTAAAAGTACCAGATTTTGCAACCGATCAACATCCGGTAAGCAGAGTTCCTACGGAACAGGTAAAAACCTTTTCGCACCCGACTGACATAGTTGGGGATGGGGACACAGGTAGAATTGAAACATATGCTTGGCTTTGTTTCTTAGCTCATGTTTCGTTTCCACGGACCACCATAGTTCGCGTGTGATACGGCTTGCTGCACCGATTCGAGTATCCAGTTCTTTGTCCCTCGCAAATAGGGTCCCGAGATACTGGAATATCTTCACTACGATGCTTCCCTAACATGGACAGCGCACAGAATAGGTGCCTTGAAAGGATCAAAACCTCAGTCTTAGCCACACGGATTTTCATCCCAGCCTCTTCACATTTAGCTGCGAACCGGTCTAGTGCATGTTGAAGGTTGGTGCGAGAAGACCCAAGGAGGTCAAGGTCGTCGGCAAACAGCAACCTCTACACCAAGCAGTCGCCCACACAAGCACGCTCATCGCCTCGTCTCTTCATAAAGAAAATGAACAAGAGGGCGACAGTACGCACCCGTGTCGGAGTCCAACACCCACGGTGAACGGTCTTAACTTAATGCCATTTATCCAGATACACATCTCAGAAATTTCGTACAGAGACATGAGAGCAAACAGTAATTGCCCATCCACTCCGAATGGAGGTATCCAAGTTTTTTGGATATCGCATGGTGGAACATATAACACACATAAGGACACCCAATTACGAGGATCGCTGGTGTCCTCTGGAATTTTCATGTGTGAAATGGGGTCGCGAGGCAAAAAGTTAGGAACCACTAGCTTTTTGGAATGGTTTGTGTTTGGAATTAAACAACTGCAGAAACCATTTGACTAATTGGTAAATTCGGCTTGATTTACTTGCATGTTTAGGCTTAATGAAGGACTAGTAACATCAGAGATCACTTTTGCCTCATTCTGATTTATTGGTAATCTTTATTTTTTATTTATTACTTATTTGTTTTTATTATTATTTTCTTTAAATTCATCATTCTTTAATGCGCTCTTTAAACTTATCAAAGGGATAAGTTTCATTGAAGAGTGCATAGTCATTCCAATTAAGTAGGACCTAACATATTAGAATGCTCTAATTTCCATTTTTTATAACTTCATATCCATTTGCCATATCACAAACTGATTATCTGAAAATTTTCGACATTAAAAAATTCATAAAACTTAATTTGAAATTTTACTGGAAATTATGTTAGATTCATTTTTTGTGGAATAAAAAGCAATTATACGCCAAGGAAATATTAAAATCTTTATTTTTCTTTTATAAAAACAGATCTTAACTCTCGATTTCAACTAAATATGAAAAGTACTAAATTTATGAAACACTTAATACACTCTTGTTCAGAAAAAGAAAACAGAACGCATTAAAGTTGAGCTATGACTTTGTTTTATTCACAGTAAGTAAAATAACCAATACAGATAGAAAGGTCATGCCTCTTGATGTAGCTAATAATCTTCTGTACATGGTGGGGCTCGAATCGAATAATTTAATGGTGTTATACGTACTTGCTGTAAAGTTCATTAGTATTTACTGGCGGATGGTGATAATGCTTTACCTGGCGCTTGACATTTTATATAGGCGAAAATTTCTCGCCATCTAACCAGTCACGATAGAAGTGGAGCATAGTTATCTCTGAAGAAGGCATGTGGTGTGGCGTTATTCCCTGAAACGTTCTGCAGATATGAAAGGACGACTGGCCGTAGAATGTTATTGATGGAACGGACACTCGTTATGGTGATATGGATTCTAACTACAGGCGATTTGCTTTCGTACCTAATAGCATCAATGCCAGAATGCTCCGTGTTGGTGCCGTATGCATGTTGCGAATCTACTCTTATCGACGCCTCTCTCCCTGTCATATACGGACAGAAATGCTGCTATCAGTTTTCCCAAACAGGCGTGATTCCTCCGAAAACACAACGGTGTGCCACTACACCATTGGTAGCGCGTGATTGAGGCGTAGAAGGTGGCCCGAGGAGCCTTCGAGTTTGCAGTCCGAAATCCAATAAACAGCTGACATGGAGAATGCGTCATAGTTTACTATTGTTATACAATCGCTGATGATGATACTCTCTGTGCGTTGTCTGTCTACGGCGTCCAGACCTTTCCTTCGTTGTTTACGCCCTGCACACGGATGCCACGACGGGGAGTGTCCTGGAAGTAAGCTCCATGCCGATGAAACGACCTCTTAAACTTTCGGATCTGACTCTATCGCTGTTTTACTCGATGAGGCTTACTTCTTCACAGTTGACCAAGCGCTGCTCTGAAGGCCCACGTAAGCATCTGCTTATAAGTGGTTAAGTTGAACTATCTGACCAAAATAGCAAGCTGTTCGTTTTGCGTTTTTTACCACTCTCGGCCTGCGGGCCTCACTGGTCACTGTCTACGACGTCCCCCTCCAGGGGTTACCTAAATATACATACCCCAACCTATTGGTCACAGGGGGCAGTTGGTTTCCCCCCGGCCGGTTACAGTTGCTTAGACAGTAGAAAAACTAACAGCTTGCGATTTTGGTCAGATAGTTCAATTAATCCCGGAGGGTAGATAGAGTAGCCGAAGAAAAAGACAGGCCCTGGCACTGAACAGTCTCCTGATCAAAATAGATCTAGCAACAGTCCAACAATTCATCGTCCAACAGAGGAACAAACAGACTGTAAAATCCAAGATGGGAAAAATGAAGATTACATTGTTACGGGACATTTTGTTCAGATGACATTTTAGTGCCGGGCCTGTCTTTGTTGACCTCGGTACACAGACCACAGATTTTATATCTTAGACAGGTTCAACAACTAAGTAAAGATTTCTTTGGAACATTGGAAAAGTATGTACCCAGGAATTAGAATGAATTAAATTTATTACACTTATAACTAGACATATGTATGTACTGTAACGTGAGGGAGGTACTGGTGAAGGGTGACATGGCATATGGCTTATACTTGCTATGCGTGGACAAATGACGCTAATTGCTTTGATATATATAATTTGAAAAACGCAAAATTTTAACTCCATCCACATGTTCCGATTTTTAAGTCATCGGAATACTTTCCCTCGAATGTTAGAAATTCTCTACAAGACGGATTATCAGTACGAATGAAAGAATATTCTAAATAAACTATTTTTATTATTCAAATAGTAATTATGGATTTGCTTATTAAAAATTATCAATATACTATAGATTTCAAAGTTGACAATATTCCTACTATTGACAAAGTATTTGATGAAACTTCAACGTCTGTGAGACTGGCTTCACGTTTATTTTGTGATTTTACGTGAACAGACCAGACCAATCAAGGCAGACTTATAATTGAACAAGTTTTAATTGAATACTTGAATACATGGATAAAATAACAGTTTGAAGACTAATAAAAAATGTTTGTAGGTCTCCACATGAAATGATAATGAAATTGACAGACGGTCTTTAATTTTTCTAGAGTGGGCGGCAAAATTTTGACGTGGCCAATCATCTCATCTACTTAGTCCTCATGCCATAAAAGTGGTCTCTCAGTCTGCACGACGAGGTAGCTGCATAAATAGAAGTGTGAACAAAACACAAACATTACAATTCTTAAGTCATTCTTAAATTTTAACTTAAGGAAATCAATTAATAGATCGCATGTTTTACAGGACGGATAGATATTGCTAGACAAAATACGGAGCGACCACGTAACATCGATAGCCCCCGTTACCTGGTATGCCATCTAGGACGTCCACTGTTTCCGAGTCGTTCCACTCGATTTCGAATAACACGTGAAGAATACCTGCGATGCCAGCACGAAGAATTCGGCCTACACTGCTTTGGTTGATGTGATGGTTGGGTTCCACAATCAGATGATGAATTGTAACTACAAACAGTTATTAATTGGAAATTGATAATTCAAAATAATTCAATTGTAACTACAAACATAAATCCCGGTTACCAATATGAATTGATCAGCCTTGCATAGAAGCCCATCTTACATAAAGATTTTGCACAATCCCGTCTATTTCACCAAACATTGTTGTGAGCCGAGTTGTAACATCTTGTACACACCAACAGTGTTGTGAGCTGAGTTGTGAAGAAAGATCTACAAAAAGTCAAGTACGAAAAACAGTTAGTCCACCCAAAATAAATAATCCTAGAGTTTTTAAATCCACAGATAAGATTATCCCAATACTTACCTCAAAGGGTAAAGCTAAGTTATCCATTTAAAATTGTATCGTATCAACACAATATGCAATTTAGTTTGTTATGAATATAAATCAATAAGCAATTTTCACTAACTTAAATTCCCAAAAGAAATTCTCACATCTTTACTTTATGAAACATCACACTTCAATAAAGATAATTATATAACAGCTGTGCTAGATGCTTTTTTCACATACAACTAGAATCTTACACGCTGCAAATGCTGGAGTATATGTGTTCGAAACCAAAAGGAAACGCAACTCTTTCATACAATGAAACCTTAATTCTACTGTATAATTCGTTTCAGTTCCGTCCAAATTTTTAAATTCATTGCCAAAAGACGGGAATTCGTCGATTACTCAGAAGGGTTCGAAGAGCTCTTGCTGTAATCTTTCTTCATTAAAATTACATAAAAATCTTACTGCGGACTTTTCGTTTATCCAACCACTTCGTAAATTGCTATGTGAAACAGCTCACTCATTCGCAACGCTCTTTCATACCCAGGTGGTTTATAGACGATACTTTGCTTTCGTCTCTATCTTTCTAATCGCTCCTCCGCTGGATAGCACTTCTTTTCCAAATTAATTGATTAGCTTAATTTAGAATTTAAGAGTCACTTCAGAATGGTAAGTTTTATGTTTGGTTCACACTTCTATTTATGCAGCTACCTCATCGTCCAGACTATGAAGAAACCACCTCTATGGCGTGACTACTACCTAGATGAGATGATTGGCCACGTCAAAATTTTGCCAACCACTCCAGAAATTGAAAACTACCTCTCAACTTAATTATTCCATATTTATTATCATTTCATGTCTGAGAATACATGTGGAAAGTAGGTCTTCACTGATCCATGTGAACGTAAATGTAATATGCGACGACGATTTATTGGAAACTGTAGCATTAGGTTGCCCAAATCTACTCTCAGTCGACGCCTAGCCAGGGACCATTACATGCGAAAAACTCTAAAAAGCTTTGTGTGGGCAACAGTAAAACTGAATCAAATTGATTCCAGAATCTTCAAAATATTAGCTAACACCTTTTAGAAGTGAAAACTATCCTTTGGAAGGCTCTTCGTTAAATGTCCCACACATACAAAATAGGTGTTCATGTAGAATACTTTCTAAGATAATTGTAAATTTACACGATAAGACTGATGAGACTAATGAAAAGAAAAATTAATGTGCATGTAAATGTAATTTACGATGACTATTTATTAGAAGCAGTATCATTCAACTGCCCAAATTTACTCTCACTCGACATGCGACAGGCTTTGTGTGGGCAACAGTAAAATTGATGTCAGAATCTTCAAAATATTAGCTTTAGAACCTACACCCTTTAGAAATGAAAACTATCCTTTGGAAGGTTCTTCATTAAATTTGCCACGTATACAAAGTAGGTTCATGTAGAGTATTTTGTAAGGTAATTGTAAATTTACACGTAAGACTCACGAAGAGAAGAAATTACAACTTCGAGATTTTTTTGTGATGGATCTTTCATTATTCCTCTCAAATAATAGCCATGAGATGTTCTTGACACAGAATTAGCAATTATGATATATCGGTTTTAACAACTCTTCTTACAATATACTTACATCTTAGATTTGACCAAAATATCTTTAAATATACGTATTTTTCCTTTAGGATAGTAAATTAAAAGGCCACGTATCAATTGGGAGAATAAGTTAGTAATATGAGACAACAAAATTGGAATGTATGTACTCGTGCAACGACAAGAAAACCGTCATCTACGTTCTTTACTCACGTGAAGACAACAATATAATATCATATTTAAACTGTTATTTTCAAAGATTTCTTTCTGTAATGCTAACAATGTAAGATTCATCATGAAAAGTTTTTTTACATGGTTTCATTTAATCAGATCCTGTTCATGTAAAAACAAATACACAACACAGAGTCCTGGATAAGGAATTTGGTAGAGCATTTTAGTTGCTGACCCGTTTCGATTTACATCATCTTCACAGGCTATACAGCTACAAATTTTTCTTGAATACAAGTGAGGTAATTTATGGTGCATAGAAATAGAGAGCTATACGTGACGTCATATCCTATCTCTATGTCGGTTCTGGAATCCGTTTACAATGTCCATGTTCAGATCTCGAGGTTCGCGGAGTATAGAAGTTTATGTGCTCGGATTGCAGGTCATATTATGTAGGATCCACTAAATGCTCTTTTTCTGAGCTCTTCAAAGAACATAGAAGATCGTCAACTAATAGTGAGGCTTTTGCAGACCATTTGGTTAAAACGGGCAATGAAAAACGCGGACAATTTTAAGAGCCCAAAAACCCAGGAAAGATCAATATTAAGGATTCCTCATCTAAGAAGCGCTGGAGATAAGAAAATACCACCTGTAAGATCTGAAGTTTTTATTAATTCATCAAACAACTATCGAAAAAGATCTAATCCTGACATTGTTCAAAACAAGAAACCATTATCATAAAAAATAGAATTATAATATTGAGCGGGCTATCCTAATAGCATATGCTGTAAACAATTACATTAGAGTATTGTATCCTATATCATTGTATGCTATGGTTTAATACAAATACTACTACTATTACTACATTTCAAACCCGTTAGGGTCGCGGGGGCAATATCCCTATGGAGGATCTCCAGGTATAGCAGGTCCTCGATGGTAATAGCCCAGCAACTAGAATCCACAGACTCTCCACGAAGTCTGGCCACCTGGTTCCAGGCAACCTCTTGGTTTTCTTGTCCAACGGCTTGAAAAACAGCAACTGCCTAAAGAAACCACTTCACAGCATCCGTATCAGGTAGCCATACCGAAGCAACTGAGACCACTCAATGCGGAGAAGTAGCGACTCAACACTCCCTTATAGTATTGCTGTGCATTCTATCTAATAGGCAAGGCCGACCCAAGGGCGATACGAACGGTGTTACTGCACTTGTTCCCGCGGTCCTGTCTGCATAATTTTTATTATTAAAAGGACCGCACAACGACAACTTTGAATGATTTTGCACCGCTTTTAACTGGGCCGGCCCTGCACAAAAGGCAAAGATCGCCGTTTCGTCAACCGGAAGGATTATGGCGACACACTTTTGGAATTCACAAAGGAAAATCCTTTTTGACTATTTCGAAAACACTTAAACTACGAGCAATTTATTTCCTTATTCGATCAAGCAACGCCATCTTATAGTAACATGCAATATTATAGCGTAGATGCACTGGATTAAGTTTTGCTAAAAAATACATTATAAATGGCATTCTGTACTGAAATTCGACTGCTAAAAATTTTACACGTGCACACAAAAAATATACATGAATAACAATTAAAGAATTTTCATTGTTTTGTGCATCATTAGTTTGTACATCCGTATGCGGCACTGTAGTGCATCCTAAAGTCCTTTCAACTCCGGTTTCAATCCGGACTCATCAGGCCATGACAGCAGCTTGATGTCGCATGAGTGAATCATGCCTGTGTTGAACAAGCAGCATGGTGTGGAGCATTGGCTTGTTGAAAAAAGCAGTGTATAACATTACCGAAAACTATGCAACCGCCCCCAAAACTTTCCAACATCTGTTACC
>JAHWFO010105744.1:0-20237 GCA_023313115.1 Rhysida immarginata
GCTAGACTATACAAAGTGATGAATGGCCAATTTTTGATTCAAGACATCGAAAGAAGAAAGGAAATTGCAACAACATCAAGTGGACATCTAAAGTAAGATTACGTGAGTAAAAAATTATTTAGACTAGAAGGCATCCTTGGAGAGGTCCATCCATTGTGAGCCTTTAAAAAATTTTTTTTCGGTAAATCAAGTCCAGGTATATCACCTAGAATGGATTTTTTCAGTGAAGAGGTAAATTCCTGTCTTTCGGATATTTCTTAGAATGGATAGTCCCTTCGCTCTATATTGTAATGATTGAGTTATTATTTAACCAATTTGGAGGTTTAATTTAGCTTTTTGAGGTTATGTTTACCTACAAGCGTAATTATCCCGGGCAACGCCCGGATTAATTGCACTTGTGGGTAAAAAGATAGATCTCAAAAAATTAAATAATAACACCCAATTGGTTAAATAATAAATCAATCAATACAACACAGAGCAAAGGGACTATCCATTCTACGAAAAATACGAAAAACAGGAAGTCCAGGTGATATACCGGAGCTCAAAGACAACACGCGTGACTGCTTTGCCTCATCAATAGACGCTGCCTTATTAATGTTCTGTCACTGCATCATCATTTTATGTTCCTTATCAATAATTCTTGGAAACGAACGTTCAGTCATCGCATTATCAACATTTCAGTTTCCAAAATATACACTTTTCCACAGAATGTAGTCAAAATGTATTTTTAGGAAATGTTTGGATCTGAAGGAGTGCTTACCATTTGCTCAATACAGCACGGAGCTAAAGGAGTGCTTCCTCTGTCTTCTTTCCAATCTTTCTCAATAGTCTGCTAACTCTCCATTATCTCCAGTTACTGATCATTTTTAAAGATTTTCAAGAAATTGTCAAGTACTAAGAACTCTCTTTTCTAAGAAAAGCCTGAATAACAGGATTTCTATGCATTGTTACAAATTCAACCTTATCTATATTGAACAAACTTTGCTTTTCATTGTTGGTCATGAGATATATATTGTTGATCCCGGCATGGTGTTGGTCCATTGCGTGTTGATACAATTGTTGATACCTATTGTTGCACAAACTTTTACTTGCATTGTTGGCCATGAGATATATATTGTTGTTCCAAACAGATTTTTTGTGAATTGCGTGCAGATACCATTGTTGATACTTATTGTTGTACAAACTTTGTGGAAATGCGGATGGTGATGTCCAGGCATCAAATGATGACGGCAGTGAGGAGACGGACGCTCCAGAGAAGGCGTTGGTCGCTCCTGAGAAGACGTTGGTCGCTCCTAAGAAGGCGTTGGACGCGCCTAAGAGGGCGACGGACGCACCAAAGAAAGCGCGACCAAAAGCAATTCCATTGAGAAAATGTAAAGTATTAGGTACTTCATCTAAGGAAAACAAAAACTTTCAAAAGTGAATTCAAGCCCACTTTCGCGGTTCCGCAATTATCGCGGTTCCTCGTTGTGCCTAATTTCTTAATTTTTATTATGCCCGATATCTTTTTAAAACTTAATTTAATACATAAATAAAATTGAAATCTTCTATTTCTTATGTTAAATTATTTCATAAGACTTTAGAATTTTATTTTTCCTATAATTTTTAAGTTTTAAATTTATTTCTTTATTAAAAAAAAGTCAACCTCATGAGATATATGTTTGTTTGGATACTCTTCGTCTCACTTCTCAACCATGACCTTTCTGGTAAGGGTAACCCTAAAGTAGCTGTGCTACAACCAGCATAGCTCACAGAATCCCTGAAGCACTCAAACCCCTGACCCACGGTAAGGGGGCATCCACGGTAAGTAAGTAAGTAAGTAAGTATTAAAAAAAAATCCAACTCTGGTGAGATTTAAAATTCTAAAAGTTAGTTATCGAAAATACTGAGGTTTTTTTTCTCCCTTTAAAAATAAACTAAGAATCAGACAATGATAAAATTACAAATCAACATTCTTATAAGGGTAATCAATTCGACGACTGTTTAGATTATATCAAGTAGTGTCGCATAGGGTAAGTAAGAGTAGGCTTATTAGAAGAAGAATCTGCAAAGAAATTTGACAACGATCAATTGAGCAATGAACAGAAACCAGAAATCCAGTCATTTTTAATGCTTCAGGTGTACATTTCGGGGTCTACGGTTCCTTCATGACTGTGGGTTCTGCTCATCACTGAATTGGTCGACAATTTTTAATCCATTTTGGTGATGCTATATGGTTTTCAGGATTGAAACTAATAACTAAATTGTAAATTATTAAAATGGTTCATAATTGAAAAAACGAAATGAAGGCCACTTTATCTTTAGATAGTAGAATAATTTTTATAAGGGTGTCCGAGATCAATGATTTGAAGCTGTTCTTTCATTTTTCTTTTTGGAAACGCTTCATTTAAACGAGATGTATGTTCAGAAACAAATGTTGGATAGCTGCCTGGTTTTAATTTTCTATCGCAGTGTATAATGATTTCATTACCTAGCTTGTCTGTAAATATTTCTTTAAAAATTCATCCTGAAAATGCTTGATATAAATTCCTGAATTTGTGATTGGCGTGAAATCTTCACGGCGAATATTTAATAGCCAGTTCTTTCTTAAATTCTGTTCCGTTGGAAATCCAAAAACAGTGCCAAAAGCGTTTTCACTTTAATGAATGATGTTCAGTATCCTTGCAATACATTAAACCAGTGAAATTAATCGGTTCAGGCAAGAAGTCGAGTTCGAATGATGGTTAGTGTTTAACATATTTACAGTTCAATTTTAAACGTTGGGAGAAGTATTTATTCAATTATAAAAATTTTTTCTCTCCTGTATCAAATTTAATTTTAAAATTTGAAATAATCTCAACACTAAAAATAAAATTAAGTTAAAATATGTTTTAAGTTTATTATTTTTTGTTATTTTTAGTATGTTTATTAGTTTAAATTTTAAGTAAAAAAAAATTATTAAACTGTTTTAAGCATATTTTTTTCCCAAATAACACGGAGAGAGATGCTTTGGATGTAGCAACAATAACGGAGTTGATGAGTGTTTGTTTGTTGAAACAAAAATACAATTTGATGCATCATGAATAAACTTTTATCTTACTACATTATCAAATTGTCACCATTACAATTCACTATTAATATGTAGTTTATTTATGTAGCTGCAACTAAATATTGATGCAGCATCAATATCGGAAGAAAACTATTTCAACTATTGTTCTGTCATCAATATATGAATGCCCATGCAGCAATATCGGAAGTTGCTGATTATAATCTGCTTGTTGATTGGTCGAGAAATTACGTCACTCGCTCTGTCGACGAGGCCAACGTATTAGCAAGGTCTGGAAGCGGAAAAGTCACCTAACCATCGGGGTGCTAGCAAGGATCCAACTTTCATTGTCTCCATCTTAGATGTTAACAATCAGTGTTTTTCGTTTGTTCGAAACGATGAAAGTGGGATTGTTGAAGGTGTATGAAAATTATTATAAATCTGATTTCTCATTTACTAGCAGACCACAGTTATAAATTTCACTCACTAGATGTCACGAAAAGCGCTCGAGAATTTCCGTTTCATCACCGATGTCATTCACGTCCTCAGTCTTTCTCCTCCCCGATCGACTCGAACGCTGCCGAAATCCACGTGACACTAGAAAGCAACATCCAATCAGTAGGGTTGCCACCTCTCCGGTTTTTGGGCAGTAGACTCTGATCTCCGGTTTCAAAATGCCAGACTCCGATTTTGCATCCTTAACTGCGGGACTCGAAAGTCACTTTGAATGTTTCAATTTCAGTAACAACTCAAAGTCTGACGCTATTGGTCAACGAGAAAATGCAATAATACGTGATGTGTGCACGTGAAAATCTATTAATAACAAACTTTTGGTTAAATTGAACTATCTGCACAAATCGCGAGTCAAATCGCAAACGCAAGTCTCACTCTCGGCCCTGCGGGCCTCGCTAGTCAGTGTTTTCCGTACCACTCTCGGCCCTGCGGGCCTCGCCGGTCACTGTTTTCCGTTACTCGAACGCCTTCGGCGTTCTGTCTACGACGTCCCCCTCCGGGGGCAAATAATTGATATATACCCCAACCTATTTGGTTACAGGGGGCAGTTGGTTTCCCCCCGGCCGGTTACAGGAATCGCGACAATTCAGTTTGCGGAATAAGTCATCTCGCGTTTTGTGCAGATAGTTCAATTTAACCAACTTTTTCGTACACACGTGTTCAGCAGGCGAAAGATCGTTCAACACTTAACATGGATGATCAACTAGGCAGTGGCTACGTACAGTGCAACCTTGTACGCCTTCCGTTCAATGCAAAGGAAGTGGCTACCGCCATCTACCAACAGTTTCAGACTCCAAACTTTCTCTAATTTCGAAACAAGCCGCCACTTCTACAATACTACGAGGGTTGTACCAAAAGTAAAGTTCCCATATTTTTTACAAGTAGAAAACATTGTTTATTGTTATTAATTTATATATCGTTGAAAAGCTTACACTGTTGTCTATTTGTCAAGATAGTCTCCATTTTTTTCGACACACTTTTGAAGACGGTGCTCCAGCTTTTGTATTCCTAAGTCGAAGAAGTCTCCCGCCAATCCGTTGAGGAAGCGTGTGCCGTGGGAACCTTCAGGAATGCGTTCAACAAGTTCACGGACAGTGACCCTCCGATCTTTCAGCAGCTCACTGTTGATCTTCTGGGCAATCGAATCCGAAACCGGCGGTCTTCCACTCCGTTCTTCATCGTGAACTTCCGTGCGACCCTCAGCAAAAGCCCTGCACCATTTTCGGACGTGCTGAACGGACATGCACTTTTCACCATAAACCTCAGTCAGTTGCCGATGAATCTCCACGGGCGGTAACTTCCTTGCGTGGAGAAACCGGATTACTGCTCGAACCTCGCACTTGGCGGGAGCGGCGATCGACACTTCCATCTCTGACGGCTGCCAAGCGAACACTGAGCGCCGTAGCGAATCGCTCGAGAGTGCGGGAACCACTGCGCACGGCACTGTTGTCGGATTTAGCCTAGCACCTTCCCTCGAGGCTGTAGCTCATTGGGAACCTTACTTTTGGTACAACCCTCGTATTTGTTTTAGAATATTTTCAACACTGTCTATCAAATTATTTTTTTAGCAACTAAAATAACTGCTATGGATAATAGTTACGAAACGGAAGTAATATCACACATCTTTCAAAAACAATTGGCTAATGAATGATAAGGACTGGCCTCCAAGAATTGAAGATCAAAATGCGTCTACTGCCGTTGTAATATTATAATGAAATGGGATAGAGAATACCCAATTACTAAACATTTAGAATTTTACGGGTCATAAGCGTTTTGCCGCACACATTCGAAAAAGCAATGTATTGACATCTTTCATGCCAGCTAAAAGACACTCTGAAGAGTTAAAGGTAATACAAATTGAGCTTGGATTCATTTTTCATGCCGTCATCTACCATCTTAGTTACCCGAGTGCTGAATGCGGAATAAAATTAAATTGTAAGATGCATGGTGATTCAACTGTGGGCGAACCAAAGCAAAAGCCATTGTTATAAATATACTTGGACCCAACTCAGTTGAAATAGCACTGACAGGTCTCAAATTTTGGACTGATAATCTTGTTTATTTTTCTATTGTCATTCATGTTATGAATAAGGAATCCAAAATAAAATAATCGACTTTTTTGAAGAGAGTCATGAGAGAGACATACATTTTAATACAAGTATCGAATCAAATAATTTAAGTGTTCATTTGTTCAGCATACTGTGCTGATAATGCTTTAGTTAATTATGGTGTAAATAATTCTGTCTTTCAAACGCTTTCAGAAAAACCACCAGGAGTTTTAAAGGCAAATTGTAATTGTCACGTACACATGCATGCAAAATTCTTTCATACGATATTGAAGGTTTAGTATTAAAAGTGTATTCAGAATTTGCAACCAGAGCCAAATTTGTAGAAGAGTTAAAATCCTTTATCGAGGAATTCCATGCGCAGTATCAAAAAGTAGTCCGCCATGTTTCAACACGATGGCTTTCTTTATTTCGTTTTGTCGACAGGTTGATTTCATCATGGCCTGCCATAAAATCTTATTTTTTGAAGATTCGGAGGAGAGAATGTGAAGCTGCCATGTGGAAATTCTTATAATGTAATGAACATGAATTGAAAAATGGCTTGGATCTGGAAATGAGTTTTTCTGAGGGCTATTTATACCTCGTTCAGCATCATATGAATGTACTGATGACAGCTTAAAATGAGGCAATACTGAATTTAGAGAGAAAAAAATGTTGCTAACACTGAGCTACACGGTGCAATGACAACTTTTGCTACTCGTCCACTGGCAGAAATAACCCAGTTATTTAAGTTCCTGATCTTTAATATCAGTGTTATCTGCGGGTGTCCATTACAACAGATCGCAATTATAAAGAAAACTTGGTTATTGAATCTAGACAATAAAGATTAGGGGAAAACATCTTAGTTATTGTCACACTTAAAACTTAATGAGCAAAGTGAACTTTAATTGTACAGGAGAGAATTGGGACGGGAGACGTGTAAATTCAAAGAAATTATTTTAATGAAACGTGACATGAATAAATGGCCGAAGATTCTCTTCAATCTACAAGTTATCGTTCTTTTCTTTTGAACAATTTAACTTCGGCAAAATTTTAACAAAACGATATCATTAATTTTCGTTAACATATCGTGAACTCGGACCGAAGCCGATTAATTTTTAAATTAAATAATAATAAGTTTTACGGTGGAGATTCTAATCTTCGATATCTTCCAACGATTTTAGGCTGTAATCTAAGCTTGGATCTGGGGAAAACTTTAGGCTGGAGTACCAATGCTTGTGGACGCCGGTGCAGATGAAATTGACGCCAGAGGTAACCGTAGTAACAGAACACGGTGACCTATAAAGATGAAGCTTCTCGTAGGTGGGGAATACGAATAAAGTAAAAATCACACATTAGAAATGAATTATAATGACCACACAATTGTAATTTGAACACACAATACAGCTGACACAAAATGAGAGTTACTACCAAATGGCGCAACGCTGCCCACCGAGCGCGGTAGCCCGACTAGGGCCCCGTCGACGCTACCTAACGCTAATGGCTCGCTGCAGGTGCGACACTGCTCCTCTCTCTCCCACTTTTGAAGTGGAGAGGCAGATGGTATTGCCTCCACGGAGTTAAGATCTAAAAAGATCTTACAGGTGGCATTATGCTACACCCAATGTAAAAAATTTAAACACCTCTAACGAGGCAACATAAACTTGGCCCACAGCTTTCGCTGGTCGGAAGCTAACTCCCGACACCTACCCGCTTTGGCCACCCGGGAAGGCACAAATCCACCAGAAAGTAAATCCTCTCTCTCCCGCTGTTTGAAGCTGAGGCAGATGGTACAGCCTCAGCGAACGCCACAAAAGATCCTATTTACAGGCGCTCGGCGCACATGCTACAGCAAAGTGAACAGGCAGCCAAACCTGGCTGCGCAATTTGTCTAAACGCCCTTAAAAGTGACCCACCTTAATCCGACAAGGCTCTTATAAAGATAGTGGAAACAAGAAACTAAATGCTCGGTCATCCTGATCAACTGAGCAAAGCCGCTTCGACGAGGCGAAGAGGCGGCGGAAACGTGAACGATCTGGCATATTCCATTCAATCAAAAGAAAGGACCGCAAACGATAAGCCGCTTTCCCAGACGACTGACGGCGGACACCCAGAACCAAAAACTCTGACCACTCTTGCTGCCCACAACTGGTGGTTGATAAACACAATTGGAACAGCTATATCAGATTTAATGGCCTTGCCGGACGACTTGTCAACCAGACAGCGCACTGACTGGTAATTGAAACTCTTCAGCCCGTAATGCTGCTTAAGCCGGGCCCAAACTACCTGTGTGAGTGGGCACTCAAAAAATATATGAGTTGTGGTGGAGGTCTACGAAACCACAACTCGGACACACGTCCGAATCAACAACCTTCCGCACATGAAGGCAATGCAACGAACGAAACCCCTGGTGGAGCAACCTCCATTGATAATCGAATGCTTTATTTTCATAAACTAAAAGCTTTAACACCTTCCACACAGCTCTCCAGGGGTAATCCGGATGTAGACAGACCACGCCTGTATATAGATCTAGACCTGAATTTTGGAAGAACCAGGACTCTTTCAAGAGCCCGACAGTGTCGAAACTATTCCCCGCAGAGGCGGAACAAAAAATTCGAAATCAATTTGAAAATTACGATATAGTTTTGGGACAACACATTGTGTTATCGCAGGCTAAGAATTCACTATCGAAAAACCATTAACTTTGAAAAGAAGCCGTAAATGGATCATGAAAAAATTAGGGGGGAGGGGGGATCAGGAACACCCGAATCAATGCTGCCATCCTGGCCGCCGCAAGACGCTGACGGATATTCGGAAGCCCCAATCCTCCCCTCTCAAACGGGGCAAACAGAAAATCGGCACGTAAGGGGCGGCTATTGCTGTTGAAGCCCATACCCCAGACAAATTCAACTATATTTCGACGCAATAATGACAGCAACCGAGAAGATGGTAAGGAAAACAAGCATTTGGCTGTCAATACAGGAATAACATAAGTTTTGACATAGTGAACCCTCACCAGCATTGATGTCTTGAACTTAAATGCCTTGTCAAGGCGAGACGTACACTTCTCGATCACTGATTTCCAGTGCACCGTATCCAAAAATAAAGAAAATGAAAAGGTATATCCCAACACAGTGATCTGCTCACCCCAAGAGATCGGGAAAAGTTGAAGAAAATCAGCAGGCTAATGCCCAGCAGTGATCCCCTTAGATTTTGCCAAATTAATCGTACTACCTGTGGAAGCACTAAACAAATCAAAGGATTTTTTATAAATGTCCAGAGTGTTAGAATCAGACGCAAATAAAACCACGTCATCAGCATAAGCCAAAGTTGCTATATTTATCACACAACGAATCATAAGGAGATTATCTGACATCCTATGCGATGGCACCGCGCAGGACTGCCCTGGATCAAAAAACTCAGGACCAAAAAGTTTTAACCTGCCTTGCAAGACACCTGTGAAGATCTTATAATCGGTGTTCAGCAGAGTGATAGGCCTCCACTGAGAAACCTGATCTGGAGATGGACATTTGGGTAGCAGAATAATTTTGCCTACCGTAAATTCAGGAGTAATGGAAGAAAGGTCTACAAGAATTGAATTGAATACCTTAACTAGAAAAGGCCCCAACACATTCCACGCTTTTGAATAAAATGCATAAGGGAAGCCATCCACACCCGCACTGGACTGAGAACAGCCACCAACAGACAGAATGACTTCACTTCCTCACTGGCAAAAGGACGTGTAACAATCGTATCGACGTCATCAGAAAAAGGAGGTAAAGCCTCCACCCAAGATTTCGTGGCCTCCAAAGGGAAGACAGGGTCATCAAAAAATGAAGAAAAGTGGACGTGAAAAGCTGATACAATATCCTCATCAGATTCCACCGTCCCACTTTCCACAACCAAACGGCGACAAGCTCTCAGTGTCGCACGCTGTCGCTCCTCAGCAAAAACTGCCGAAGACATATGTCGCACATCCGAAAGCCACTTCAGCTTGGCCCTAAGAGCCGCACCAGCAGCCTTCTGGTCCAACAGAGCATTCAGTTCACTTTTAACCTGACGTATGTCTGCGGCAAATTCCTCTTTAGGTGTAGAATTTCGGAGTAATCTTAAAATGCCTTCGAGCATAAGAAGTCGACGTTTACGAGCCCTAGCTTCATTAATACCAATCTTCCTGAAAAATTTACGAATCTTAACTTTCAACAAGAGCCACGAATCAAGAGTTGGAGACAAATTGCGCAGTTGTCGTTCCACAAACTGAACAAAAGAATCCATGTGACTCTCGCAGTCCAATAGAGAGTCACATGGATTGTAGCCACTGACAGGAGCCACTGACAGGATGTAGACGCAGCAGTTCCCACAGCTGAGGTTGCCAGTCCCACACAATAGCACTATGGTCAGAAAAACTACAAGGGATGATCCCCATAGATCCCGGCAAACCCTCCGGCGCATTATCAATTAGAAATAGATCCAAACGAGAAAATATATTTATACCTTGATGGAATGTAAACCCTGGCTCCTTGTGGATTGAAGGCCATAAATCAAACAGGGCGTTCTGTTGACAAAGAGCAAAAACAAACCCAGAGGAAAATGTATTATTAACATCCGGCCGACAATTAAAATCACCAGCAAGAATTAAAGGACTAGAAGTAAGCAGAAAGGAATCAATCTCCTCGAAGAAGTTGCGTTTCTCTATTGGATGAACCGGACCATATACATTAAGCAGTCGGAACTGAAAGTCAGATAATACTAGGTCTAATGCAATCACTCTGCACTCGGGGTCTTGCGACGTACTCTTGACCTGGATATTGGGGTCGAAGATGGCAGTGACGACCCCTCTCCTGTGAGGAGAGTTGGAATTAGTAAACCATTGGCTTTTTGGCCAACGGTTACGAAGAGTATTCAAATTAGACACCACATGCGAAGGTGCTAACTTAACTTCGTGCAAAAGCAAAATATCAGGCGAGTGCAGAGCGAAAAAGGTAGCTAGAACCGACTGCTTAAAACGAGAGCCCAAGGATCTTATGTTCAGTGAGATCACCTTCATACTGATGACGTTTTAGAAGGGGGCTGATCCGAGCCCGACGGAGGGCGGCCACTCAGGGACGAAACTTTGCCATTGGACAGAATTCGAAAGAGTTTTTTTTCGATCTTGACGGGATGACTTTGATGGACTACGCTTATTCCTGGAGCGACTAGCTCTATGGTCAGCTGTCTTAGGGGATTTAGAAGTCACTGTTGGAGGAGCAGTAGAAGCTTTTGGTGATGACGATCGTGACGAAGAAGAAATACTTTGAGGTTCAGTTAAATTCGCTGGAGAAGCCAAAGATGGGAATTCCGTCTCAATGGACAGCTGCGGACCCAAATAAAGACCTGGATCTTCGTCTGAATACGCAGGCTCATCCATTTCAAAGTCATCCAATGCAGGTTTGGACACATCAGCATTGGCGAGAACCACAGGGGCATTAGAACAAGAATCTTCTTGAGGAGTCCAATGAAGCAGAGACATCTGGATCGGCCGTTGGTACACGTTCGGGGCATTGATGGTTCCTGCCCACCAAACGAGAGCAAAATTCACATTTTTTCAAAAGAGGGCAATCCCTCTTAACATGCGAGCTTCTGCGGCAGTACCAGCAGCATTTTCGCATACCTTTAGAGGTGACATAAATTCGCTCGCCGTGCATTATCATGGAGTCTTGAAACTTTCTATCAAGCTTCATGTCTAGGTAAACATCACCAAATTCCAAGCCTGGCGTATCTGAGTGATAAGGCCGACAAAAATTCCTAACTTCTCCATAATCACGAAAAAAATTCCTTATATATTTCTCAGATAACGGAGAATAAATCCCTCTAACAGTCACTACTAAGTGAGTAGATCTGCCGCAAAAAAACTAACAGTGGTTTCACCCACCTTAACAAATTCCGCCGCAATCAGGCGCTCAGCTATGCCCCTTGACTGGCATAACATCCTGGCCTCTGTCGGAGACAGCTTCTGAAGGCAGATGA
Organism: Rhysida immarginata; assembly: GCA_023313115.1. Lineage (NCBI taxonomy): Eukaryota > Metazoa > Arthropoda > Chilopoda > Scolopendromorpha > Scolopendridae > Rhysida > Rhysida immarginata. The sequence continues at coordinate 11,590 of JAHWFO010105744.1, forward strand.
ACGAGGGGTTCTCGGAAGCCAACTTCGGTGCTATGCCGGTCTTCGCATAGATGGCCTTCATTACCTCGCACACTGCGTAGCGCCCATCGCACGTCAGAAGGACCATCCGCTCCATGGTTGATGTCCTTCTTCCGGGTCCAGTCGATTATGGTGAAGGTCGGGCCGTGAACACCCAAGACACGCTTGGGGCCACGGTCACCGACGAAAGTCACAAATAAGAAACAGAAAAAGTCGATCACGTGATGAAATGTCCAGTCCAGCGAAAAGTCCTGTTCACAGTCGAGAAAACACACGCACAAGTCCAGAAGAAAATCCGCTCCTCTCTCCCCCACTTTTGAAGTGGAGAGGTAGATGGTATTGCCTCCACGGAATTAAGATCTTACAGGTGGTATTATGCTACACCCAACGTAAAAAACTTAAACACCTCTAACGAGGCAGCATGAACTTGGCCCACAGCTTTCGCTGGTCGGAAGCTAACTCCCGACACTTACCCGCTTTGGCCACCCGGGTAGGCACAAATCCACCAGAAAACAAATCCTCTCTCCCACGGGAGCGAAGCTTGAATTTTTGGTAAAGTTGACGCCTCGTTTGTCTCGCTGACTAATTCGGTTCTGGAATACTCGGCTCCGATACTGGCGGTTGAAGATTGGGTGACACTTGGAAAATCCCAGGAAGCGAAATCTGCTGATCTTTGACCTCCGTTCGTCGGGCTCGGCTCGGAACTCGTATTGTCTTCGATCTCTCCCGTGTCTCTCGTCCCGCTAAGGCTGGCACACCTCAACGACCCAAAGTCATATCTTAAATCACCTTTCTCGGATTCGCTAATGACTTGTGGTTCGCCAACCGGATATATCGGATTCGCTAATGACTTATGTCGTTTGCTTTAATCAGAGTATTACTAGCTTTAACCAGAGTATTAATGTTCTGGCCTTATATCATCGTCAGTCCTTTGGCTACTTCGTGTCACATTATCAAAGTCTATTACGTTAACCTTAAAGTCCGGTGGGGGCCTTTTAAGACTAATGTCATGAGGCTTACTTGGCAAATAGGCTTAGGCTTTTCCTCTAATCACAAGGCCGGGTTGGAGTCGTCTACTTTCGTACACCGACTTCGTTTTAACGCGAAGAAATCTCTTCTTCCACGGAGTTAATGGCGGTCGCCCCGTCTCAAACTCGAATTTACTGAAATTGTGAATCCTCTATCGTTCGCTCGGTCATCTCTCTGCTCTTCGCGGCCGTCGTCACTTGCTCCTTCGCCGAAGTTCCATTCGGCTGACGATAAGTATAGCGGCTTTCCTTTTTCCCGCTTTCTTCTTTCGAAGTGCTTAGTCGTACCTTCTCGCCCGTTTTTTGCCTGCGGCTCGCAACATCTTTCCACCGACCTTCTTTCCAAGTCTCAATCGTTCTCCCCACTAAAAATGTTCCTTTCTTTTTTTCCTTTCTCATTTCTTCTTATTTCGGCGAATCGCAGCTCGCACTGGTCGCTCCTATTCGGCTCTTCCACTCCTCTTAGCAGGGGGTCGGCATTCTCACCGAGTTATGAAATTCTCCCGTTCTCATATAAACAATTCACACGTCTCTTTTTAAACCAACGGTTTAAATAGATGCTTTGAAGATTCGGGACCACTACGAATGGTAGCCTCGTCTGTCCTTTGCAAACTTAAGGTATAATATTTTTTCCTCTCTTCCAATCCAGATAAATATTAATTCACAAAAACTCTCAAGTAAATTTACGCTGTGGCTCCATTGTTGAGCTCTATTCCAAAGAAGAAACACAGTAGACTAACGTACGACAACGGCCAATAAAGTGAATGTTTTAATAGTAAAATAGATACAGCATCACATAGATAAAACAATATTAACATATTTCCATAAATCGACTTTTCCAACAGTAATAATCTAAACCACAGCTTTGATATTAGCAAATGTACTACTTTGAGTCTTCATATGTGCAATTTCAGACAACAAAAAGTTGGAATATCGTTCAATTGTTTAGGAATAACGTTCACTGCCACAACAAATACTTTCAGTCGTTAATATAAAACTTCATTAGTGAAATGCAGCTTATGTTCCGATACCAAAACGTAGCGGTTGTCGATTAATGCTAAGTTACCCTTACAGGTTCATACTTGGTTAGCCATCCCAAGGCTTAAACAACTATACTTTTTGGTCGAACGGAGTACAGGGTGTGTCCGTAAAGTAATGAGACTGGCAGCGCGCTCATTGGCGGCGGGATTTGTGGTGGGGGGTCTAAGCTAAGCAACGCACAGAGCGGCAGTCGCTTCCGAGCTCTGACGCAGTGAAGATCACGCGTGGCGCGCAAAACCTGTTTTTAAGTTTTTGTCACGGCAGAAAACTTTGCCGCAGCCACTGTACAACCCGGCAGACTTTTTCCTGTTCCCAAAGCTCAAGAGAATCCTGAAAGGTCACCGTTTCGAAGATGTTCCCGCGATCCAAAGGGCTGTCACAGAGTCTCTGAATCGTGAGAATCGCGTTGGCAGCGGTGTATGGACGCCCAAGGAGACTATTTTGAACGCTCCATTTTTGACGTTTTCTGCCGAAACGTGAGAAACTCAAAAACAGGTTTTGCGCCACGCGTGATCCTCACTGCGTCAGAGCTCGGGAGCGACGAAGAGAAAACCTTTTATTTTTTTCATTAATGCCTTGCCCTCCCCAACTTGAAGCACTATAATACTGTAAAAATTCGTTCTCTTAAAGCGGCAAGCTTCGCTGTAGAATACGGAGCAACATCTCTTTCTAGAAGGTGCTGCACAAGCCCTTTAAACAACCTGCACTCAGGCAAAAGCTCTCAGCAATCGTTCATAACCGGGTTTCTTGTTAATCGTATTTCTACCAATAATAAGCCCGAAATTGTCCCTACCGTAGGTGATGTAACAATGTATGATTTTTGCGTGTGCAGGCTTTCTCTCTAGGTGGTATTGTTAAACGCCGATTCTTTAAAAGAAAAATACAAGCGTAATAAAGACAATCGTCGATTAACTTTAAGTCCATTAAAAAAATACTAGATGAAACAATCATTATGCACAAACAAATAGAATAATCAGAGCTTAAGGATCTCATTATGTACAAATATAAAAACACTAGCAGAGGACCCGGCGTTGCCCTGGATAATTATGCTTGTATGTAAACAGAACAAACTCAAAAAGCTAAATTAAACCTCCAAATTGGTTAGATAATAACTCAATCATTACAATATAGAGCGAAGGGCCTACCCATTCTAAGAAAAATCCTAAAGACAAGAACTTACCTTTTCACTGAAAAAAATCCATTCTAGGTGACATACCGGGACTTGATTTACCGAAAAAAAATTTTTTAAAGGCTCACAATGGATGGACCTCTCCAAGAATACCTTCTAGTCTAAATAATTTTTTACTCACGTAATCTTAGTTTAAATGTACACTTGTTGTTGTTGCAATTTCCGTTCTTCTTTCGATGTCTTGAAGCAAAAATTGGCCATTCATCACTCTGTGTAGTCTAGCGATCGCCGATTCTTCTATTGACTTGCTTACCATTTGCTCAATACAGCACGGAGCTAAAGGAGTGCTTCCTCTGTCGTCTTTCACTCTTTCTCAATAGCCTGCTAACTCATTATCTCCGGTCACTGATCATTTTTAAAGATTTTCAAGAAATTGTTAAGTACTAAGAATTCTCTTTTCTAAGAAAAGCCTGAATTCTATATTGCACAAACTTTGCCTTGCAGTGGTGGTCATGAGACATATATTGTTGATCCTTGCTTAGTGTTGGTGCGTGTTGACATCATTGTTGATACCTATTGTTGCACAAACTTTTATTTGCATTGTTGGTCATGAGATATATATTGTTGGTCCGTGCAGAGTGTTTGTGAATTGCGTGTTGCAATAACTTTGTCTTGCATTGTTGGTAATGAGATATTTCTCATTAATATGCCCTGCCATAACCATGAATATCGATTTTTTATCAATAATTATTATTTTTTCGAAATCTGAGATAGACAGTGACCGTCCTCATGCTTTGAAGGTCATGTATGCGAATTTTTATCAAGATCGGAATAAAACTGTAGATTTGTATAAAAAACAAACAAACAAACGCACAAACAAACCCATAAACAAACAAACATCCTTCTTGCAGAGAAGACTAGTAGAGGACCCGGTGTTACCCGGGATAATTACACAGTAGGTAAACAGAACAATCTCCAGAAGTTAAATAAACTGATGTGTTTTTTGAAAATAAACTGTAATAGGTTATGCACTGCTAAAACGTGCCAAACACACAAACACACACACACAGACACACACAAAGAAACATATACACACTTTTCCCAATCGTCTCAACGCTTGTTAGGGAGCTGAAGGAAGACACGTGTATCTCCTTTGCCTCATCGAGAGAGACTGCCCTATCTATATCGTCTATTATATCCATTTCCTATTCATTGTTAATAATTCTTGGAAACGAATGTTCTATCATTACATCATTATTTTATGTTCCTTGTTATAATTCTTTGAAAAGAACTTTCACTCGAATGACGTGCATTAGGGATAAACAATTGAAAGAATATGAGCGCCATATCGAATTTCTAAATAGTTGGAGTTTGTATTGTTGCGACGGCGCTGTAAGAAAATCGTATTGTTGAAAAATGGCGCCCGCTTTATCAACCTTTCCATGCAAGGTTGTCGAATGGTATTTCGAGACAAAATCACCTGTAACCGTGCAAAGAAAGTTCCAGAAAGAGTTTACGTGTCGAGACGCACCAGGCAGGCAAGCAATCATGGATTTTGTCAAGCAATTTCGTGCCCCTGGATTTGTTAAAGGCAAGAAAAAAGGCGGGAGCGAAACTCGTGTTCGAACGGCCGAAGTTGTCGAAAATATTCGCACAAGGTTAGTCGATTCCCCTACCAAAAAATCTGTTCGCCGCCTATCCATTGAAGAAGGGCTGTCGTATACCATGACGTCGCGAATTTTGAGAAAGGATTTACACCTGTTCCCATATAATATCCATGTTTATCAGGAGTTAACAGACACCGGAAGACAGAAGCGACAACAATTTGCGATGGAGTTTGGAGCAGAAATGGAAGCCAAACAGGACATTGTGGACAACCTGTGGGTATCAGATGAGGCCTCCTTCTATCTGTCAGATGACGTTAATAAACACACCGTTCGTTTTTGGGGTTTCCAGCACCCTCATGAGATCCATAAGTCATCTCTTCATCCATGAAAGGTGCGCGATTTCCAAAAGAGGCAACATTGGTCCGTTCTTTTTGAGGGCAATGTAACGTCACAGGCTTACCTTAACATGTTGGAAACCTTCTTCATCCGCGAGCTGCGAAGGAGGCGTATACCGCTTCGACATCAATGGTTTCCACAGGCTGGTGCTAGGCCTCACACCACTAATGAAGTGCTAGACTTTCTCAATCAGAAATTCGGAAATCGTGTCATTTCAAACAGGTTTCCAGATCGATTCGGGGGTGGCTTTCTTTGGCCCCCTACGAGTCCTGACCTAAACCTATGTGATTTTTATCTCTGGGGATTCCTTAAAGACAGTGTGTTCACTACAGCACCAAGAACCCTAGACCAGCTGCGACAAAGCATCGTCCACTCTGCACCCTTGTCGATGCAGAAATCCTGGATAGAGTTATGAACAACTTCACCATTCGGCTCAAACCGGTCTAGTGCATGCTGAAGGTTCGTGCGAGAAGACCCAAGGAGGACAAGGTCGTCAGCAAAGAGCAACCTCTCCACCAGGCAGTCGCCCACACAAACACGCTCATCGCCTCGGCTGCCCCTGTCTATCTAGTCCATAAAGATAATGAACAAGAGGGGCAACAGTATGCATTTATCCGGACACACATCTCAGAGCTTTCGTACAAGACATGATAGCAGCCAGTAATTGCCCATCCGCTCCATACTCTTGCAACACTTGCCAGAACTTCTCTCGAGGAACTCTGTCATATGCTTTTTCGAGGTCCACAAAGCAAGCGTAGACCTTTTTGCATACTCCCAGGATTTCTCAAAGATTTGCCTTAGAGCAAAGATGTGATCCGTCGTGCTTCGGCCAGGTCGGACACCACACTTCCCCCCCGACAGTTTGGAGTCGACTATTTCCCGACTTCTCTTCTCCAGACACTTAGCGTACACTTTCCCAAGAATGCTGAGCAAAGAGATGCCTCGATAGTTGTTGCAATCTCTCTGATCTCCCTTTTTGAAGATAGGGATCACAATTCCTGTCTGCCATTGCTTAGGGGCCTGTCCAAATATCCAAGCAACCTGACACACTCGAGTCAGCCACAGGATACCATCCTGATTTAAGGCCTTTAACATCTCGGACCGGATTTCATCATCACCTGCAGCTTTGCCAGTCTTCAGGGATTTAATTGCCCATCTGACTTCTGTTTCAGTGATACTACCATGACTATTCTCTGCTCCAAGGTGTACCTCATGTGCCTCAGTTGTTGTTGTCACCGGATTAAAAAGAGACCGTTATTTCTTCCACCTATGCAACACGCTCTCCTCCGTTTTCAGAAGCCTCCCATCTGAACTCTTAATAGTTTGTGATGAAAGAGACTTCTTTCCACGGAGGCGGCGCAGGGTCTGCCAGAACACCTTGTTTGCCAAACCATAGTCTGCCTCCAATTTCTCCCCGAACTTTATCCCAGGCCTTGGCTTTAGCTGTTGATACTGTCTTTGCTGCTGCTTTTCGCGCCTCAGTGTACCGCACTTAACTCGAAGTTGACTTATTTGCAAGCCATAGCAAATAGGCTTCCTTCTTTGCCTTGACAGCTTCTTGGACTTCACCGTTCCACCATGCAGTCCTTTTCTCACCGCCCTGCGCCACACTTAGCCGCTTACGACCACAGCACAATGCAGCCGAGGTAATCAGAGCAGTTTTAAACAACTGCCACTCTTCTTCAACAGTACCACGATCACTGGGTAGTTCTTTGAAACTTGAAGATATGTTATCTGCAAAGGTCTTCCTCACAGCTCTATCCTCCAATGCCTCCCATTTGATGCGCCGTTTGTCTGAACCTAGTATTTCGCTTGGTTGGCATGGATTCAGAGAACCGCAAATTGCAGACAACAAGGTGGTGATCGGTTGATAGTTCTGCCCCTCTTCTCACACGAGTATCCAACACTCATCGGAATAAGTCGGCTGAAACGATTACAAAATCAATCAGTGACTTCTGGTCCATTGCATCCCTTTACCGGGTTTGCTTATGGACATCCCTGTGCTGGAAGAAGGTGTTTTTGATGGAAAGTCCATTGTTGCAATAGAGATCCAACCATTCGCATTTAAATCGGGATCATCATTCCTCCCAATCACGACTTTCCAGGTTTGGTCATCAGCCCCTACGTGTGCATTGAAGTCGCCCACCAGGATGACGGAATCTCCACTCCCTCTCCTGCTAAGAGCAGCATCAACTTCATCCAGAAAAAGTGGGTACTCTGTGAGTGCATTCGGAGTATATGCAACGAATAGAGAGAGAGGCCGTTTCCCTATCTGAAGCCTCAGGAGACACAGTCTTCCACCTAAGAGGATCCAATCTGCAACATAATCTGCCAGCCGGGGACTTGTGAGTATCCCCACTCCCGTCTTGGCAGTCATGTTAGAGTCGACACAAGAGTAGAAAAGCTTCCACCCTCCTTCTATGTCCACAGTTCCATTACCCGGACGTTTCGTAGAGGTAATACCTATGATATCCAGCCGATACCGTTTGGCTTCCTCCATTAACTCTGATTCCTTTCCTGTCATGGAGAATACGTTCCAAGTGCCGATTGACAGCACCCGATCCCGTTGTCGCTTTACCCGTTTCTCCTCCTGGGTAAAGGCATGCGCTGCCCCCGACCGTTTCCCCAAGCGCATAGCGAGTGCACTGGTGGGGCTTCTCGGAGGTATTGCTCCGAGATAACAGCCGGGAGACTGTCGACTATTTTTCGAACGAGAGCCTCTGCCTAGCCCCCGAACGCGGGTGACTTTAAACTGCGCCACACCTGAGGCAGTATGAATTCTCTCATTCGTCGACATCAAGAGATATATGTTTGTTTGGATACTCTTCGTCTCACTTCTCAACCATGACCTTTCTGGTAAGGGTGACCCTAAAATAGCAGTGCTACAACCAGCATAGCTCACAGAATCCCTGAAGCACCTGACCTACGGTAAGGGGGCATCCACTCAGGGGAAAAAAAATAAATAAATAACATCCCAATATACTTTTAATTAATTTCAATTAATAAATTTTATTATACAAAAGGTACATGTTAAATTAATGATTTATATTCAATATAATTTATATCAAATTTTAATATTAATTAACGAAATAATAAATAAAAAATAATGATAGTATAGTAATTTCTGAGGTGATATTTCTGTAGTCATTCGTTTTTGTTTATTCGCAACACAAATTTATTTGAAAGAGCCCCCTTCGTAAGCAATCTTAATTCATCAAGTGAATCCAAGAAATATTCTGAGTTAAAATTCAGTGATTAAACAGTTACGTCTTTATTATATGCTGAAAAGCATATATTGGTTTCGCTCTGTTTGTGTGTCTGTCTGTCTGTCTGTCTGTCTGTCTGTCTGTCCGTCCGTCCGTCCGTCCGTCCGTCTGTGTGCCCGACGATTTCTCGAGAATGCTTTAACTTTTTCAAGTTCTTTTTTCG
>JAHWFO010105788.1:2609-18389 GCA_023313115.1 Rhysida immarginata
CCCCCCCCCCCCCGAGTATGGTAAGACAAGTAGCAGATACAGCGGTCATCTATTTTTACCCTTTTATCTGCATTTTTTACCTCTCAGCAAGTTTTTTAATCAAAAAATTAATTTTCTTGAACGTAATATGTAGAAAATGAAAAAAAGCTCGTATTTTCTTTCCTTTCTCATCATTTCTGAACGTATGATGCATCACATGCCATATGTTGCCATAGTTCTAAACACCAAGTGACTGCTACCCACGCAAATCAGCTCCCAATGGAACAACTGAGCCTAAACTTCATAGTAATGTAGATCTTGCCTAGAGGAATCTGGAGACTAAATTTCACGCCTTTACGTACCTAAATAGCACATAGATATATTGTCCTCTCTGAATCCCACCCCCGTAATTCCGATGACAGTCTACCAATCAAAACCAAACTAAATAGTGCAGATGGACATGCCCATAGTAACCGATATTTCGAATTTCAACCTTCTACCTCAAGAAATGTAGAAATCATGAAGGGGTGCACAGCTAAGACAAGATAAAACCAATAAGTAGCTCCATTCTTCTGCTAACTGTAAAGCGTGGTTCCCCCATGCGTAAAAACAACGACAGAAACCACAAAGCAAAAAAATTTTATGATGTCACTTCCTGTTTTCGTCCCCTCTACCCGACTGAAAATTTCTGCTCTTTAGAGTTGGGTTGAGTTCAACTTTTGTGGCACACGCAGGGCAGAAACGATTGCTCAGAAGCGTTTGCTCAACCAATAGAAAGCGATCTCTGCAGTGAAGTCACAGTGACGTCCTCTCTCTGTCTCACAAAATAAAAATTAGCGTTTCCACATCAATTTTCTTTTACGGCCTCTTCACCTTTGAGCTAGCGTCCGACATTTCAATTTTGTGAGAGAGAGAGAAGACGTCACTGTTACATCATTACAGAGATTGTTTTCTATTGGTTGAGCAAACGCTTCTGCCATAAAAGTTGAACTCAACCCAACTCCAAAAAGCAGAAATTTTCAGTCAGGCAGAAGAGACGAAAGTAGGAAGTGACGCCATAAAATTTTTCTGCTTTGTGGTTTCTGCCGTTGTTTTTACGCAGGTGGAAACCACGCTTAAGTGTTAATAACATAGATTATGAGCACTTGAGCAATCGTGCGTCGACATTGCGAATTCACGTGCGCGCGCCGATGTCAGTAATGCTTAAAAGATGAACAGAAAACAACAATGTATTCCTTTTTGACAAATCAATTGTTGTATGACATGCCGTTATCTTTGTATTCTTTACACTCACTGTTTTAGCACGTGAATTCGACTAGAAGGGGTCTACGAAAAATTCTGAAAAGTTGATACGGCCGAGCTCAGACTTTGATGGTCATATTTCTGAAAACAGAATTTGAAAAAGATAATTCGTTTTCAAGTTATCGTGCAAACGGCGGACGGCCGGACGGACGGATAAACGTACAGACCAAGGGCGCATTCTTATAAGTAGCTTTTATGCTAAAGCTCCTAATAAATACCAGTTCAGTTTACAGCAACTCATTTTCCATCTTCAGTTTTATTCATTAAATTAAGTAACCATCTTTGTCAGTATATGCAATAGGGACTACAAGTGTGACGTCAGTCCTAGGCATTCTTCAGTCACGTGACTCGATTTGGTTCCAAACAAGTCTTCTCGCTTCGGGATTTAACATGGTTCTAACGTATGGATGGAATAAAATCGCTTCGTATAAGCCCAGTGTTTATAACACATTTAAGATGTGAAATTGTTTAGTTCCTCACTGCTCAAGAAGGAGCCAAAACTGCTATTTAGACATCTATCGTTTTCCCAAAGAAAGAAAGATCCGCGAACGATGGCATTCTTTTGTTAAGTGATTTAAAGTGATTAAAAAGCGTTCTAATATTAATGTATAAATTATATAATGGTATTAAATGTTTTAATAATAATATAAGAGATGTCATTTTTACTGGCCGCCCGTTTCAACGATACTATTACGTATATTGCGTGGTTCCAATGTTTGGAACCAGCGATCCCATTTCCTAGGCTCTCGGCCCATTCATCGCGCAAATGACGTCAGCTGTGACGTAGTCACTTGCACTCCCTATAATTTACAGCGAGTCCAAAAATAATATATACATTTCTTTATAACAAAAAATGTTAGAATTGGAAAGGCTTCCAAGATATAAAAAGTATAGTCAAACCGTACAAGTATTCAGCAGTTATAACACTTCGTGCCGCTGGAGGGCGGCAAAGACGTTGCCTCATCATTTTTGCAAGAGGCCGTCATAAGCTCTTTGCTTTTAGGTTCTTAATTTCTTAATAAATTTAATGAATAGGTAAGTTTTAATGATTTTCTATAGAAGACAGTGATCTCTCTTTTCTGGTTATTTTTAAAGTTAATTAATTTGGATAGGAGGCCAGGTAGAGTCATGAGTCTTCTATAATAGACGATCGCTGACTAGAGGAAGTTTGTTAAGAAATTAATCCTGCTCTTTTTAATTTTGTTTACTTTCAGATATTTGAGCTTGCATATATCGGGCGAACTATTAGCCCTTGAAATGTTTTGAGTTTTTGAAATGCTGGCAGGGGAAGTGAAATATCTTCACCTTGTCAGGGGTTACTAACCAGTTTGGGTAACCCAAATAAAGAAATATAAAGTTATTTTAAGACGCAGTGCAGGTCAAAGACCAATAAGCTGTGCGCTTTCGCTATAATAAATAAAGCGCACGTTTAAGCGAGTTCATAAAATAGCGGGTACTTCTAATTGCAAGCAGTCCTATATTACTGATCTCTATTTCGACTCAATGCGTGTCAACGTTTGTACACGGTAGGCAATAAAGGGTTATTGGGCTGCCTTCTTATTCAAGTTCTTCATATTTCATTTTTCTAGACCTCGTGCATAACAGAATGACGACGAATATGGCTGAACTTGTGTGGAGACAGCTTGATTTTAGTTGTTGAGCGAGCACTATTCTTCCATTCATCCGGAATTCCCGTACCAAAATCAAAAGATATGTCTATATTTGTAAAGACTCTTAAAACAAAGCGTCTTATTATAAGGGTGTTAAGGATATTTCGATCATTTGGAATATAGCATGTAATTTTAATTATCAAACCACTTGGAATGAGTGTCATGAATGAATATAACGTAAAATTTATGATAGTCGAAATTGGTTTCAAGGAACCTGGTTTAGTGGAACCATTATGGTTCACTGGAACTTTCAAAGCTAAAATATAGCATGTAATATATCAAATGTCTTGGAATGAGGTGTCATGAATGAATATAACGTAAAATTTATGATAGTCGAAATTGGTTTCAAGGAAGCTGGTTTAGTGGAATCATTACGGTTCATTGGAACTTTCAATGCTAAAATATAGCCTGTAATATATTAAACGACTTGGAATGAGGTGTCATGAATGAATACAACGTAAAATTAATGATTGTCGAAATTGGTTTCAAGGAAGCTGGTTTAGTGGAACCATTATGGTTCATTGGAACTTTCCATGCTAAAATTTGGCATGTAATATATCATACGATTAGGAATGATGTCATGAATGAACATATCGTAAAATTAACGATAGGCGAAATTGGTTTCAAGGAACCTGGTTTAGTGGAACCATGATGGTTCATTGGAACTTTCCATGCTAAAATGTGGCATGTGATATAATAAACAACTTGGAATGATGTGTTATGAATGAATATGACGTAAAACTAATGATAGTCTAAATTGGTTCACATGTTATCTTTATGGCCCATTAGAAACTTCCAATGTTAACATAGGGCTGTTTAAAAATATAGTTCCGTGAATGGTTTAGTTTAACCTCTTGGTACTTGGTTATGCCATTCTTTAATGGTTTATTAAGTACCGAAAGGTGCTTTATGCTATCAGTGTGGGGAAACGTGTCTGTCTGCGTGTCTGTCTGTCCGTCTGTCTATAACTCAAACACCTCCGATGCTATGAAAGATTTTCAAAATCTGTTTTCATCAGTCGATGAATATGGTTCATGGCACGAACCAGCTACAAATATTATCTAAATCGGTTAATTGGCACGTCCACCAATGGTACCTCTATTTTCCCGTCTAGCAAATTTCAATGGGATGATATGTTGAGTAATATATCAAACAAGTCGTAATGACGAGATAGATGCGTTATTAAGACGCCATTGCTCTGTTATCCATGACAGGTCGAGGTTTAGTTTCTTGTGCAATGCACTGACAGCTTCGGACGGCAATGAACTGACAACGAGTAACGTGTCTGGTGATAATTTTTCCGAGCCATACTGCACTGGAATTTTCTCGAGAAGAGACAGTGGGCTGATTCATAGTCTATCAAGGGATTCATTACTATATACAGCATTCGTCAAGAGAGTCCCGGAGAATTTTCTTACGCAATGGATCACCTTAGCGAGAGGTCTGCCAGCGCCATTAGCGCCATCCTTTGTTGTAATTTGGCATTCTTGCCCAACACAAATGCACTGCAACAAAGCCGTCGATCGATTTAAATGGTCGGCTTCGACTGCATACAATTCGTTCATTCCTCATCAGTCACCATATGGAATTTTTGATTTCAATTGTTGTTCACTCAATTAGATTAATTCAATTTGTATTAATAAATTTATATTTCACACGTCTTCTATTAGCTTTTCCACATCAATTTTCTTTCTCGGCCTATTCACCTTTGAGGTAGCGTCCGACATTTTTATTTTGTGAGAGAGAGAAGACGTCACTGTGACGCCACTGCAGACATCGTTTTCTATTGGTTGAGCAAACGCTTCTGACATAAAAGTTGAACTCAACCCAACTCCAAAATCAGAAATTTTCAGTCGGGCAGAAGAGACGAAAGTAGGAAGTGACGCCATAAATTTTTTCTGCTTTGTGGTTTCTGCCGTTGTTTTCATGCAGTTGTTAACCTCGCTTAAGTGTTAATAACATAGATTATGAGCACTTGAGCAATCGTGCGTCGACATTGCGAATTCACGTGCGCGCGCCGATGTCAGTAATGCTTAAAAGATGAACAGAAAACAACAATGTATTCCTTTTTGACAAATCAATTGTTGTATGACATGCCGTTATCTTTGTATTCTTTACACTCACTGTTTTAGCACGTGAATTCGACTTGAGGGGTCCACGAAAAATTCTGAAAAGTTGATACGGCTGAGCTCAGACTTTGATGGTCATATTTCTGAAAACAGAATTTGAAAAAGTTAATTCGTTTTCAAGTTATCGTGCAAACGGCGGACGGCCGGATGGACGGATATACGTACAGACCAAGGGCGCATTTTTATAAGTAGCTTTTATGCTAAAGCTCCTAATAAAAACCAGCTCAGTTTACAGCAACTCATTTTCCATCTTCAGTTTTATTCATTAAATTAAGTAACCATATTTGTCAGTATATGCAATAGGGAGTGCAAGTGTGACTTCAATCCTAGGAATTCTTCAGTCACGTGACTCGATTTGGTTCTAAACAAGTCTTCTCGCTTCGGGATTTAACATGGTTCCAACGTAGGGATGAAATGAAATCGTTTCGTATAAGCCCAGTATTTATTACACATTTAAGATGTGAAATTGTTTAGTTCCTCACTGCTCAGAAATGAGCTAAAACAGCGATTTTAGACATCTATCTTTTTCCCTAAGAAAGAAAGATCTGCGAACGATGGCATTCTTTTGTTAAGTGATTAAAAGTGATTAAAAAGCGTTCTAATATTAATGTATAAATTATATAATGGTAATAAATGTCTTAATAAAAAATATAAGAGATATCATTTTTACTGGCCGCCCGTTTCAACGTTACTATTACGTATATTGCGTGGTTCCAGTGTTTGGAACCAGCGATCCCATTTCCTAGGCTCTCGGCCCGTTCCTCGCGCAAATGACGTCAGCTGTGACGTAGTCACTTGCACTCCCTATAATTTACAGGGAGTCCAAAAATAATATATACATTTCCTTTTAACAAAAAATGTTGTAATTGGAAAGGCTTCCAAGATATAAAAACTATAGTCAAACCGTACAAGTATTCAGCAGTTTTAACACTTCGTGCCGCTGGAGGGCGGCAAAGACGTTGCCTCTGCATATTTGCAAGAGGCCGTCATAAGCTCTTTGCTTTTAGGTTCTTAATTTCTTAATAAATTTAATGAATAGGTAAGTTTTAAAGATTTTCCATAGAAGACAGTGAGCTCTCTTTTCTGGTTATTTTTAAAGTTAATTAATTTGGATAGGAGGCCAGGTAGAGTCATGAGTCTTCTATAATAGACGAGCGCTGACTAGAGGAAGTTTGTTAAGAAATTAATCCTGTTCTTTTTTGATTTTCTTAACCACTGGATTTTTGAGCTGAATATATCGGGCGAACTATTAGCCCTTGAAATGTTTTGAGTTTTTGAAATGCTGACAGGGGAAGTGAAATATCTTCACCTTGTCAGGGGTTACTAAACAGTTTAGGTAACCCACATAAAGTAATATAAAATTAAAGACGCAGTGCAGGTCAGGTACCAATAAGCTGTGCGCTTTCGCTACAATAAATAGAGCGCACGTTTAAGCGAGTTCATAACATAGCGGGTACTTCAAATTGCAAGCAGTACTATATTACTGATCTCTATTTCGACTCATGCGTGTCAACGTTTGTACACGGTAGGCAATAAAGGGGTTATTGGGCTGCCTTCTTATTCAAGTTCTTCATATTTCATTTTTTTTAGACCTCGTGCATAATAAAATGACGACGAATATGGCTGAACTTGTGTGGAGACAGCTTGATGATAGTTGTTGAGCGAGCACTATTCTTCCATTCATCCGGAGTACCCGTACCAAAATCAAAAGATATGTCTATATTTGTAAAGACTCTTAAAACAAGGCGTCTTATTATAAGGGTGTTAAGGATATTTCGATCATTTGGAATATAGCATGTAATATATCAAACGACTTGGAATGAGGTGTCATGAATGAATATAACTTAAAAATTAATGATAGTCGAAATTGTTTTCAAGGAACCTGGTTTACTGGAACCATTATGGTTCGTTGGAACTTTCAATGCTAAAAAATAGCATGTAATATATCAAACATCTTGGGATGAGGTGTCATGAATGAATATAACGTAAAATTTATGATAGTCGAAATTGTTTTCAAGGAACCTGGTTTACTGGAACCATTATGGTTCGTTGGAACTTTCAATGTTAAAATATGGCATGTGATATATTAAACAACTTGGAATGATGTGTCAAGAATGAATATGACGTAAAACTAATGATAGTCTAAATTGGTTCAAAGGTACATGGTGTTATGTTATCTTTATGGCCCATTAGAAACTTACAATGTTAACATAGGGCTGTTTGAAAATATAGTTCCGTGAATGGTTTAGTTTAACCTCTCGGTACTTGATTATGCCATTCTTTAATGGTTTATTAAGTACCGAAAGGTACTTCATGCTATCAGTGTGGGGAAACGTGTCTGTCTGTGTGTCCGTCTGTCTGTAACTCAAACTCCTCCGAGGAGAGATTTTTAAAATCTGTTTTCTTCAGTCGATGAATATGGTTCATGGCACGAACCAGTTACAAATATTATCTAAATCGGTTTCTTGGCACGTCCACAAATGGTACCTCTATTTTCCAGCCTACCATATTTCAATGGGATGATATGTTGAGTAATATATCAAACAAGTCGTAATGACGAGATAGATGTGTCATTAAGACGCCATTGCTCTGTTATCCATGACAGGTTGAGATTTAGTTTCTTATGCAATGCACTGACAGTTTTGGACGGCAATGAACTGACAATGAGTAACGTGTCTGGTGATATTTTTTCCGAACTGCACTGGAATTTTCTCGAGAAGAGAAAGGGGGCTAATTCATAATATATCAAGGGATTCATTGCTTTCTACAGCATTCGTCAAGAGAGTCCCTTAAAATTTTCCTACGCAATGGATCACCTTAGCGAGAGGTCTGCCAGCGTCAGGCCTCGTAATTTTTGAGGAAGGAGTGCATCACAATCCTAGACTATTAGCTACAGCAGTGACCTTTTTTATGCCTTCGAACTTAAAAGCTTACATCACTTAAGCCCTAGGCATCACTCTTGATTTCCCAGGTAAGGTCGCATTCTCTAACAAAAACCATACTCCATGTTCTCGCGCAGGTTTCTCTCTCTATCTAGCAGTTCGCTGCTAAATTGCTCCAGATTTATTAAGTACCGAAAGGTGCTTTTTGCTATCAGAGTAGTAAGGGCAGCCCTTTGTGTACCACTTCCGGTCACGCCCACCCCCCACTTCCGGTTGCATGAGGCCAGTTTATGTACCACTTCCGGCCACGCCCACCACGCCCTCGCCCCAGGCGGTGGTACAAAAATCGGGCTCATGCCATCCTTTTTTATCAGCAGAGATAAGATGAAAAGATAAGATAAGAACAGTTGTCGCCATTTTGAAAAACGGCGGCCATTTCTGTTTTTCTTCATATTTTGATATTTTGAAATCACTTTTTTATGAATATTAATTATGCTTTATTCAATAAAGATAAAAAGATAAGAAAGATGAAAAGATAAGAAAAAGGAGAAAGAGAAAGAAGAAGAAACGGAAAAAAGGGAGAGGAAGAGAGAAGGAAAGAAAAAGATGGAGAGAGAGAAAAAGAAGAGAGGAAAGCAGAAAGAGAGGAAAGAGAAAGAAGGAGAAGTGGTTTTTTGGGGGTCGCTGCCTCTCCCTCCCACCCTGTGCTTGGTGTCGGTGGTCCTGAACCGCCTGACCTGTCGCCAGCGTGCTCTTATGGCAACAGTGCACAGGTTCCGGTCCACCCACGCCTATGCAGGCGGGCGGGCGGGCGGTTAAGGCAGCTGGGGCACTTCGAGACTCGACCAGGGCGCTGGTTCCTGTGCAGAAAGTGGAGGGCAGAGCTTAGGGTGTCGGTGCACTCCATTGAGATGCCGAGCACCACCGCTTCACACAGGGCAGCCGTCGCTGTGACCCTCGAAGGGGATTGATCTGCACCCCCCCTTATGCAGTGGCCAAGGGCATAAGAGCCGTGGTGATTCGGTTAACTAGGGATGGTTGGGCACCATCCCCTGACTAGTGCAGCCACAGGGTGATTTTCAGACGGAAGACGTTGCGTTCAATGAAAATGTGAAAACCGATGTTCCGACATGGTTCTGAAATTAGAATAACGACTTAGGTGATATTTGGCCTGAAAAGTTTGGAACGGCTGAAAAATGAGCGTTGAGAAAGAAGAATAGAACATTAATACATCATGTTTGGAGGTCACCTCTAGTCGATATTTATTTATTTACTTGTGAGTTCATCAAACTTTCTGATGGTTTGGATAGGAGAAATTCTGGATCTGTGAGCCAGGTTCCCGCCTCCCATTGGGCTTTCAAACTTGGACAACTTGGTTGTCTTTAAGACACCTTGTGACAGAATGGCTGCCTGGGTGTCTGCGATAGCCCAACTGGTAGAGGCATCGGCCATGATAGTCGAAGTTTTTGGTTCGAACCCAGGTCGCAGAATTATTAAGGATAGAACGTTCAAAAAGAATTCATGGTCCATTGCATTCTATTTTGTAAATGCAATTTTGTTACAACATGAATTTCGAGATCAATTTTCGGCAATCAATTTAACATCTTTACTATGTTACTCATTAAATTAAAATTATCTTTTTTCTCCATTTTACAATATTATAGGGAGTCCATATATTAATACAATATATCGTTCTAGTAATTACTTTTTAACAAGAAATGTTGGCATTGGATATGTAAAAACCGTAGTCAAACCTTACAAGGAGGCCTCATTCACAACTCTTCATACCGCTAGATGGAGACAAGTATTTTGCCCCCTGCAGTTTTTCAAGAGTTTTAGCTATAGTTATCTTTAGAGGTTTGCTTATAGTTTCCAGTTTATTATTCGGATGTTTTTTTTGATTTCTTAATAAATTTTATGAAAAAATCTGGTTTATTTGTTCAGTATGAAACAGAGTTCACTTTCATTTCCGTTTGTTTTTTAATGTTAATTAATTTTGATATGAGCCCAGGTAGAATCTTGAGTTATTCTTAATAGATAATAGCTAAGTACCTTCTTTCATCAGTATAAGAGCTTTGGGTAATTTACTATAATCCTATTCATCTTCTGTAATTTTTTCTTAAAATAATATATTACATATTTTTGAATTCTGACAGAGAGTAAGCGAAGTAATTTTTCTTTGTTAAGGCATTTAAGATTACTTAAAAAACCGAAAGAATAAAATATAAAATTAATTTTAAAAAATCGAGTAGAGATCACTAAGTTTTGCGCTATCATGTAAGTTATGCCTGTACACAAGTTGGCTGCAACTTTTAATTGTAGACAGTGCATTATAATGAGCTTACCTCTTGATTCACGTTGTTCTCTTTCCTCTTCTTCCAGACCTCGTGCATAGAAGACTGACAACGAATCTGGCTGAAATTCTGCAGATACGGCTTGGCAGTATTGTTGTGCAGCCGCCATTTTCTCCCAGCCTTCTGATCGCCTTCATCCGGAATCCCAATGCAAAAATCTGAATATCTCTATCTACTGTGCGTTCATGCTCATTCTTGTGCACACTCCTAAACCAAAGCGTCTTAATACAGTCTGTTACCTATTTTAGTGGAAACTGTTTTACTGGACAGGTGAACAGTCAAACTTCATTTATACATTTACAATAAAATTTCACACGCATATTCTGTAAGTCCTCGTTCATGGATCCCGAGCAATCCTGTGTGTATTGGGTGTATCTCAATTAAATCGAGCAGTCTACGAATGAACTATAATGAAACCTTTTACTATAAATTTAATAGTTATTAACAATAAAGAAAATCAGTAGCTACGATATCTTCAAATAAAAACAATGTTCAATAGACTGAACCAAAGTTATGATGACAGGCGCATGGCAAAATGTGTATGGTCCCGTAGACTATTGCTAACATTCAAACATGGGGGTGGGTTTTCACTCACGGTCAAAATTGAAGAGTGTACTCGACAAAAAAAACTGGGTCAAATTCTGCTACAGTTTGCGTAAAAGCAGTTTATTATGCCAAAATTTTGTATTTCATTCTCATATCTATGTTTGATGGGGATTAGGTGCACATGTGGATCAAAGCCTGGGTGATGTGGTTTCTCGGTGCCTCCGCTTAAGGTACGATGTGGTTCAGTGGTTCCTCTAGGGAAACGGGGACGTGGGAACGGAAGAGGAATAAAATGATAGATGTAGGGGTAGTGTTAGTTATGGTGGACCCCACGTATTACCTGTCGGTTTTAGACTTTATCTTTTCCCGCCTCTTCCTCCAGAGGAACGAACATCTTTAAAGCATCATGTTTTGGCAACTCGTGCTCATGTTTCTTCCCAAAGTCAGTCAGCATGCTTATCGTCTTTCAAAGGGTCTGGTATCGAATTCCTATATTGAAAGAAGATAAAACAGTGGCCAATCGCGCATACCAAATTTAGTACACACTCACTCACCAAATTCATGCCACACTGTCAAATATTTATAAGAAAGAACAGAGCGGAAGAGGTGGTGAATAATTAAAGTAAATTTAATCAAATATAATGATTATGATACACAAAGGCGGCTGCTTGCCGAACATAGAATGTCAATAAATGAAGGTAGATTTTGTGACTATCAGCCCAAGTTGATTGCAGCAGACGTTGACGGATAAGCGGTTCGACTCCTCGAACCGTACATCCGGGACGAGAAAGGTGACGACCTGGAAGTAACGTTGGTGAGGTAGGTCGATGCAACAACGATGCTGTCAACTTGGGCAGGAACTGGGTCATGCTGGGTACCGCAAACTCTGACAGCGGCAACCACTCAGTGCAAGTCGACCGTGGAGGAGTGATTATGTAAAATAGAACAATGGATTAAATATATGACGAGACAGGTAAGAATTTCTATCAAACGAAATTACAACACAATAGCCTACGAATCTTAAGTGGATACCGTTATTACCAGAGGAAATTGCTCCTAAGTCCAAGCGCGGACAATCGCGTGGGCACCCAAGGCTAATACTGGCTAAATGAGGAATGGGGAGAATCGCTTCAAAAGTATTTAAGCTCCACGGGAGAAAATCGTGTTTGGTTTGGGGACGTAGTGTACTGTCTGGGTCGTGGCTCAACGGAGTAGGCACGGCGTGCGTCGGGGAGCGCACATCCTCATCGCTGACGACTATGTGGTCCGATGGTTCTACAAGGGCCTCTCTTTTATCACCCAAATAGTCAGACTGTGTGTAGGGCTTGAGGTAGGCGGGCGTCGGACATGTAGCTTCAGACATGGCTCGGGAAGCGCTGTCCTCCTTCAACCTCGGGACACCTCGACGGCTGTCATCCAGTTTGGCGGGCGGGCGAGACGACCGTTTCCTGGGATGGAATACCCCTTCGTGCGGTGTACGAAATCGGTTCCTCCGGCGTCTAGGGCGGGCAGACAGCTGACGCCTTCTTGTTCTTTCGCTCTCGAAAGTTGCTGCTGGCTTACGTACAACTGGACCTTCTTTCACCCTCGGCTCAGCTGGAAAACTATCCTTCACGGTGCATCTATGGCTACGAATAGATATACTATTAATGGACTCAGAATTTCTAGGTTTCTTACGTCTGCCAGTCCTCAGTTGATGTTCCCCGCCCTTCGTCCAGATCCGTATCCATGGACTGCTCCTGTTGGTCTTCGCTGTTGTAGCTAATGCTGGTTTTGTTGCCTCAGCAGATGCCTCATCATAAGATCTTTCTAACAGGCATCTGGGCAGCCCTAGTAAATGGGCTGCTACGCTTTTATAAACGCCTCAAAGTGAGGTCCATTCGTTATTCCGGCGAACCATCACAACTCGGTCGGGAAGTTGACGAGATAAGAACGGTCCCCTCCGGCGACCGAGCACAAACGCCTTGAAGATGTAAACTTGCTTTTAAAAGTCAACGGACCTAGCCGTACCCATTCGAGCTGCAGGAAGGACCAGACTGAGGAAGGTGATGAAAATTACATATGCCCCAAGGATCTTTCCACACTGGCATACCATACTTCTCTATTCAAGAACATAATAGGCACGGCTACGTCCAATTTATAAGTTCGCCGGAAGGACCGTCAAGCAAAAAACGCACAGAATGTTACGTAAAGTTCCTTAATCTAAAATACTGCTTGAAACGGTCCCAGATGGGCTGAACGAATGGACACTCATAAAAAACGTGTTTGACGGATTCTTCAACCCCGCAGAATAAACACCCAGCAGATCTCACCACCCTCCATAGGTGTAAACGTTGAAGAGTGATGAATCCGTATTGCAACAATCTCCATTGAAAGCTAAACACAGTTCGTTCGAAAGCAACCATTTTGATTGCCTTCAAAATGCCCGACCACGGATAATCTGAGTGCAGACGAAAGATGTCGGTGGTCACACTCAGACAGGTCTGCTGGAAGAACCATGACAGTTTCAAGTGACCCCACTCATGGGGGTCTATTTGACGCAATCCAGGAATTAAAGTCACAGAGTCTAATTGAAAGTTTTTTAAAAAGTCCAGTTGTGTATGAGTTATAACCACTGGCAGCAAAGCAGGAAACGGCAGCCTATTCACCTTAAAAAAGAAACGCAAATGCAAAAACACAAACTTTACCCAAATGGGAGGAGGGAGAAGAAACACCCGAATCATAGCAGCCATCCTAGCTGTAATTAGAATAAGGTTCTTCGTGAAAGAACCTGTTTTTCTTTTCGCAAATCGTGAAAATAGTATGAGAATCCATCTGGTCCGTCAAGGTTGAACTTCTTTTCATCTGTGAATATGACATTTTGCCATTCTGAAGTCCAACCCATGTATTTTCTGGCAAACAGAAGTCTGTTTTCTTGATGACGGTTAGTGAGTGGTGGCTTCCTCTTGATGTGCTGTCGCAGAAGATGCGGCAGTCATGGATCACACGCTGAACGTTTCGCAGATTTGTTTCGAGCTGCAGTTCATCACGAATTTGTTTTGCTGTTTGACTTGAGTTGGATGCAGCTCTGACAATCTGACGAACTGACCTTCCATTAAGGGCACGAGGTCTTCCAGTACCCTTGTAAACTGCATATTCCCGAGGATTTCTCAAATAGTTGGAAATAGCCTTTGGGCTTCTCTTCAAACGACGCCCAATTTCACGAATAGAGATGTTTTCTTGTTTGAAGGCATCAATTTGACCTCTTTCATACTCTGACAGCACTGAACCACGTCCCATCTTGTTGTATGTTTATTAATGAAGTTTTTCACTTGTAGTAATTGCTCTTACTACATGATAAAGTAAATATATCACCCCTACTTGAGTTAAATGAGCCTAGCTTTAGAGCGAAACCATTTTTTTGTAGCTGATGCTAATTTTTTGTCACTCAGAAATATCACCTGAGTAAAACAATTTTTTTTTTAAATTATAAGTAGACATTCAATTTATTTTTATAAAGCTTAATTGTTTCTGAAGATATTAAGTGTCTGTATTCCAAAAGAGCATTTGGAATTTTGTTTCATTAAAAGAATTTCAGTGAAAATAAGGGTGGTGCTAATTTTTTGTCACTGACTGTACGTTACAGTTTTAAATGACATCATTTGGCGCGAAACAAATAACGGAAAGACCATTCATGCCCACATTTAAAATTCAGGGCCATATTTACCACCTTATCTGTGCTTTGCTGCCTGAAAGTGGGCCCAAGTTTCTTCAGATATATTTTGTATCTAATTATGCAGCACACGCAAATATTAAAAACCGAAAATTTCCATAAATTAACAAAGATGTGATTGCTCTGATTCAAAACATGCTGCCTCAAATGTGTCCTAGAGTATATTCCGCAAGGGCAAAATAATGATTACAAATTTGTCATTAGTGCAGATAAACGACCCGCTGCTGGACATCGCGGCAGGTACAATGTCCCTATCACAAATAATGTTGCATCTGTTTTGGTTGATCGTATTGCGTACTCAAGATGATGGCCTTCAACGCATTTATGAGACACATCGGCCTTACGACGCCCTACAATACCCCTTAATTAATTGTCATGGAGAAGATTGGTATAATTTTGGACTGCATCAAGTCAACCCTACAACGAGAGTGCCGAATATGTAAATCAACCCAACAAATACATGTTGCAAATATGTTTAATGCTCACCTGCTGCAAATAAAACGAAATCGTTTTGCCTACTTGCAAAGATTTCTTGGACTGTTTAGCCAATTTATCGTCGGTAACGTAAGACCGAGCGCTTAGTGTACATACGCACCAACCTGAGACGGTTACGCGCTGAAGTTTATGTGCACTTGCGGAACGCTATGCAACAGGATGACAGCACGGAAAACTTAGACCGATTAGTGATCTTCCCGTCCAGTATTAACGACACCCCACGCTATATGCACGATTCGTACGCAGGACGCTTTCCGTCATATCCAAAGGCCTGATCCTTTTATTACATTCAAAACAAATCCAAAGTGGAACGAAATCACTCAAGAACTTTTGCAGGACAAGCGTCGTATGATCGACATGATATAATAATAGCGAGGTTTTTCCACTTGAAATTGAAGTTGCTGATCAACCTGATCAAAAAAAAACCGTTTTTAGGTCAGCTTTGTGCTTATGTACAGCGTTGAGTGGCAAAAGCGTGGTCTATCTCATGCACATATCCGCCTGTGGCTAGAAAAAAAAACGTCCTAACGATGCCAATAAGCTGATAAGTGCTGAATTCCCGGACCGTAACAGAGATCCAATACTGTTTGACATTGTACAGAAACACATGATTCGCGCGGTCCTTGCGGGTCCTTGCATGCAGGACGGCCGGTGTTCTAAAAGATATCGAAGAGCACTGGTAGAGCAAACGATAACTGAAGAAGGTGGACA
>JAHWFO010105795.1:0-16844 GCA_023313115.1 Rhysida immarginata
ATAATAATAATAATAATAATAATAATAATAATAATAATAATAATAATTAGAATAATTAAACAGAGTAATTTAAAGGTTTGCAACATTGGTTCCATTTGGCCTTTTGGCAGATATTAAATTCAGAGTTGCTAGTATACTCGTCTTGGATGATTTCACATTTCACGAGTAAGTCGTTCAAAAGCAGTTCATTTGTATAAGTGTTGTTCAAGATGTCTGCCGTAGAATAACCCCTGGCTGCTAATTTCAGGTAATGTAGACAGTGATGACCGCATGTGTCAGACGTCTGATGTTGCACTATTCTCGTGTTGTAGATCCATTTTTCCGCGTGCATAAGCATGAACGGGTGGAACTGCGGTTGAGGAAACATTCCGAAAGAATCAAAGATGTATGCTTGTTTGCAGGACGGTATAAAAAAGCCACCCAGTGCGAACCTGGCTGGCTGGAATCATCCGTATTAGCAATGAGTAAAGCTGGATGCAGAGGTTTGAGTTGAAGCACCAAATCCGCTGGGAAAACACCTCTTGTCATAGTACATGTGAATGGATCTCTCTGAAGAGCCCTCCATAGCTCTTGCGTATCCATCGACCTTAATTTGTGAAATCGAAGCTCACGGTTCTGTCTTTATTGATTTCCAGGAGATTCTGATATTGACAATAAGCAATGAGATTCACCGAATTAGCTAAAGGCTCGGAAAACTGAACTTCAACGCTTAACGTACTGTTACGTATAAGGTTATATCTATCTGTATAATAATTCCTGTCCCCCGAAAGATCAAAGGCCAGAAATGTGTAACCAGAACCGTAATCTAACTGACTGATGTCAACATCTCTGTCTTCTTTCCAAATCCCAAGTGCTTTCATGGAATAAACAAACTCTCTCAAGTATGACCCAGAGGAAAAATTCGGCGTCAGAGGGTTTAGAGGTATTGCATGAGTATCCAATGAGAGGGAGAAGAAAGATAGATTGAAATGTTGAAAGTTGAATGGATTCGAAATAAAAGAACCATTCTGGGCTTCACTCGATGTAAATGCAAAAATCAACCGGGAGGGAATCTGACCAGTAATTAAGTTCTGTATGACGTGATTTCTAGTTCCCGTAGCAATACTCACGGACCTCATTTCAACCCGTCCGATAGGGTAAAACGCGTTAGTGGTTTGCAGAGTCTTTGCATGTGCTAAAAGCGTGGCTGTGTTAACTTTAACTCTCTCAACATTCAGCGTTGCTTTTCGGATTGTAATCTGATAATTGGGATTAGCTACATCAGACATCAGAGCAAAGGAAGGTTTACTTCTGTAAAGCCTCAGACGAAAATCCGTAGAGTTTAGTAGCAATCGACCCTGCCGAAAGATGTCTAAATAGAGGGGCCTTCCATGTAGTAAACGCCGTTTCGTGCGAGTCTTTTACGTAACCTAAACCCATTGTTTGCATCGTCAGCATTGTCCATTTTACCGCTCTTGTCTTTACAATACCCTGCTCTTGTGAGTTGACTTTGTTTAGAAGTCTGCCCATAGTTCAAAAGAGTTTCAAAATAAGCTCTGTATGGATATAAGTTATTACTAATGACTAACTAACGTATCACCTAGATATCAATCGACTTGTGAGAATAGCGAATGTAAGAAAAGGTTCACAGGTCCTGTTTTATCACCAGCTGGTAACGGTCCGTCCCCTTTGTTGATAACGACTTCTAAGTTTAACGTAGATTGATCGAGATCCGTGTAAAAATCTGCCAAACAAGGTACGTAGAATTCAATAGGCCCGTCTTGGCTGATAATGGCTGTTGGCTGGTACCCCGTGACGTATCTCTTTTCCTGTTGGCCACTCGTGTGAGGTATAGAAAAAATGTCGAGATCGCTGTTGAGACATTCAGTGCTCAGCTGGTGTATCATTGATGCCATGATTACGTATGTATTAAGCGAAAACCGATGATAGAGGACGTATGTTTAAAATTGGCTTAGAACGTAATTTTGCCGGTGTTTTTGTTGACTTCTTCTGTTTCTTCCTCTTCTTCTTCTGTTTCTTCTGCTTGTTTTTCAGCTTTTTTGAACGCTGCACTCGACTTCTTTGTCTGTATTCCTACTTTAGAAAGGTCTCCACGCTGTTGCCTCTGGGCCTTTTTACATGTAATTGAGTAGGAAATGCTGAATTTCGTCTTTTAACAAGACCTCTACCTCTCTGAACTCTAGCACCCATTTCCTGCATGGCATTACCTCCAGCTTCTTTCATTCGTGATGACAGAGACTGTTTAAAATTTTGACCATGTATCACATCATTAAAAACGGAAACACCGCCCTTTAGGGCATGCCGACCGAGAATCTTGCCCATGGATTTGAGTAAAGTTGTTGTCAAGCGAAACAGATTTGAAAATACTGAACCAATCCCATTGCCTCTCTGGTAAACGGACCCTCTAAACACAGGTAAACCATTCCTGCTCTGGTTTAAATAGTAAGGCGAAATTACTTCTTGGCTCGGCTGATAGGGGATATGCATCTTGAAGTAATTGAGGAGGAGAGAAAAAAGAAATCAACCTCGCCCTACAGTTGTTTCTTACGAAAATGTAATTTCACTATGGTTTTGCCTGTTAAAAACGCGAGCAAATCCCCGTGGTTGGAATGAACTGCGATTTCAATCGTGTCTATGACATTTTTACTTAGGGGATAGTAGTCGGGTGAATGAAAGGACTGATAAATCACTTCTCGTCTGGCATGTGAAACGGGTATGATTCATAGGAGCGGAGCGAATGTGTTACCCACAACCTGCGGCTGTATGATGTCTGTATACAGATAATAACCATGTATGCCCCATGTAAGATCTATTGGGATTGAACCCTCACCAATAACGAGTTCCAAGTCAGAAAGTTCTGCTTTTAAACCCAATGTGTAACATAAATCCTCGCTAAAACTAATATAGCGGCCTTCTGTGCATTTGAAATGAAAACATTTGTTAGGTGTGAGATTGATTTTGTAAAAAGCCTGTTCTTTCAATGGAATCAACTTAACGAGCGCCTCAACAACGTCCCTACGACTATCATAATACCCTTTGGGAATTTTTAAGATGCACTGTTCTGGAGTGTCAGGTGGATCAAAAATAACACAGCTGATAAATCCGTCATCTGTGTCGTTTAAGGGCATAGTAATAGGCGTTTTCATTTTCTTGTTCAGAAACCTAGACGGTATAAATCCAATGTTGACAGCTGCTGGGAATTCGATGAACTGTGTTGAGGACCCCGTAAACAATACAAGATCATTAACTATCTTTGTCTCGATACCCGCTGTTCTAAAACTATCTTTTAGAAAATTAACAGCGGCAACCCTGCTTTGCAATTTGGTACTCTTAAATTCAACAATTTTTTGGTATAGAGGTGCTGATTTGGGATACCTTAACGGAACAGAAAAATCGGACACCCACTTAAACGGCAGGTTGTAATCCGGAGTTAGAGAGAAACGATCCTCGTAGTAAATATTTGGCGAAACATTGAACACCTTACAGAATTCGGGAGTGTTGAAGCGAATCCCGACATTCAGAGGCAAACTCATGATGACATTTTGGTCTAAAGAAGTGTTATGGTAAAAGAGAACATCTTTCAAATAGGCTTGTAACACCAATTCAACTTCGATTATGAAAGACTGGAGTGTCGGAATTCTTACTGGAGAAACAATGCTGAAATCGATTTGTTCATCTATGAGATCAGTCTTGAAACCTATTTCGAAAGTGTTGTTTACAGTCGTAATGTTCTTGAAGAGGGCTGGGAAATGTGTTTCTGATAAACCAACCTCCCATCGCCCCTGGAAACGTAGCGTCCTCGGCAGTCTTGTAATAAAATGAGCTGTTGTATTGGAATGAATTTGTTCACCAGTAGGTGTGCTTGATGGTAGCGTAACATAAAAATCACTGTCTTCATACATGATGGCTGTACTCCGACCCAACTGTTGTCAAACGCCTCTTGTCAAGCATTTAAAAGATCTATCTCTCGTACCCAGCTGTTCATGCTGTCCGGGTAACCTTGCCATTTCACAAAAACTTCGCGAACACCACGCCTCGCGCGCCAGCGAATAATCTGTTCAATGTTAAAAACTTCAGGTTTTTTCACCTTTTGTAACACCTGATCGTAGAATACACCTGAGATCTCGCTGCCATCGTAATCTTTAATTTTATACACAACCGGTTTTCTATAAATGATTTTTGAAACCTCAAACACCTCCTCTGTCCAGTTTGGAAGATAGCCTTTATCAAATATGTTTTTCACTTTCGAAATACGTACATAATCGCCGACTTGCAACCTTGGATTTGTTTGTGGTCCTGCTGTATAATAACTCTGTTGTTTCAACCATAGACCTGGGGCATTTCGTTCATTGACATCAGCTGGTGCCATACCCAAGGCCCTGTGATTGCGGTGGTTGTAGCTTAACACGAGATCCGGTAAGACATCCGGTAAGCTCTCACACCCCTTAACCATTCACGTGTCTCTTTTTCAGAATGATTTGTTTGATTAGCTAAACCTCTCACACCGCCAAAACCGGCAGCATTAGCGGGGTTAGAAAATGCATCATCCATGACCAAAATTTAAATTAAGTTATGTAAAGAACACATCTGTATTTATTTATTTATTATTTATAACAGGTATATGAGAGTTCAGTCCCACCTTTTTAGACAGTATTATCCCCTACTCAGCTGCACACCTGTGAATTGAAACAATGCAGCCATTAGTTCAAAATTAAAAACAAAACAATATATCTTGAAAAAGCAGTCGTTTAATTTAGAAAACTGTAAAAAGAGCTTGGAAAAAATTTGGTTACCCGAGAAACAATAGTGAATTAGTAATTAGGTAATCCGTTGAGGGGCCAGTACCCTAACCCCTAGCCAGAAAGAGGTGTATTTAAGCGAATCAACAGGTGTTCACTTGTAAGCCAGAATCACCTAAGTGGCTTTTGCTGTGAGCATTAGGACCCCTCTAATCTTCCACCCTGGTGCTTAGCATCCAGCACCAGGGGGTATATCAGAAGATTATAAAATTAATTTTATTTCAGCCTTAGGCCACACCCAAATAAAAGACCAACGCCCAAATAAAAGACCAACGCCCAAATAAAAGACCCATGCCCAAAGATAAAGGACTCACGCCCCCCAAATAAAAACCAACGCCCAAATAAAAGACCAACGCCCAAAACAGGGGAGGGAGGTGGTGGGCCCTGTGAGTCACATTCTGCACGCGGATTGGTTGAACACCTGTGACATCAGGAAGGGGGGATGGGTGGTCACGTGACACGAAATCGAGGGGTGTTGGGGGGTGAGTCGCCTTCTGCACGCTGATTGGCTGAACGCCTGTGACGTCAGGCTGGGGTGGGGGGGTCACGTGATGCGAATACTGCACGCTGATTGGCTGGATTAGGCCACGCCCACCTCATTAATATGCGCCTATTTCGAGTACTCTACTACTACTACTATCCTGTATATGGCATAATGAAAATAGTAAGCACCAGGATGTAAATATTTTATAAAATTTTTATTTGTGAAAAAGTGTATCAATTTAGCTTATTTTTGTCCAGAACAACAATAATCTTAATTGAAATATGCTTTTAACAAATATTACCTATATTGTTAGGATAGTTTGTTCATTCCAGTCTTCATTTTCAACAAACAATTGATAAGTCACCAGTTTATTTCATTTTCTTTATTTGAAGACTGAAATATTAATGAGGAAAATATAATTATTTGATGATTCTGTTAGGAATAACAAATGAATATATTTCTATACACTGTTAACTCGCGACTAATTTTTGAATAAAAAAAGTATGAATTATTCTATTAGTCTCCAATTTTTCAGTCGCCTCCCCCTCCCTTCTTGGTTGCCTATTTTTTATCCTCTTGCAAAGACAAGTTAATTGTCTTAGTTGTATACATTGCAGAGGATTTTCATTTCGTCTTCAAAATTTTATAATTTGGATGGTAATGATAATTTATTTCTCGTCGTTGTCTTATATGTAGATTCTTTTATTTAGTATGACTGATTTCTTTTAAACATCTGAAGTCTTTAGTTAAAATAATTATTTTTAATGAGTTATATTAGGGTGAATTACTAAATTATTGAAATGATTAATAAAAAGAAAAGATTGCTAAAATAGTTCAATTTTTTAAATTAATCACTTCAAAATGTAAGCCAAAATTAAAACCAAATGAAAAAATTTCGAATGTTTTTTGAATCGATGTCATTACAAGATTAATTTATAAAAAACATAGAATCCTTTTAATAAGAGCTGAATGTATAAATGTACATTAGCACATCCTCAGCTGTAAAACACACGTGCCTTTATAACCTTTCATTCATAAAAAAAGAAAGGAGGAGGCGCTTCACTGTGATTGTTTACAGTGGGAAATGATGACATGGATGGCAGTTGACATGAAATGACGTCAGAGCGCCAAATTTGAATTACTGAAATCTGTACATTGTGGCAGGAAAAAAATCATATCGTTTATAAAAATTAGTATATTTTAATTATTAGTTAGCATTCTTATAAAACAATCAAATCTTCACGTTTTCGAGAATCTTCCAAGTTGTTGATTGAGAATATTTTTATTTTTTTTGATAAAAAATCTTGAAAAAAAAAACAATGTTATATTTTTATTTTAAAAATATTTTCTAAATTTTATATACATATAGGTGGACTTGCAAACGGTTCACGGAAATACCCTCAACATTTATGAATACTATATAAAACATTTTGGCTGCATATAGGTTTCCTTTTAGGAAAAAAATTTTGAAAATAATCTATATAATTCTAGTGAACTGTAGCAAAAACTTTGCAGGAAGTAAAGGGTTAACGTTATTGGCTCGCATTATAGATGATGTCATCCTGTCATTAGACATAAGTGGCGCCAACTATAGTGTAAGATTTTTAACCAATAAATTTATTTAAACAAATTAAATAAACATCAGGTCAAATTATTACCTTTAAATTGTTACCTAAAAAAAAATCCACAAAATAACAGAAAAGAAAAATCAGTTTTTCTAATGTTAGCAAGACTATATTATAGAATGTAAAAATATTATTTTAATATGCTTTTAAATATTTAACATTTGGTCAGAAGGAATATATAGAAAATATCGAATACATCTTAAAAGTGAAAATGAGAGAGAGAGACTGTTAAATTGGGACACCCTGGAACACAGTCCAAAGAAAACAACTTATAGAACACTGTCCCATCCCTGAAACTTACTGCTGTAAAAATAACGACTCCTCTCTACAGGACAGCTGATAATAAAATAAGGTCTCAAAAAAAGCGAAAAAAGAATGCACGATGAAATGCAAAATATCAGGCAAGAAAAAAGGTGGGTAGACTGCCGTAAGAAGGATATTGCAAGACGAAATGCTCTAACTGGAAAGAAATGTTCAACGTTTAGCAGATAACAATGAAGAAGTATCTGTGTCATGGACGTACAACGTTGCGTGATATGACACTATTAGAAGCATTCAATATGATAATATTCGTGTACTGAAATACAATTACCCTACTCTATCTGGCCTTTTTCGACAAAATCTGGCCTTCCAGCAATATTTCAAAGGATAGCTGGTTTGTGACCAAGGAAGTAATTACACGTAAAAAAGTTGTATGGGCAATTAAGTCTTTCGAACCATACAAATCTCCTGGACCGGATGCAATCACGCCAATCTTGCTTCAGCAGGTATCAGATGTGATCTCACTGATCCTATGTAATATCTTTAGGGCTAGTTTAGCCCTAGGTTATATTCCTTAATCTGTGGAGACTGGTCAAAGTGGTCTTTATTCCGAAACCTGATAAGGGCCGCTATGACGTGGCCAAACGTTTTCGATTAGTTAATCTTCTTTCGTACTTAAATGCTTCGAAAAGATTATTGATAGGCGGATTAGAGCAACTATTGGGATGTATTCTCCCTTTTAAGATAATCAATTTGCCTATCAACCGGGCAAATCTACAGAGGTTGCCTTGCACCATTTGGTGGTTAAAATCGAGAGAAACCTTTAGTATAGGGAATTTGCTCTTGCAGCGTCTCTCGATATTGAGGGAACTTTCGATAATACTTCTTATGCTTCGATTACCAATGCTTTAAGCTCTAAAGCAATTGATCCACTGTTTAGTAAATGGATTCAAACCCATTGGCGGACAGAATGGTCTCCCAATTTTTGAAAGCGGAAATTGAGATTCGACCCTCCAGGGGCTGTCCGCGGGGTGTTATTCTTTCCCCCTGCTTTGGAACCTGGTGGTGGACGACCTTATTTCTAAGTTAAACAACCGTGTTATATGCCCAAGGATATGCGGATGACATTGTCATCTACGTATCTGGGATTGATAAACTTACTGTCACATGGATAAGAAGTGCAAACTAAAAGTACGCAGTGGAAGAAAGTGATGTAACAGTGCACGGAATTGAATATGAATAAATGAATGTTTATTCAGTAAATAAATTGTTTAACTGATAATAAAACATAAAACCAAAAAAAACTTATAGGCTGCTGGCCAAGAAAAATAAAAACTGTAGCGATTTAGCTAATTGACCACCTCCTGGCTTAGAGGATAAAACTTAACATTCATTATGCCAGGAATAAACAAGTTAAACATATACAAAGAATAATTCGTCTTAATGTAATATAAGCTTAGCAAATGATCCAAGTAAAAAGATACCTAAGTACAAGACAATAACAAATTCATATCACATACATGATACGTCTCAATAACTTTTTTCAAACAAGCTTAAACGTAATCAAAACAAGATAAGCAATTATACAGTAACAAAACCAAAGCAGAATAATAATCTTATCAACTAATTTAGCCTCCAATTCACAAGACATGGCCTAAGGCTAAATCACAATATCATGATTAGAACATTCCTTCATAGGTAGCAAAGAAACATTTAGCTAGCTTTAACACAGCTACGGAAATGCTAACTGCGTGATACAACTGAACAATAGCCCTTGAAACAGATTAAATTGACAAAAACATAAGTCTTCATATAATAAAGGTGGGCACTATCACAAATATGGAATTAAGTCCAAGTAAATATCATAGTCCACAAGTAAACACAAAATTCACTGAGATAAGCCAAAGATATCGGCAATTATAAACTTGAATGTACGCACTAACAAATGCGCAATAAAGTGAGCTTATTTAAGAGTCAATAAGTCAGTCTTATTTATAAAGCTGTTCTCAAATCAATGAAGCTTAACTGCTAAGGGCTGAAATAAATTTAAAGCCCAAATTAGAACAATTAACATTACATAAATACATATGCTAAAATGCTAATTCTATTTAGAGCATAAAGTACTCGCACAAGTAAATGCATCACACACACACTCGTCGCAAACATTTTTTTTCTTCCCGAACAAGTAAGGAAACATAAGCCTATTCTTTTTTTTCCTACACACACTTCACCAATCCGTCGTCGAGAAAGACGGAGAACACATCACCCGTTGCAACTCCGCCGACCGCTGGCTTTCAAATTAAAGCGAAGCCCAGGTCGTAACGAATGTAGGTTAAGAGCCCGTAAGGCCCAAAGCCCTCTAAATGTCCCAACGACCGTATAAATCTGTCTTTTAGTTGCATAGTTTTCTCTTACCAATGGACCACATGCACGGTCGAGCGGCGCCACCGTCGATTTTGTTTCAAATCGAGGCTGGGCTGGCAAGCTTTAGTTAGGGTTAACCCATTAATGCTTACTGCATGATATATCATACGGTTGTCAACTGTGCAATTATCGCCCTCTGGAATTAAAACCAACAAATACATTCAACTTTAAGCAGCTATAATCTGTTCATTAGATGTCACTACTATGATAGATCCAAGCCAGGTTTCATTTTAGTTGTAGTTTCGATTACTGCTTTGTTTCAAATAATAGGAAATGGTTTTCGTGAAATGGAAAAAAATGATAGTGTGACATTTCGGCGTCCATTACAAAATTTTAGCTGTACATTCTTATTTGATCCAATATAATTATTTCATTATAAGGTCTCATTTAGATGCAGACATCCGTGAATATATGAATCTGTACAATCTAGATAAATAAATCGTACTTTGAAGTGGACGTATGATATATAATATGCTGGGCAATTATGAGTGCATAACTGCCTAATATATCATACGTCAAAAAAGTTATTTTTTACAAAAATATATAATTTTTGCTTATATAAGACTGTTTATATCCATGTTTTGACTCTATATTTTAAGTTTTATAAAAATCTGAGCAAATTTTAAATTTGGGCTTAATGGGTTAAGCTGTACCAATGTGTTGGCAATACGGTGAAATTTTAGTGAGTTGTGATTTTTGTTTTTTCACTATTTATTGCTAACATAATAATTAATCTCATATAAAATGGCACATTGCTGTGTGCCTGGATGTACAAATGATCACCGCTACAACAAAGAAAAAATATTTCATCGATTTCCTACTGACAACAAACGTCGTAAGCTATGGATAGTCCAAATAAAGAGGGGTATTGGACCTTTATTTCAGGTAAATAAATTCATAAGTTAAACATACATAAAGTAAATAATTTTCATGGCTCTTAACATGTGTAATAAAATTAATAACATTTAAATAAAATTGTGTAGATGGAACACTGATTTATAAAAAATTAAAGTGATTTTTATTTTTAAAATTAAATAACCATAATTAATTTTAATTAAAAAGAGGTTTACAATTTACTGCATGTGTCAATAAATCACTATTTTGTGGGGAAATAAATATTGCTAGTGAAAGAAGGCAAGTATGCAAACATGTCAATCAACAAAACTATGCATTTGCCACCACCAATTATTTATGTGGGTATGAAGCATTTATTTTATGTATTTTTCAAGTTAAGCATACACATACACCAAAAGCACATGCATAATAAAAAATTACCATTACTTACTAAACTTTTGTTTTTAGATTATCATCTTCTTGTCATCTGTTTAAATCACCTTCCAAAATGTACAATAAAAAGAATTAAATTGTACATATATCAACACAGTAATTTTTATTTTTGCTAATTTAATTTTGACTAACCTTGATAATCATGTATATAAGACTCCACAAAAAATTTGTATTCTCTTTGAAAATTTGCTTTTCCAAACAATTTTCAATATCACCATGGCAAATATTGGGTAAAGACTCTAAACTCGTAGTCCATTTAGTTGACATTTCAAAAACAGCAGTAATTTTCTCGTAATAACATGCTGCAATGCTAAAATGCTGCTATGCTAACAAACCGTACTGCCAACACATGGGTACAGCTTAACCCTAACAAAATACAGCTTAACCCTTGCCAGCCCAGCCTTGCTTTGAAACAAAATCGACGGTGGCGCCGCTCGACCGTGCATGTGGTCCATACCCGTTCTTTCTTCTTCCTTTCCAAACAGAAATTTTCGCCAGTCGTCTGGACATTTGTGAGGGAGCTCAAGGGAGATTCGTGTAACTCCTTTGCCACCTCGATATACACTGACTTATCTATGTCCTGACATAACATTATCATTTTATAATAAATATTGTTAAGTCTTGGAAACGTAAGTTCAATCATCGTATCATGACCATCTCGGTTTCCAAAACATTCATTCACACAGATTATAATCAAAATGTATTGAGGATTTTTTAGGAAATGTTTGGATCTGAAAAAAAAAGAGAGACTGGTCATTTCAAGACAGCGTGCTCAGTGCGCTCTCCATGTTGGAGCCTCATTGAGACAGGTGGAGAAATTCAAGTATCTCGGGATTGCATTCACGAGTGATGGACGGCAAGAGAAAGAATTGGATGCTCGGATCGGTGTAGCAAGCTGTGTCAGAAGTAAACCTATGGTCACGAGGCTTGGGTAATGAACGAAAGAGTGCGATCGCGGGTACAAGCGGCCGAAATGAGATTTCTGAGAGGTGTGGCAAGTGTTACCCTACTAGATAGAGTGCACAGCAGCACAATAAGGGAGTCTTTAGGTGTTGAGCCGCTACTTCTCCGCATTGAGAGATGTCAGTTGCGCTGGTATGGCCACGTGATACGGATGCCGCAAACTGGCCTTACTAGGCAATTGTTATTTTCCAAGCCGGTGGGTAAGAGACCAAAGGGTCGGCCTAGAACCAGGTAACTAGACTACATGGAGATTCTGAGTTCGAGTCGCTTGGATATTACCAGGGAGGACTTGCGCCTGATGGCGGAAGATCGCGATCGCTGGAGATCCTCCATAGGGATCCTAACAGATAAGCGGGTTTGAAAAGTAAGTAAGTTTGGATCTGCTCTGCTGCCATATATGCAAAGCGATATCCGCGGCGTTTCTCGAACTCTTTTTTATATTAAATTTTGCAAAGTTTGAATATGAATATACAGCAAAAATGAATACATGAAAAACGCTTGGAATTAATATAGTAAAAATTTATAATGAAAATTCGAAAAAAAATTTTTAATGTTTCTAATGGAAGGGCCTCTTCCTGTATGGCACAGCCAATCTATGAATTTAGTGACCAGGTAATCCTACTTTAGATGTACACTCTCACTGCTGTTTTGAACTTCGATGATCCAAATCTCTTCTTGGGTGGCCGTGGATGTACAGTTCATTCCAAAGGCGTTTTCACTTCAGTTGCAGGAGTGAGTTATGCGAAGTTGATTGGTTATAAAGTCCAGTAGTTTGAACGAACATTATGGAAATTTAAATTGGACTTGGCAGTCCAGAGTGGAAATAAGGATGAGGTTTATGATTTGTGTGGGCGAATTACAGTACTTTTAACTGGAAAGATTAATTGCTGCTTTTTATTTCAGTTAGATCGAATTTGCTGATGAAATATTTAACGCACGTATTAAAAACAAAGCAATAAATAATTAAGAATAAATCAAGTATTTTGGATGAGGGTTTATCCTACGTAAAACCTCAGATGGTTAAATTATTGATGAATACTAAAAGAAAAAAAATAGGAACGAACACTCCAAATGCTGAATTTGAATTGTGAACCTTCGAAGAGCTGAAGTTTCCCGGTTCGAATTCATGCTATGGAGTTTTTTTTCCTTTTTTTATCAATAAATATTTAGTTTATTTATTTATTTTTTCTCTATTTCGAAGATTGATTTTTTTAGTTATGACTTTTTAAATTCTGTAATATTTTGATACCGAAATTGTTCATGCAGCCATATATTATGATTATATTTTATAAGAAAACGACAAGCCATTACCATGTTGGAAAGAGATGACGTTAAAATTTCGTATGTATTTTGATCAATATCTGTTTATTGTTTCTTCAGAGGTATTTCTTCAAGTTTTGTTTATAGATGGTTAACCTGAAATATGTGAACTTGCGAGTTCTACCGTATATTGAACAGCATATTGTATACGGCATAGATTTATGCTTTCTTCATATACAAGATACTTTATTGCTATACATTTTTCCCGTCATAGATGAGAATACAATTTTTTTACCAATACATTATTTTTTTTAATATAAACCCAAAAGACATATTGTTTCATTTCGAAAAATTGGTATCTATTCCCTATGAAATACCATAATAGATTTAAACATTATATATTATTATTTTGTTAAATGTGCAGCAAACTTGCAACCTTAAAGTTAATTTTCTACTACTGGTTATTCCATAAAAAACATCTAATGATTTAATTCGTGAATTCGCCATTATATTATTGAGCGTGCTTTGCCAACTTATCGTTTACTTCCTTGTGCAGTTTTCACGTTATTATACAGCATTTCTGTTAAAATAATAATAATAATATACATTGATATATTGATAAAAAAGAAAAAGTTTGCTAATAAAGGCTCAAAATCAGATTCAATTAAAATAGTTTTAAAGTCACTCATTATGCCTACCTATCCATGTTGCTAAGAAACAACAAATGGCATCGTCCAACGTGATTCGAACTTGATTTCTTGCCTGGAGAGATTAATCTCACTGATTTAATGTATTGCAAGGAAAGCATCATTCACCTAAGTGAAAATGCTTTTGGAATAGTCTATACATGATCGTTTGTGGTCTGTATGTTCTGAATTCCCAACATTCTGAATGGGGTTATGCTTCTTGGTAACCTATTGTTGCAATTCGCACTCTGCTCTCGATGTCTTGGCCATTCATCACTTTGTGTGGTCTAGCAGTAACCATTTCTTCTGGATATACGCTATCATCTTCCATGTCAGCCTGGGAACTTCGATGACTACAATGCACAAAACAATGAAAACAAGGACAAGCGCTTTAAAAATGATACTAAATCTGGCAACACTGTTAAATGACCACTCACCACTTGCTCAGTACTCAGTATTCTGCTAACTCTCCACTTTCTCCAGTCACTGCATATTTTTAAAGATTTCATGAAAATGTTATGTTCTAAGGAAACACCGAATAACAGGAATTATATACATTGTTACAAACTGAACCTTATTTATATTGCACAAACTTACTTATATTGCACAAACTTACTTATATTGCATTGTTGGTCATGAGATACCTCTTATTTGTATGGTCTGCCAGTATCATGAATATCTATTTATTATCGATAATTAAAAATTTTCGAAATCTAAATTAGACAGTGGACATCCGCTTGCGTTGAAGATCAAGTGTGCAAAATTTCTTCAAGATCGGAATAAAACTGTAGATTTGTATACATACACACAAACCCAAAACCCACAAACAAACACTCTTCATTATATATATTGACTAGCACCCAGCGTTGCAAGAGATAATTACCATTGCAGGTCAATAAAACAACCTCATTAAGTGAAATAACCCAAACTGATTTTCAGTACTTCTACAATTTCCTACTGTAGACGAAGGATGTTGTTAAGTTGTTTCCGATGCCTGGATAACTTTTTATCTTCTCTGACCAATACACGTGACATTGCAATAAACAGGGAGTATCTAACCCTTCTGTCACAATATCTGCTGGTGATCCCCCACGCCCCCTCCCCCCAGCGAGATGAAAACAGAAGTTCATATAAACATCCTTCGGATAACGAACCGTTTGATATTTCCTCATTTAAAAGTGAACTTTTAGCAGCTGGTTTTGTACTTTGTGGATGGCAGGTGACATGGGGATGACATAATTGTTAATATTGTCAATAATTCTACAATTTCCTGCTGTAGAGGAAGCTCCCATTGTTCAGATGTTTCCAATACCTGGATAACTTTTTGTCTTCTGTAACCAATCATTTCTTCGGTGGCATATAGATAAATATGAATTAACATGTATCCTTCGAAAGTTTATTATAGAGCATAATACAGCATGCTTATTGATTTGATAGGTCGTGACTCGGTCGCCCGAGTGAAAGGACTGGTTCCTCTGTCACCTTTTTACTCTTTTTCAATAGTCTTCTAACTCTCCATTATCTCTACAGTCCCTTTTCAGTCTGTTTCATAAAATAAGTCCGTTGATATATAATCGGTACAACAAGAACCAATCAGGAATAAGCAAGATTGATGCATTATTTTTACTCCGGATATTTTGCTAGGAGACTGTACTAGAAATATTTCCTCTACATTTATTTTCCTCTACAAATTTACTAATAATCAAATTCGTTTTCACTTTCATTACTTTCATTTTCTCCTCCCATATCAATAATCAGTTTCTCCACTGCATTTTCAATAATGCCATCATTGTCATAATAACGCTGACATATATCAAATGCATGCTTCTCGAGTTCGCCAGCGGGAAAATGCCGTCGATGTTTGTAGAACTCTGTAAACAGATTGACGTCGAATGGCGCCAGGAGCAACTAGTCTGATTGCTCAATTTCAACGAACTTCTCTTATGAAATAAACTGTAGTTACTGGTCATGTTGAAAGATTTTCAAGAAAATGTAACATTCTAATGTCTAACAATTCTAAGAAATGCCCGAACATCGGAATTCTATGCGTTGTTACAAATTGAGCCTTATTTATGAAGCAAAAACTTTGCTTGAATTGTTGGTCATTAGATATATATTGCGTGTTGGACCTTGCCAATGATGTATATTAAAGATAGACTCAGAATCCTATTGTTAACAGCGGTAAAAAGTGAAGCAAATTGAGCCATGACAGTTCTGGGCTGGAGTGAGCCGTGGAGTAATTAGCTTTCTGGCTGCTTTGTTTTTGAAGATTTTGGACCCCAGGAATAATTAATTCAAAACTATTCCTCAAGGTTGTTCTGCGTACAATTGTACAAATGGACACGAAAAAGGATCAGGAATCATTTTCCACAAGCATAAATCAAAAATACGTAACTAAGATGAAAATACATGTACATAACTGAAAGACAATCGAAACGAAATTGAAATTGAAACCATGATCGAAATCTTCTTTAAAAAATATAATAAAATACTTCAAATACAAAATAAACGGAAAGATACACTTATCACTCCGTGATCGGCGTGTGAAAGAATTATTAATCAGCTACTCTCATGTTTAGCCATGTGTTTTGCATCATCTTCACTCACTTTCGGCCATGACAGTTCTCGGCATGGAGCTTCCCAATTTCGAAGCCGACACGATCTAAACAAGCCGTGGCACTGATTTTGTGACATCATGCAAACAGATGGATTTTGTGAGGTCTTGCAGAAAGAAATTTAAAAACAAACTAAGGATATTTAAAATTTTAACTAAAATGGTTTATTAAAAAGGTTCATGAATTTTATTCTATTGTATTTACTTAGTTATCTAAAATACAAAATTCATATTTAAAATACGTCACGAAAACCGATGGGGTTTCAACAATTCCAAGTGACGTAGTGCCATGGCTTTGTATAGATCGCGTCGGCTTCGCCAATTTGCTTCAAGTAACAACAATTGCTTCAGTCTATCTTCTATCTATATCTATATATATATAAAGAAGGATGTTTGTGGGTCTGTCTGTGGGTCTGTACGTTTTTTATACAAATCTACAGT
>JAHWFO010105798.1:0-10372 GCA_023313115.1 Rhysida immarginata
GTTAATAATCATTTAAAAGACTTTAGTCATTAATGACTACACCCAGTCCAGTCGATTGTAAACTTATCTTCGTCATGAAAATTCAGTTATGACATATCGTGTAGGATATGCATGAGTCATCTTGCTCTTACTGATTCGTAAGCATTTAACCAACGTTTAAACGATGAACCATCTATGCATCTTTATATCCGAAAACACTCAACTATTAAGCTTACATAGAGCCACTAAGACTACGGAAGTCTTTTCTCATTCAATCACTTATTATATGTTGAAATACTGTACAGCATTGGTTTCGCTCTGTCTGATATTATTTTTACCGAGCGATGTCATACTCGGTGACCAAAAAAGAGAGGAAAGAAGAAATCCTCCTCACGTATGATGTTGCCAGGAAGTCTCTTTCCCGTACTCCGTACCCCGTTCAATATGCAACCGGACAAAACGCAGCTCCAGAACTCAACCAGAACCCGTAACCAGCCAAAAGTTCGCTGTTTTCATTTAAGGTTTGGCCACATAGCTTGCGAGAACTAGTAACGAAAGTTTAAAGCGATAATCGTCAACCGTAAATAACATTCGTTTTACGCTTTACGTTTATTCTATTGCAACGATATTCAGCATAGTCAACACATAGCCAGCGAGAACAGAACGCGAATTGACCTGATAAACATGGCTGGCAATTCTGAGCTGCGTCTGTTATTATTACAGTTTTTACAAATTGGTTTCATACAATTTTAAATGAATTTCATACATTTTTAAATAGATTTAATACCTTTTTAAATGAATTTAATACGATTTTAAATCAATATAAAGTGTGTAAATGAAGTTTAATTACTAAGTACTCTAAAATTAAATGTTTAAGTTTATTAAAATAACAATTTTTTTTATTTATACAACCAATTATTTTATATATTTATATTACTGTCCACCTAGCGATAATTTTACCTGTATTGTAAAAAGGTTTCACCAAGATGAAGGGGGGGGGGGGGTATCTGTTCTTGGTTTCACCTAACGACAAACATTTCCAAAACAGACGATTGTAAAATTAGTAACATTTCTCGTTTGTAAAATTGGATGAAATAGATGAAAATATGAATGCACAGGAAATATTAGTACATTTCAGCAATGGCGGGTTTATTTACGATTCCAATTTCACTGGAGAATTGGAAAAATGTTAAAAATAACCCAAACGTTGAAACCCAGTCAACTCCTAACGAAATTCAGACCACAACATCTCAAAAAATAAACGCTGGCAGTACCAAAAAATTTCCGATGATCAGAGAGAAAGAATCATAGAAATGATTACAGTAAATGATTACAGTAAAAGCTCGAGTAAATTTTTTCAGTCTAATAAGTCAGTAGAGTTTAAAAAATATTTTTACTTTTATTTATTATATATTTTTTCAAATGACAGGTAGTTCAGATATTTAAAATTAGTAAAGGGACAGTATCCAGTGTAACTAGAAAATTTCTAAAATCGAATCACACATACAAACAACATCAAGGAAGACAAGTTAGGAAATTAACAAACGAAGAGGAAAGCACGTTGGTTCAATATGTCCAAACAAATAATGATGTATACACACATTATATTTTATTTAAAATCGTATTAAATTCATTTAAAATCGTATTAAATCTATTTAAAAATGTATGAAATCTATTTAAAAATATATGGAATTCATTTAAAATTGTATGAAACCAATTTGTAAAAACTGTAAAAAGGAAAAAAGTTATTATTAAGTTTGATATTCATATCGTCGTTGGAACATTGGAAATTTAAATTAAATTCCATTTAAACGACGGAAAATTAAAATTTACCCCATATAGCGTCCCGCTTTTCAATTTCGGAAATTAAAATTTCCTTTTTTAACATCTCTTCTCGTTTCTCAGCCACCTTTATCGCCTTCCTCACACTTCGAACTGAAGACATGGTGGCCACCATGTTCATTTCTAACCCAGAATTTAATGCGAGAACTCCTGCTAGAACGTAAAGCATCAAACTGGATTTGATCGGAGCGAGAAACTGTTTTTCCGCTCTCGCCTTTGAAATTTTCGGTTCTCGCTTATACCAGCGAGACGTTTATGATAGCGACTGCGATAAAATTCTTTCGCTTTCCAATCTCGCTCGTATTTTTTCGGTTCTCGCAAGCTATGTGAACCCGCCTTTAGACTGGCCCTGAGATATCCAGCATTTCTAATATTTTCAGGGATAAAGGTGTCAAGATAGCCTTTAGTACCATGAATAAGAGCAAACATGCACTAAATTCAACAAGTAGGCGGATGGAATTGGTGATGAATATACGTGTTAGAGCAAACAAAACCTTGCTGTAACAAAACGATAGTCTTCTGGATGCATCCTGAGATGCAGCACGAGATGAGAAAGGCGGGAGATCCGATTTCTGTAAAGAGGAGAGGAGGAGCATGGAAAGGAGAAAGAAGACAGTCGATTCACGTAAGGCATAGAGAAAAGACGTGTCTGAGAGAGGAAAAAGAGACACACGAGCAGATAGCAAGTGGAGAGTTAGCAAAGTGGTTAGTCCGAGGCAAGAGACAATGTAGAAATTAGAGAAGAAAGCTACGAGGACGAAGGAAGAATTTTTAGCGTCGGATAGCGAGCGACGTGGCCGTGAAGACGATATTTCGACTACTTTTGCGGCAAGCCGAGCAGCGAAACAGCAGGAGGCTCTCATAAAATTCTTCTCAGCCAATACTGCCGTCTATATTCGACTTCGCTTCAATGGGCTATATCACGCACTTGGAACTATCTTACTGGCAGGAAAGAATTCGACTGGAGAGCAAAGACTGGATTTGCTGCTTGGAAAAGTGACGGTTCGTTGGTTCTTTCGTAACATCAATTCTTTAATCTTACTTAGTATCCATCAATTCTTTAATCTTACTTAGTGTAGCGTCAATGACTTGTGCCACTAGGGCAATTTTGAATCTGCTACCAGTACAAACACCAAAGCCTGCAACGTTTCTCATGAGCACCAACCCTCTTTTGTGAAATGACTCTTTTGTGAAAGGACCTGTGCAACGATGGGGGAAAACAATAATGTAAATTTAAATATTGCTTTCTCTTCCTCAGCGCTTACCTGATCCACTTCTAAGGTTGACCAGATACGGGCCACTCCCCCCCCCCTCCCCCACGTCGCCAATAAGTGTTGTACGAAGTTTTAATAGT
This sequence comes from Rhysida immarginata, assembly GCA_023313115.1. Classification (NCBI taxonomy): domain Eukaryota; kingdom Metazoa; phylum Arthropoda; class Chilopoda; order Scolopendromorpha; family Scolopendridae; genus Rhysida; species Rhysida immarginata. Next base: position 3,176 of record JAHWFO010105798.1, read on the forward strand.
GCAAAGATTTTGTGAGCGAACTCAACGTACAGGATAATGCAGAATAGGGAGAAACACGTATAATTTTTGGTGAAGCGCCGATTGCTCAGAAAGGCTTTCTGACAATTTATGCTATGGGCACTAAATTTATTAATATCTAATTATTATAATTAATTTCTCATCATTATAATCCTATGGACATTACCTTTATTAACGTCTTACAATTCTATGGACAATAGTTTATTAATACATTGCATACACCAGTGTATTTAAACGTTGATAGTTGTGAGGCAATAAATGTTTATGATTACATTGTACATCATTCCCTCTCTCCAATTCTTCCACTGTGTAGTTCGTTAATATTCATGACACAAAATAATAAATTATGAATTAAATTGTGAGTACTAAAATATGTTTATTGTAATGAAAAGTGTTTATTCCAATATGATTCATGACTCTTCATTCAAAACACTGAAAGCAAAACGTAGGCCATTACGCGAATTGACTAGGTAAGACACGAAGTAGCCAAAGTGGAACTGGCCCAAGTGGCATATTAAGATGGATTTTAAGTGGCCTAAGTGGCGTAGTATGGAAACCCCTCGTTGTAATTTAAAAGAGACATTATATGAGAAACCCCACAACCATTTAGTAAGGAAGAGATTTGGTTAGGTTAGAAATAGTCATTACCCGACCATTCAGTTTACCGTGGAAATAGAGAAGGAGGGTATGCTTCCTTTCCTCGATTTGAAAATCATACGGACTGGCAGTATGTTGGAATTCGATATTTATCGAAAACCTACACACACCGATGTATATATACACAAGTCTTCCAACCATTGCTGGAGCCAAAAACTGGCCTCTTTCATCTTCCTAGTGGATAGGGCTTTAAACATCCCCTTGTCTAAGGATAGATTTGACGCCGAAATCGCACACATCCAAAAAATAGCAGTCGTCAATGGCTACAATTCTGAATTGGTTACAGATCTGGTCAGGAGAAGAAGTTTTGTGAAATTAGTCAGGGATTCCACAAAACTTAGCAGCATCGAGGATGCCAAACTCAGATTGCCCATTTCCTATAATAGCGGATTCAACGTCAAATTACAGGCAATCTTTAAGGAAGAACAGCTCTCCATAGCATACAGAAATCCGAATACTCTGAAGAACCTTCTCGGAAACCCTAAGGACAAAACTCCACCATTGTCGCAGGCGGGAATTTATGAGATAGGTTGCAGCCAGTGTCCCAAGACCTATCGAGGAGCCACGTGCCGCAACATAAAAACCAGGTTCAAGGAGCATACGGCCCACGCCAGGTTTGGTCGACCTGAGAGATCCGCAGTAGCCAAGCACATGCTTGAAACAGGCCACGCCGTTTTGTTAAAGGATTGCCGTTTACTTAGGTCTGTAAGGAACAGGAAATCATTGGACGCATACGAGACTTTGGAGATCGGGAAAAAGGACCCCGGAATATTGCTGAACAATGACTCAGGTCCCCTCGGCGATTCTATTCTATTAAAGTTGCTTAAGATTTCTTAATTTTCTGGTTGCTTCCTTGTAATTTTTAATTTAGTTTTCTCACTGTTAATTGTTGATAAATAGAAGTTTTTAGATTGTATAGTTTAGAATTTTAATATGTATATTTGGATTTTGTTAACTTTTTCTATTATATAACTTTTGCCAGTTGTTCGAATCTGTACTGTATACTTTTGGTAATTTTGTTTTGTATAATTTTTGGATTTTGTATAACTCTTGCCAATTGTATGGAATCTGTATCTCTCCTAGGTCCGCGCTTTTATTATTATTATTATTTTTGTACGAGGTGTTGATTGACTCACCCATTGGACTTTCGACGTGTTCGTTGATTGGTCCTTTGGGAGAGAATCAACAGCCCCTCTTTTTCTTATAAATAGCTTGCCTTGTAAAAATTTCCTTATTTTGCGTTGAATAATGATCTCAAAGAGATCGAAATACGTATTCGCCCATTAAAACGTTTGTGGACAAGAGGTTCGTTTTTTGCATCATGTCTTTATCCACAGTATATTCCCACTTCTCAATGTGATAAATGATTTCAATTTAAGAGATGTTATACAAAGCTCCCTAGTGTAGTGGCGAAATAGAATTAAGAAATTAATATGAAACGAAACGTCAACTGGGTGTTGATGGTGCAAAGTGGATCCTAATTAAGATGTGATATTCTGCAGTACCCCCCCCCCTATTTTGAGAAATCAGTAAAAGTGGAGTGATCAATTTGTAATGTGAAATAGAAATCCTACAGTTTGGAAAAAACGGGCGATTTCTGAGTGAATCGACACAGATTGTTCAGGCCATGCATTAGCTTTAGGAGATTGAGTGCAGGAATCCGCCGAACTTGCTTTAGACATTTTGAGAAGCCAAGAGCACTCTTCAAAGTGGAAATTGTGTTTTCTTTTGTGTGTGAAGTTTCAGTGTAGTGTTTTCAGTGCCCTTGCATGTCTTTCTTTCTCTAAAGTCTGAAGTGGTACACGAGACGGAACTGGCAACAACTGTTCACTCTGCTTTGTTAACATGCCTTGCCAACAATGTATTACGTTTCCGTTATCAGGCCTTCTGTCTGGGAGCTGACAACAATTGTTCACTCCTCGCGTACCACTGCTTTGGGTAAACAAAGCAGACTTTTTGATTTCAGTTTAGATCATGTTCCAAGCAAGGAAAAGTATTCTCCAATTATCCTAATAGTTATATTTATAACTCTGTATTCTGTGAAATTTTGTAAGAATATTAGCATGTACCTATTTGTAAATTAACACTGTGGAACATTTCTAAGGTAAATGGAATGGTGCTCAAATGTAAAAATACACTACACAATATTTTTCCTCTGAGTAAGAATAAAGTAAGCCTAATCTAATGGTCATATCATCAATGCCTTTGTAGTTATACCAATTCCTTTTTTTGTTATCAATCGACAGAAGTGGATATACCGGTGCATGAATTTGTGTTGCCTTCGCACTTTCAACTTATACGGTTCTGATCCTCAAAACAGAAATTTCACAGGGACATCGGAAATATCAACCCTTTTGTACGTGCGTATAAGATGATGAAGGATGTCAGGAAACGTTTAAATGTCGTTTATACAGCGCGATCACAGAAGATATAATTTGCCAACTGTCAATGCGGGAGCAGCAGTGTTTGAAACCGACGTGGAGAACCAACCACCATTTAAGTTACATCTATGCACGGGGAACAACTTACAACACATGTCGATTTTGAGTCCGCACTGTGATCCAATGGCCTACCCGTTGCTGTGTCTTCTGGAGAAGAAGGCTGGAAGATAAAATTCAGGAGCACTGAAGGGACGAAACTCAGCATGTTAGCCTTCTATTCCTACAAACTGTACGAAAGGCCAGGACTGTTTAATCCAGTATTGCAGCTGGGAAAACTCACTCAGCAGTATACAGTATTGTGGACGCGTTTTAAAAGTTGAAGGAGGCTGGCTAAAATCAGAAGACTTTGAGAGTGAAGGCTTACCACTTGGCTTAATGGATTATTCATAATCAGGCTGTTCAAAACTTTAATTTGAAAGCAGGAAAGGCCTGTGTTCTACTTACATCATTTACCGGGAGCAAATGTGCATTGCAGCAAAACTACCAGGAGCTCTTCATCACATTTATATGCAATCCAAATTGGACTGAAATAACAAAACAGCTGGCTCCGTACGAAACTTCGGTGCATAGACCCGACATTGTCGCGACAGTCTTTGATTAAGATTGAGGGCATTTATCGACGAACTGACTAAAAATTCGGTGAAAATAAGTAAAGAATGATCTAAAGAGGATTCTTCGCCCACACCAAACCTCAGATGTTTGAATAATTGATGAAAATAGGAAATAAAATTTCACAGCCATTGGCGCAATTGGTTGGTGCTTCTGCACGGTGAGTAGAAGATTCCTGGTTCGAACTCAGGCTATGGAATTTTCTTTCATATTTTCATCAATTATAAAACTTGGTGCTGGCGAAGGTGGTGACATGGATGAACCTTAGTGAGTTCCAGAAAAGAGGTAATGAATTAGTTAATACAAACCAATATAAAATAGAATGATTCTCAAAGGTAATTATTTGAATGCATCCATTTCTTCCAAGTATACCTATAATCCTCAAAACATAAATTTCACAGGCTTGTAAGCCTGCTTGCCTTGCCTCTAGTATATATATATAAAAAGTGATCTTTGTGTTGTGATACCTATAAGGATGTAAGTCTTCGGCTTGGCGAGTGCAATTTGTAAGTGATAGAATTTATTTGAACTTGTTTTTTTTAACTTTAGAAATAACTAGAAGAGGTACCCGGCGTTGCCCGGGATAATTACACTTGCACAAACTTTTCCTTTCATAGTTAGTCAGGAGATATTGATTGTTGGTTAATGCAGAGCGTTTGTGAATTGAGTGTTGAAACCTATTGTTGTACAAACTTTGCCTTGCATTGTTGGTCATGAGATATTTCTCATTAATATGCCTTGCCATAACCATAAATATCGATTTTTTATCGATATTTATTATTTTTCCGAAATCTGAGGTAGACAGTGACCTTCCTCATGCTTTGAAGGTCATGTATGCGAAATTTTATCAAGATCGGAATAAAACTGTAGATTTGTATAAAAAACATACAAACAGACCCACCCACACACAAACATCCTTCTTTATATATATAGATTGGGATTTAGCATTAAGATTGGTTGAGACCCCTTTTAGAGTGTCACGGAATTCGAAAAACACCGCGAAATCCGGTGACGTCATCCATTGGTACCGGACCCGTTTCTTCTATCAAACGAAACCGGAGGATGGGCGACGAAACCATAAACGTCAACAAATGCGGCAAACGAAGACCAATTAGGAGCAAGGGCGGGAGTTTCGTCGTAGAGCGATGAGACGCGACGACGATGCGTGGAGAGGAAAAGGAGACAGCATCGAGAGCGGATCGAGTGAGATCTCGTGGGGAAAGGCGGAGCCCGACCGGCCGGAAAAGTTCCTGCTAGCAATTGGGAAGAGTAAGAGGAATGCCGAGCAGCCTATAAAGGTGGAGGAATATTCCAGGCCCTCGAGGACTAGGGACGAGCCGGACGTCGCAGGTTGACGTAGCAATTCGTCTCAACGAGAGAGAGCGAAATGGAGGCAGCTTATTCAGAATATATCTTTAGAAATTAAGCTCATTTATTTTTAACCGCCCTTTTCTAATTTTACTATTTTCTTGAAATAAAGATTATTTTGTTTGATTTCAATCCCTTGCCTATTTATGCAGGTGGAGGAGGAGTGCTGGTCTGGGGTGTCTTCTCTTGGGACACACTGGGGCCTCTGATATCCGTAGACACATTCCTGAATGCGACACACTACCTGAAAATTGTTGCCGATCAGGTGCACCCGTTGATGATGACTGTGTTCCCTGATGGTGACGGACAGTTTCAGCAGGACAATGCTCCCTGTCACCGTGCTCGAATGGTCTTGGACTAGTTCGAGGAACATGACGCGGACTTCCACCTGCTTCAGTGGCCAACTCCGTCGCCCGATCTCAACCCGATCGAGCATTTATGGTATGAAGTGGAGAGAACCATCCGACGTCTTCCCACTCTACCGTTCAATCTGCAGCAATTACGGGACGCTGTGATGTCAGCCTGGGCTGCTATTCCTCCGCAACAGTTTCAACGTCGTGTGGAATCCATGCCACCACGTATTCAAGCAGTTCTCGCCGTTAAATTTATACGTTTATTAAAAATAAATTACCCCCCCCCCCCGCCTCCCGAGTAGGATAAGGCAAGTCATCTATTTTTACCCTTTCATCTGCACTTTTACCTCTCCCCAAGTTTTTTTTAATCAATAAATTGATTTTCTCGAAGGTAATATGTAAAAAAATGTAAAAAACCTCGTATCTTCTTTCCTTTCTCATCATTTCCGAACGTATAATATATCACATGCCATATGTTGCCATAATTCTAAGGACCAAGTGACTGCCACCCCGCAAATCCGATCCCACTGGAACAATTGGGCCTAAACATCATAGTAATGTAGATCTTGCCTAGAGGAATCTGGATACTGGATTTTACGCCTTTACTTCCCTAAATAGCACATAGATATGTTGTCCTCTCTGAATCCCACCCCGGTAATTCTGGCCCAATGTACCAATCAAAACCAAACTAACTAGTGTAGATGGACATGCCCATAGTAAACTACATTCCGAATTTCAACCTTCTACCTCAAAAAAATGTAGAAATTACGAAGGGGACGGACTGACATTATAAAACCAATCAGTAGCTCCATTCTTATTCTACTTACGAGGGTCACTCAAATGAAAATCGGAAATATTTTTTTACAGCTCCTTTATTATAGGCAGAGTTGGTACACTATTTTTCAATGTAGTCCCTATCTTTTCAATGCATTTCCGCCACCGCGTCAGGTAGGCATGGATACCTTAGGAAAAAAAAATCTTCATATAATGGAGATCTTGATTATAGGAATATGCATACCGAATTTCACTCCTTTATATGCATAAATACACCTAGACCTTTTGGTCCCCTCTAATTTTCACATCCAAAACTCCGACTTTAATGGGCTAATCAAAACCAAACTGCACATGCACATAGTAAGCAGTGAAGGTGCACATGCCCATAGTAAGCTACATTCCGAATTTCAAACCTTCTACCTCAAAAAATGTAGAAATGACGAATGGTAATTCAAATGGTGTGTAAAATAAAACCAATAAGTAGCTTCATTTTTCCGCTACTTAATAATAAGCTTATAGATTATGAGCACTTGAGCAATCGTGCGTCGATAAAGCGATTTCACGTGCGCGCGCCGATGTCAATAACGCTTAAAAGATGAACAGAAAGTAACAATGTTGTTCCTTCTTGACAAATCGATTGTTATATGACATGCCAGTATCTTTGAATTCTTTACACTCACTGTTTTAGCATGTGAATTCGACTTGAAGGGGGTCCACAAAAAATTCTGAAAAGTTGATATGGCCGAGCTAAGACTTTGATGGTCATATTTCTGAAAACAGAATTTGAAAAAGTTCAAGTTATCGTGCAAACGGCGGCCGGGCGGATAAACGTACAGACCAAGGGTGCATTCTTATAAGTAACTTTTATGCTAAAGCTCCTAATAAATAAATAAAAATCAAGATCTTTTTTATTAAAATCTTTTGAAAGACGTAAGAAACTTTTCTAAAACAAATTAGAGAAGAGAGCTAGGGCTTGC
>JAHWFO010105807.1:0-12266 GCA_023313115.1 Rhysida immarginata
TGTTGCTTGGTTTCGATGTTGAAAAGTCAAAAGTTTAAATCTATACCAGAAAAGCTCCTAGGTAGGGTACGCAATTTTCTCTTACTCCACGGCAGTCATAAAGGGTTTCTGACGAAGGTTAATCAGTGACTAGCAGGTAAGATTGTGGTTTTTCATTTTCAATAAGAAATAATATTAAATTATTCCAATATTATAATATTTAATATAGGTAGTTCTATAAAATTGCAGCAAAATCGATATATTCCGTATGGTTGCTATGTAAATATAAAACTGATATAAGGTAAATAAACAGGCAATGCTATATAATGAGCTTTTAATTTAATTAAAAAGTTTCCTGTAAATTCAAAACAAGTTAGTTTGTTTCTTCGATTTCGAGATGCGAAAGTTTAAATCTACACCTTATATCGGAAGAGCTCGTAAATAGTGTTCGCAATTTTCATCCTCCATAGCAGTCAAAGCGTTTATGACTAAGATTAATCGGTGATTAACAAGTAAGATTGTGATTTTCTTATCCTAATTAACAATTATTATACGCTTTTATTTAGCTCACTTAGGTGTGTGTGTCCGGGTCAATTCTTGTAATCTACAAACGTATATAAAAGAGGACATCCACTGACTCATCGTCGCACAGCAAAATCTACTGGGGCCACCGACTCGAAACTCGGTGGGGTCATAGGACGGATAGCGTAGGGCGTGATAATACGGGGTTTTTCGAAATTCGGTCACCTAGCTCCACCCCTAATTAACGCAGATCTTCGAAATTTTGCAGGAAGGTTTCTAGCTACCCTGGCAAAAATTGGTTTCCCCGATTTTCGAAATTCGAAATCTATGGGTGCAAAAACTGAAAAAAATCAATTTTCGGGGGTGTTTTACAAAATTTTCTGATATTTTGATGCAACTTTGCGGGGAATAAAGAGAAAGCGACGAAACTCGAAGAGCAGCTTCTCGGAGAAATTTCCAAAACCAAATTTCTGTTTTTTTTAGATTGGTGGAGGGGACCAGGAGGTCCCAAAGATTGGCCACCTGTTTTGTGTTTTTGCCACCTAACTCCAATGCGGAAGTGCAGAGCTTCAAAATTGTGCATGAGGATGTAAAAGACCTATGAAGCATTCGTTGGTTTTTGAAAATCCATCTTAAGGATGGGGGGGGGGGGGGCCCAAAACCCAAAAATATCCCAAAATAGGCCTAATTTTGACGTTCGCGTCCGGTTAACCCTACTCTGTGGCAAATTCACGTAGACTTAGATATTTGGACCAAGAGAATAGTTCACATAATTTACAAAAAAATAATTTATTTTTTTCATATTTTACCCCTTTGCCCCCTTATGGCCCTTCGTATGAAAATGCGATTTCTCGCAGTTTTTCCAGTATTTCGCGAGTAAAAATAGGTCTAGCTTAATGAAATTTGGTGCTGTAATGACAATTAACGAGATCAACTGAATGCTAAGTTTATTTTTTGATTATCTGGTTTCAGATAATAATTTTTATATCGAAAAATGGAAAGAAAAATTCTGCGACCTGGATTCGAACCAGGAAACTCGGGGACGATATTAGTTGAAAGTGACGTTAATACCAACCAATTGGGCTATCGTAGACACACGGAGAGCCGTGCTGTCAAAAGTTGTTTTAAAGACAACCAAGTTATGAAGGTTGAAAGCCTAATGTAGGCGGGCACCTGCTCACAGATCGCAAATTTCTCCTATTCAACCATCAGAAAGTTTGATGAACTCACAGATAAATAATAAATATATACTGGAGATGAACCTCTAAACATCAGGTAATGATTTTTCTATCGAAAAATGGCAGGAATAAGAGGGTAAAAAGGGTTTTTTAAAACCATGCTTTTATTATGTTTTATTATAATATCTCTTCAAGCCGGAGTCAACAATTAGTAAAATTATTACAGCTTAATTTTGCAACAATAAACAACCGATGCATTTACCCCTCGTCATAACGAATTGTTTGTTGTGGCAATTGGACAGTACGTAGTAATGAATTAGTACCAATAGAACACGAACCAGTGAACCGATTTGAAAAAATTTTTTTTAACATGCATTGTCATCGGTCCTGCGTATGTGTATCAAATTTCAGCTCTCTGCCTTTTTGGGAAGTAGGTTAAATTCGACTTTCAAGATTTGTTTACATAGTTAGTTACAAGTGAAGCTAATAGAAAGCATGTAGTAATAATAAAAATTCTGCGACCTGCATTCCAAACTTTCACAGGAACTACAAGGTACTGTAAAATTAACATGAATAACGTAGATAAAAAATGCTTATACAAAACGATTGTGAATTAATTATCCAAAAGACTTGTAAATAAAATTATACAAAAGGATAATTAATGCAAACTTAAAGTCACAGTGAAGGATAGCAAACAAAAGAACTACGATAAAGGAAATTATAAAATTTAAGGAAGTGTACATAATAATGCAAAATTAAAGGTGGAAAATATAAAGACAGGAAAGAACATAAATATGTGTATTGCAAATTGTAAGGGATTGATTGAAATCTTAAAATGAAATACAAGGTAAACAAGCATGTATACATTGGTTTCGGGGCTCAGTGGTTGCGTGATCGCCTCTGATGCCCGAGTAGGTGGGTTCGATCCCGGCCGAGGACTACGAGGATTTTTTCAGGGGGAAGTAAGCCGTGATCACGCACTTCCTTCGTACGATGAGGGGGCAGCCGTAGCCCAGTTGTTTCGCCTTGCTCAATGCAATGGTGGAGTTAAGCAACCTTGGGCGCGGCTAATCACAGGTTGGGTGACCACCTGGAAATTTCCATCTCCCCCCGTGCTTCGGAGGACACGTAAAACCGTCGGTCCCGGCTGCTGCGACCATCATACAGAAGTCGTTAAGCTATAGGGATGGCGCAAAACTCCCTCGAAGGATAAGTGCTCCGCGATAATTTACCCTCTGTACCAGATATGATAAGCCGTGATCACGCACCTCCTTCGTAAAGGATGTCCAGCGTAGTCGTTTGCCGGCTGAACGTTAAAGAACCTTAGCGAGGCAAAATTTGCAGCTCCTACCGGGCTTTGCAACAGTTCTGTTACACTCTTTACATCCCCCCCAAAATGGACTGCTCATGATTTGGATAATTCCATTTCCACAAAAGGATCAAATAATATATTGGAAATTACGTGTTAACCTCTGAGTGATCCTAATGTCCACGACAAAAGCGATGGAAACGAAACGAGTAGAGATCGCTGCTCTCCTGCGCGCGGGCCACACGAAGTCCGAGATTGCCAAGCTCCTCAAAATCAGCCGGATGACCATCCACAGAGTTGCGGACAGGCTCAAGAATGGGAGAGACCTTAAAGATCAACCTCGTTCAGGTAGACCTCAAGTCGTCAACCGTTTGGCTGTGAGAAAAGCCTTCGAACAAGATCCGACGCTCAAAATGACTCCGCTCGTAAAGAAAAAGAAAATTTCGGTGTCCACAGTGTCCAGAGCGGTCAAAGAAGAAGGTGGAAAAAGCGTGAGGCCTCTGCCGACGGATCGGTTACGGGAACAACGTCGGGAGCGCTGTCGCCGTCTTCTCAACGACTTGAAGAGTCATGGCGAGCGAATTGTCATTTTCTCTGACGAAAAGACCTTCACGGTCGATCCTGTCGTCAACAAGCAAAACGGTAAGCTTCGGCCAGGACATCTCCAAGGTCCGCTACGTGTCTACAACCAAGCACCCGGCCTCTGTGATGATGCTCGGAATCGTGGCGTCGAATGGCGAGAAAATGCCACCCGTGTGGTTCCCAAGCGGATACCGGCTAACGGCGGCTGATTACAAGGACATCCTGGCCACAAAAGTCCTTCACTGGGTGAAGAAATGCGGACTACATCTTTCAACAGGACGGTGCCCCTGCCCACACGGCCAACACTGTGCAAAACTGGTTGGGGTCCAACATGACCTTCTGGTCGAAGGGCTTTTGGCCTCCGCAGTCGCCAGACCTCAATCCACTTGACTACAGCATGTGGGCGCATGTCGAGGGCTGCAAGGCCTGCAAGGTCCGTCACAGCAACGTCGACGAGCTGAAAACATCTGTCAACCGTGTGTGGACCAGAATGAGGAAGGACTACATTCGCAAAGTTTGCAAGGCTTTTCGGCCTCGTCTGGAGCGAGTTCTTGATGCAGATGGTGGCTACATTGATTAAATGACTAATTACAATGTTATTCTTCATGATGGCACAATAAAAACATGTCTAACTGCATCGTGAACATCGTCGTGTCCATTTCTTTGAGGGTCGTCACGAGTGTAACAGAACTTTTGCAAAGCCCGGTATAACACCGTCCTGAAATGACGATATTAGTTGAAAGTGACGTTAATACCAACCAAACTAAACAAAACGAAGCATTTACCCAAAGCTACAGTTGACTGTAAAAGGCGATAGAGCATTTACAAAGAAAGAGAATAGCTACATTGGAATTATAATAAATCGGCAACTGATGAAGAATAGCATACACGTCGACCGCGGTTTGTGAATTGATTAGGAGATTAGGCTATTGGCGTTTAGCTTTGAAAATTTCTATTGCTTCAAGGGTAGATGTCTTGCTGGGGTCTTTGGAATTATGGATGACTGACATAGGATTTTCTCATTTCTTACGGAGTATCCTTTTTCTAAGAGGTGGGCATCATATTACGATTTCTTGTCCTTCTTAGTGAAAGATGACTTGTGATCTTTATATCTTGTGGAGGACTTTCGGGAAGTTAATCCGATATAGAAGCAGTCACATTGTTTGCAGTCTATACGGTGCACTGCCGCTTAGGTATTTTGTTGTTGGAATTTGGAAGGGACGGATTTTCGGCATGATATGGGAATTTTGAAGCAGACGTGGAGATTGAACGAGGATAGGAACTTGGACAAGCGATAGCAGCAAGGATCAGGGAAAGTTAGGATACCCACTTATTTGTGTCGGACTTTGGTATTGTAGGGTGGGATAGTGCACGTCTTCTTGAACGTAAAAGATTGGAAATAGTAGAATAGGGAAAAAACTGTTGGTAGAAGCAAGGTAGCGTATGTTATGGAATGCGTTAGTTCTGTCGAATGGGCTAAGGGGAAGTTTTAGGGCTCTATCAATGAAAAATCGGAGGAAGGCTAGCTTATGAGATGTAGGATGTGAAGAGGTAGAATGGATTAGGTAGTATGAAGTAGTGCCTTTACGATAGGTGTTGAACCAGAGGAGGTAGAGGAGTGGGTCACGGGTTATGATGACACAGAGGATTGGTGTAGAATTGTTAGCTTCAGATTCGGAGGTGAATTATATATATACGGAGAGAAAGAGTTGAAGAGAGAAGTTATAATGGGAGAAGTGTAGGCGGAATTATACATGATAAGGATGTCATCGACATACCTATGGTAAGAAAGGATAGAGGAATTAGAAAGTAACGGGGAAACATTAGGCAATTTAAAGTGCTGTAGGAAAACTTCGGATAAGAAGCTGCTTAGGGGGAACCCCATGCCAAGGCCGTTAGGTTGTGAGTAAAAATAAAAGTAGTTTTGAAAAGTCATAACAGAAAGTACAGAGAGTATATTTATAGCGTCTTGCTTGGGCATGGAGGAAGAAAAGAGCATGTTTTCGAGAGTGGATAATGTGTCGGGAACAGGGATATTAGTATAAAGACTAGAAATTCCACCCGTCGCACGACGGGCGTCAACCGTACAGGTTGAAGGGTAAAGAAATGAAGGTGGAGCATCAATAGTGTTTAAAACTTAATATTCTGCAACAATATAGGCTACTGTTCATCTGCATATAAAAATAAATTGGGCTAGTGCGAGTCGAACTCGCGCATCGAGGGTTCCGTACTATCATATAATATATTTACCAAAATATGCCAGGTTCTGGAGGGTGTGGCACAGTGTTCTCGATTTCGGCTTTTATAGATATATAATCTATAACAGTTTAAGTGTCGAAATTTATAAAAAAAGGGCTTTGAACAAAAAAGTTTTAAAACATTAAATTATTAAGATCACCTGAAAAAGGATTTTATGTTTGGAGTTGTGCAAGTCCAGCTCACACTTGGCCAGTTTTTCATTGTTTCATTATATCATTACATACCCAACTTGTATGTATAACTGTTTTTACGATAGAACAAAAAAAAACAAAAAAACTTTTACTTTTTTTTATTATTTGTTAGACAATCTGCCATCCACCATAATAACACATACTCTGTGAAAATTTCAACTGGCTACCTATTCCTGTTCAAAAGATACTGCCCTTAAGAGTATTATCTTATCACCCAACAATCCTTGACTTTGTACAGATCAAGAGAATTATTTTTTTTAAGTTTATTTATTTAACTAGCTGATATGCCCGGCGTTACTCGGGCTGTTTGTGCGATGAAATTTTCCATTCTAGACGCTGAAATTTAAGCTATGGTCTCTTAAATCATTATATAGTAATTTTCCTTCTATAAACGAAATTTATAGATAAAATAATACAGGGTGTGCATAAAAGGTCTGACATATTTTATCTGTATATTACCAAAAAACTAATAAAGATAAACAGAAACATATTTCCATATATGAAACTGTAACTGAAAAAGTTTTATTGAACCAAGTTGGGTCACACGGAGTATTTCCAACCGATAATCAATATCTTGCCATGTTCTTTTGAGCATATCGACATCCACCTTGTTTCACTTCAGTTCCCGCACTCTAGCGGCGAAATTGTGAAACACAACAAAACTTTTTCAGTTACAGTTTCATACATTAAAATCCGTTTCTGTCTATCTTTATTAGTTTTTTGGTAGATAAAATGTGCCAGACCTTTTATGGACATCCTGTATTATTTAATATGTTAAATTAAAGTTACAACAGTAAGTACTGTCCAGTTCCCACGAAAATGCCCCTGCGTTGTTGAAAGTGCTCACTGCGCGCGCTGCAGTCGTGGACGAGTTCACAGCACTGATAGGGATTTTACAGCAAATGTTTTCAAAACAAAACAATGAATAATATTAATAAATGTTAATTGAATAGTAAATTACTTTTGAAATAAATACAAAGACGATTTTGAATCTCTTTCCGTGCCCATTATAAGGGCTTTTTTGTTTGAAGATTCTACAACTATTCCACTCCACTTAAATCACGTGTCCCTCCCTATCAGTGCTGTGGACTCGTCCACGACTGCAGCGCGCGCAGTGATGTCTGGCATCGCCATCTAGTGACATTCTTTGAAGTCTATTCAATTTTACGAAAAATAAGAATAACTTCATAAATTGATAAAAACACGGTATAAAAAGTACCCTAAATAAGGGATAGTAACTTTAACTACATACATGGAAAATTTCGTGGAGATTCATTGAGTATTTTCTGAGTTGTAAAAGGACAAACACTCCAACGAACTCTGATTTATGGGACGGAGTATATATATATATAGATTAAATAACAATGACGGAGTATAGCCTTGCCACAACAAGCCCTGGCTTGGGACGGATTGTTGTAACTTTCTTTGTTGGCCTCGGACGGACGGACCGACGGATAAGAGAATTAGTATATTAGATTGAGGATGTCAACGGATATTAGGCGGGTATTCGGATTGGATTCGAAGTGTGTTAGTTGTTTGGTCAAGTCGAGGGAATTAATGACATTATACGTGTCGGAGAGAATTTTGAAGTTATATAAGATTTTGGAAATGCTTTTGGCGACTTGTGTGGGCAGGGCCAAGTCTATAATTAACAACAATGCTTTAATTTTTCAGTATTATGTACATTTTCTTAAATTTTATAATTTCGTTTATTGTAATTCTTTTGTTTGCTTTCGTTCACTGTGACTTTAAGTTGGCATTAATTATGCTTTTGTATAATTTTATTTACAATTCTTTTGTATCATTTTATTCATAATCATTTTTTATAAGTATTTTTTATCTACGTTAATCATGTTAATTACTCTGTTCCTTGTATATTAGTCACCTTAAACAACCACTCAGATGCGCCCACGCATCAACAACTTGCTTCTGTATTTATAAACAATTATGTATTAGATATTTTTATATTGACTTTATGTTATGTAATCATTGTTATTGATTAAGGGGACTACTGGCCAGCCTTTCATATGTACCCTTGATAAAGCCTGGATAAACGGCGAAATCGGTCGGGAAATCTTGTGTTTTCTTCCGTTATCTACTGTAAGGCCTCTATAAACTTCATTAAGAAGGTCAGTACAGTGAACCATATTTTTTATTGATTGCTGCAGCTTGGTCGTTCCGCGGCGTCGAATAGCTCGCTCACAAAGCCAAGAATATTCACAATTTGTTGCTAAGTTTTGCTCCATATCACCGTAAACTGATGAAATAAGTTCTGCTGAAGATGATACTGTTTGACACAATTTTGTTGTAAACTTATTTTTCCGTTATTATTTGGGCAAATGTCCCTTCACCGATTTTAAGTAACAAATAGGAGAAGTCTTGTTGATTTGGAATACCGCATCTTTGCGCTCGTATACTGATTGTTAAGTGCAGTCGTGTGACCCTAAGCCAGAGACTGGAACACTTTAGGCAGGCGTTTAACTCATCAGCTCTAGTGCTCGTGTTATTACTAGCAACGTCTATCTAAAGTCTCCGCAAAACAGCACTGTAACGCCTTCCATCAGCCTGCTGTTTTGCCTGATATCTTGCCATGTCCTATCCACAGCTTCCATTACTTTGCGGTGTGCCATCGTGCATTCATACCACACTATCAGGTAACAGTCAGGCAAAACTCGCGCTTTATCACTGTTTCACGAGATGTCGCAAACTGGCCTTTCAGTAATGTCTAATTGTAGAAGTATTTTAAACATGGAATGAGCAGTTTTCCCACTGGGCAGTAATGTAGCCGCTATCCCTGAGGACGCTACAGCTAGTGTGACCTTGTCTTCGCTTCGTACCCGAGCCAGGATAATTTTAGTTAAGAATCTTTTTCCAGTGCCACTTGATGCATCTAAGAAAAACAGATCTCCTGAAGTGTTGATGGTGTTCTCATAAATAAAGTCGAAAATTCTCCGCTGCTCTGCCGTTAGTGCAGATACACCGTCTCGAAGACTTTCCGAAATTTCAACTGGGTTATGGTTGATTTCGGCTATGTAATGTCTGTTGCCATGCTCTTCATATGAACTTGGTGCAGGCAAACCATAGTTTGGCAGAGGATTGCCACCAATCGACAAAACGACATCTTGAATATCACTTAAACAGCGAATAATAAGAGT
Organism: Rhysida immarginata; assembly: GCA_023313115.1. Classification (NCBI taxonomy): domain Eukaryota; kingdom Metazoa; phylum Arthropoda; class Chilopoda; order Scolopendromorpha; family Scolopendridae; genus Rhysida; species Rhysida immarginata. Next base: position 9,176 of record JAHWFO010105807.1, read on the forward strand.
TTCCCGTATCTCGTCATTCAGTGTCACCGCCTTCGATAGCCTGTCTCATTTCTCGTAAAAAAAATCCTGTGATAAATGATGTTGATATTTTTGCCACAATTGTACGGCATCAGACAGACAACAAAACACCAACATCATAGAGAACAACTGGCGCAAGCAACGTGGTCTATCACTGACGTATGCTTCAGCTATAGCATCGTCCCAGTGCTGGTCATTATCCAGTAAGTGGCGTGCTCGGCAAGCAGCTTGAAACGTTGGGTATTCAATGTTCTCAAACATTCGAAACGCAGCAAAAGAAGTCGGGCCACGTATAGTGTATAAGAGTAGGCGCATATAATAGCACTCTGCGTTATTTAGATGCACTGTATAAACACTACCATAATATACTTATTAAAAACGCTTACAACACTCTCAACAATCGTGTCTCTTTTAAGGCGATTAAAAGCCGCGTTGTTGTCGTATGTATAGTACGAGAAGTGCATCGTACGATGGAATTTCTTCGTACAACAGCGTTTTTGCGAAGTTGTCCGTCTCGCATTATCGGAAAAAAGCCAGTAAAGTTGTTTGCTTGGGGCTCTCTAACCGTTCTCTGACATTCTCTGGATCGAAATTATGCTTTGCCCGCCTTCTATGTGTACATCAAGATGCATGACGGGTGGATGTCTCTCATGGATCGAAAACCCGAAAATGCAGCACTCTGCCTCACACGAGCTAATGAATCGGCCTGATAGAAGACGCGTTAACTGATCACGTTCTTTGTTTGTCAGTGCAGTCGTCGCTTGATCCCTATCTTTGTTCACATATTTACATATGTACTTAAAGGGCAAATGAAACCAAATCAGAAGTTGATTTCATATAGTTTTGAAAACTTTCCTGATACTAAATATCAATTTTATTATTTTTTTACTTTCATTTTTAATAAAGAAGTCATAATTTAAAGGCCAATTCCGGTCATACAAATTCATTTTGAATTTTGCAAAAAACTCCCGCAATAGCGTTGCTTATGACCTCAGGTTTGGTAACCGAGGCCGATGAGATTTACAGGCCGTGGTGCGGTTCACAAGCCACAGGCAACGCCTCCTAAAGATAAGGCCTGAGCGCGAAAACGTCATACAGGGTGATTCAGTCAATTTCTGACCATTTCAGTACTATGATTTATTGACCCATTAATGTTTACAAACTTAGCATTTCAGTATGATATTTTAGGCAGTTCGGAGTTTTTATTCCCGTGGAAAAGTCTTGATGATATGCTCAAACGTGGCCACCACGAACGCTTTGAACTGCTCGCAGCCGAATGGTGAAGTTGTTCATAACTCTATCCAGGATTTCTGCATCCACAAGGGTGCAGCAGTCGACAATGCTTTGTCGCAGCTGGTCTAGGGTTCTTGATGCTATAGTGAACACACTGTCTTTAAGGAACCCCCAGAGAACACATGGGTTTAGGTCAAGACTCGTAGGGGGCCAAAGTAAGCCACCCCCGAATTGATCTGGAAACCTGTTTGAAATGACACGATTTCCGAATTTCTGATTGAGAAAGTCTAGCACTTCATTAGTGGTGTGAGGTCTGGCCCCATCCTGTTGAAACCATTTATGTCGAAGCGGTATACGCCTCCTTCGCAGCTCGGGGATGAAGATGGTTTCCAACATGTTAAGGTAAGCCTGTGACGTTACGGTGCCCTCAAAAAAGAACGGACCAATGATGCCTCTTTTGGAAATCGCGCACCAAGCCATAACCTTTCGTGGATGAAGAGGTGACTTATGGATCTCATGAGGGTGCTGGGAACCCCAAACACGAACGTTGTGTTTATTAACGTCACCTGACAGATGGAAGAAGGCCTCATCTGACACCCACAGGTTGTCCACAATGTCCTGATTGGCTTCCATTTCTGCTCCAAACTCCATCGCAAATTGTTGTCGCTTCTGTCTTCCAGTGTCTGTTAGCTCCTGATAAACATGGATCTTATACGGAAACAGGTGTAAATCCTTTCTCAAAATTCGCCACGTCGTGGTATACGTCAGCCCTTCTTCAATGGATAGGCGGCGAACAGATATTTTGAAAGGGAATCGACCAACCTTGTGCAAACATTTTTGACAAATTCGGCCGTTCGAACACGAGCTTCGCTCCCGCCTTTTCTCTTGCCTTTAACACAAAGAGTGGCACGAAATTGCTTGACAAAATCCATGATTGCTTGCCTGCCTGGTGCGTCCCGATACTTATACTCCTTCCGGAACTTTCTTTGCACGGTTATAGGTGATTTTGTCTCGAAATACTATTCGACAACCTTGCATTTCTGCTCTGTTGATAAAGCGTGCGCCATTTTTCAACAATACGATTTTCATGCAGCGCCGTTGCAACAATACAAACTCCAAGTACACTACTGTTTATAAAAATCGCAACACCCTGATGGAATGGTCTAATCCATATGCAACTTGCAATATTTCAATACAGTGGGTCAGAGTATAAATGATTAGATTTTCAGAGTAATTGCTTGAAAGCACACCATGCCTCGACGACGACGAAGGGTACCATATCAACAGCTGACAGACCTTGAAAGAGGACGCATAATTGGTCTGCGTGAAGCGGGATGGTCGTATCGTGACATTGCTACTCGTGTAGGACGTAATGCAACGACAATTATGCGTGCATGGAGGCAGTGGAGCGAAGAGAACAGGGCACACCGAAGACCAGGCTCAGGAAGACCCAGCACGACGACACCGCGAGATGACAGACACCTCTATCGCATGTGTGTAGCAGATCGTACAGCCACTTCTACAGTGTTAGCACAACAGTGGGGTGCTACAGTAGGCAGGACAATGTCTGCTAGCACTGTACGACGCCGTTTGATTTCCAGAGGATTGATGGCACGAGTACCATTGTTGCGGATTCCTTTGACTCAAAACCACCGGCGCCTCAGGTTGCAATGGGCCCATCAACACTAACAGTGGCAAGCTGAATGGCAACAAGTTGTGTTTTCGGATGAGTCAAGGTTTAACTTGCAGCACCATGGCGGCAGGATACGAGTCAGAAGACATCGTGGCGAGCGCGACCTTCCAGAATGCATCCTGCAGCGTCATTCAGGACAAACGCCAG
>JAHWFO010105809.1:0-10734 GCA_023313115.1 Rhysida immarginata
TTTTGTGTTTATCTTAACCTCTATAATACCCCCTTTAAGTATTTTACATTCGATGTAAATCACCCTGTAGAGCTTATTCATGAGCTTTACAATATGGCGGCAGCAGCTTTAACTCCGATTTTGATTGTTGTATACCAGTTTAACGCTGTGATTGGTTGCTGCGGAACGACGTCACTGTGATGAATAAGCTCTATTGGAAACTTGTAACTACTTACGCCTTATATTATCAATAGTTAGTTTGTGTTGGGCAAAATTTAACTCTTAGCTTGTAGCTGCTCATCCCTTCAGCGGTATATGTTTACGTAGAAATACGATGGCAATAGTTTTTGAAGAAAGATTATTAAATAGGAATGCTAACAAATTAAAGGATTCGTATATGTTCTAATCTATAGAGAAATGCTACTTTCTCCATTTAACTTTTCAGATTGTTTTATTCAGTTTGAAGTATACATTTCTTAGAAACCAGAGGCTTCCTTTGCAACTTCATTTAATTCATAACAATGAAAGGCTTCTTTAGATATCAATTCGCTTATAAGAACAATTCGATTGTAAGAGCAATTGCAATTTGTGCCTTCCGATGCATCGATGTTTTTGATCTACGCTCATCGAATTTGTCAATGTTTTTTTACATCGATGATCGAGGTTTTTAAAACTTGCTGTTCTGCTGCAAAAAATTATGTCAGCTCTGCATTACATAACTTTTTCATTCTGCTGAATTTCGAGCTAATTATAACTAGGTGTGCAACGCGTGTCAACGGGCACTTGCAAAAAAGAGCTGGTTGAGTTGATTAGTCGGAGGATAACGATGACCATGCACCCGCTCTGCGGCCACATTGGTGAGGCGGAAGCGTTGAATTTTTAGACCGTGTCAGCTGTTTTGCCGTCTAAAAGACGTTTCCAGAGAGTACCGCGCGGACGCAGCCGACATCACTCTCCACACCCTTCAGTTTAACATCATTAGGGTGGAGTACGATTGCTCTACAAAATAAATGAGAACTTCCTATTCCAAACTCACTAAGCGAAGCCTCTCCAAACCACGTAGTCTCTGTTCCCAACCATGACCGTTGTTGATATGTTAGACGTTTTAACGGGAAAGCTGGATCCAAATCCAAACCTTCAAATGACTTGAGCCAAGAAAACTCAACGTATGAAAATGCTGGTTGGAATTCAGTTCCTCCGATATCCAAGACAGCTTTCTCCACTGTTAACCTTGAGATTTATGTATGCTGATTGCGTAAGCAACTCGAAGAGGAATTGTTTTCGTGTGCATAAAACATTGTTCTCCTTGAATGTCGCACTTTGCGCTGTCACAGGTACCAAATCATACAGTGGGCTCTGAGTATGCATCAAACTTTACCAGAACGCGTGCAGGATAATCGTACAAATGATCTGTCACTTCTCCTCGTTTGTATACAATGCCGTGAACGGATCCTAAACGTCTGTTACAGAGCCCGTTTTTTGTCGAAATGTTTTGTGTGAGCATGACACGCGATCCTCGAGCCAGCCAGAGCAAAGGATGCAATCCTTGTGATTCATCGGATGATGCAGTTCGTGCTGTTTGGTTGTTGTGAACAGCTCTAATTAGCGTTACTGGGGTACCAAGAGACCTCAAGCGTTCTTTGTTAAATATAGCAATATCGTCATTTCTTGAATTGATTCTGATGGCATCCTTGAAATCACTGCCGTAGGCTGGAACGTATCGTGCGAACCTCTTGGATACCATGTCGTAGTCTTGTTCTGTTACAGCTCCTGCTGCAACTCGTTTCAATACCTGACGAAACTTCTGTTGGTCCTCTCCGGTTTGAGGCATTGTTTGTTTAAAGAAGAAGACTTTATCAAACTTTTCAAAAGCCAGTTTCCCTTGAATGCAAACAGTGTTTTCTCGTTTTGGCTCGCTTAGCATGGAGATCTCTGACTGTTGGCAGTTGATAGAAGTCGCCACAGAAGATCTTGCCACCAAACGCTTCTTGGCTTCTCTCGGGAAACGCTTGACGGAGTCGTTGATCAAGTTTTGTCAGCATTTTCAATTCAACCATCGACATTTCATCGCAGATTACAACTTTCACTCCACACATTTTCTCTTGGAATTTGTTCTCCGATTCGCGTCTCAGTTCTAGGAGTGAACCACCACGAGATACGGTTAGATGGACTGCTCTATGTATAGTACAACCATTGATATTGTTGGCAGCAACACCTGTAGAAGCCATCAGAAGTACACTATGGTCACCAAACTTTGCTTTCACTTCATTTGCTATTTCGTTGATTAAGGATGATTTCCCAGTACCCGCTGCTGCTTGAACAACGACAAGTCTGTTATCTACTGTTTGTTCTAGCGCTGATTCAAATGAGCCAATATAGCAAGCTGATCGTTGTTCTCTCCAAATATAGTTAATAGTATGTTGTTTCTGGTGTTCTCAATGTCGATTTCTTCTAACCTTCGCTTGAAACCGAAAACAACAGATTCGATGTTTGTGTATTCGTCCAATGAGCTGTACTAGTCGAAACATCAGATGATATCTCTATGTCCTAACATTGCACCCGAAACAAGCTGGTTTGGCGTAGCAGCAGTAAGATTCATGCAATCTTCCTGATCAGTTTCTGCTTCAATACTTTCCTCATCATCTTCATTATCGCGATTTCCACGCAATTCCCAGACATTCAATCCTAATGACTGGAAAGATGCTTTCTATGTTTCGTGAGTCTTTAGATTGCTGGTTTCGCCCCATGGCATGACCAACTTTAATTTTTGTTTGTAGTATATTTCATCTTGCTCGTCAGAAACAACAACGTTCACAACTGGAATAACACGAAGTATACTTTGCTTACGACACTTCCTCAATACGTTACGAGTCATATTGTAATGTGTTGCGAACTCGCGCAAAGTCATAGACGACAACGAACTTTACCTGCACTTGTAGAAGTCAATCAAAGTTACTGGCAGATAGTCTTCATTTGAACCATCAGGCAGGATTGTATAATCGGTTGTTGATATACAAAGCTTGACAAACGCATTTTTGCATGCTCGTTGTCTGCTACACTGCCTAATGCCTCTCGAAACATGTATTTGAACGCCTGCGATTGCGGTTCGCCTTTCGCTGCATACTTCGAGAGTTAATTAACGATCATCATCTCTGATGTGATAACTTTGCAATCATTACGTTTAGGTATGTGTTCCCAAATGTTTTTATCGTTCTTGTAGAGTAATGAATCTTCAGCTATTTGCTTTGGAAATCCAAATTTGCATTTTTTTCTTCCTTCCGGTCCTCGTAGACAGTACGCTGAATGCACTGTATGCCGTTGAACTCTATTGAGTAGTTGAGCCATATCCCGGTTGCTGTTGAGATCTACGTTGGTGGCATCAGTTCGCGATGGATAAATAGATGCTGGTGGTTCGGATATTCCTGGGTTCACTGCCGAAATCAACGAATCATAATATGTTTTGCATGCAGCAAGTTGTTCCTTGGAATACCGATTAAACTGTCGAACATCTGGTGCTGCATCCAACTAAAGTATCGCGTGTACATGTGGGCTTCTTCTATGTTGATATTCGAAGCGGTGCCAGTAATCGTTAATCGAGAATTTCTCATTCAAACTTTCATGTCTACGCGTCTACTAAAATACTCATCTGCAATTAGAGGGTTATCATTCAATTTGCTTTGTAGAACCCGCGGAATTTGATATTCGCTCATCGATTCTATCTCAGATGCCGTTACGCCAAAATGTTTAACCATGCACGGCCACCACAAGTCCGCAGCGCTCAAAGTTAGGAACAACGTTGGCACCCCCAGTTGGTTGACCAATGACTTCAGGTCCTGCCGTCGTTGATACCAGAAGCAGCAAGATATAACAACAGAAAAAGAACGTTAATTTCACCAACAGCACGAAAAAGGGTTATATGAATACAATTTCTTCGTATTAATTTTGTATGTCACAAAAATATTCTCATATATATTCTAACTATAAACTTTGTCTATGTCAGACTCATAGTTGCCATGGAAACCGCTTTGGAGATAATGCAACAATCCTTTCATGATGATGCAATCCCCCGGATAGTTGAACTGTACGACAAGTAAGGTCGTTTTTCTTTGCAAATATTACTCTTTTATTGAGTGCTTCATGACGCTCGGTTCAGACAGAAAATAACTGAATCGAGCTTCTTGTGCACAACGTTTATCCTCATATCGTAGCAGTTGTTGGGTCCATTCGCAGAAAGCTACCTTTTCACGACGAGTTTTGTCCTTAAAATCAATCTCACCTTTAGGGAATAAGCATGGAAATCCCATCACAAAATACCCATGGGTTGTAAATTCTTTGATAAGATTGGCACCTTGTTCTGGCCAGTTGAGTGTGCGGTGAATCGCGTCTTCTTGTCGCTGTTGTTGTACCAATGAAACTGCTGTGGCTGTTATTTCAGGTGCTTCAATATTTGCTTTTCTGCGATTCCACCTTCATGAATGTATAACACCTGTTCAGATATATCACCGTCGTCTGGCAAACTCTGTAGAACTTCGTCATCAATTGTAATAGCACTATAATAGACATGGTTAGCTTTTAAGTATAGAAGTGTGCACAGAACCTTGTTTCGACGAACTCTAAAGTCGTGGTGACCTGACACACCCTCGCGATGTACGGATGCAATATCTGCATTACTCACCGTTCTAGGAAGTTTCCTAACTATTTCTTTAATGTTTTGAGGGACATTACCAATGTTACCTTTGTAGTGATACTGTTCTGGTTGACCAAATGCTTTAAGACGATAGACGTCCATCATCGAATTCATTTTTTCGATTAATAATTGCTCAAGTTTTGTTAAACCACTCAGTTCTTCTGGAACTGGCATAGGCTGCATGTTGTTACCAATGGTATATTTTGTTGGATATTTGTTACAGGAGTTGCACACGTGACGACCATTATCCTCAATCAAAAATAACCAGAAACAAACTGTTCATGATGTGTACTCATTTGCACACAGTTCCGCATTAAACTTCATTGCCAATCGCCGGTCGCTTTGTTTAGAAATTTGAACAATATTTACAGTCGCATCCGTGACCACGTGTGACTCTTGAGCTCTCCTCGTTGCATGTCTGTGTGTTTGCTGTGCGCCTTCCTATGTTACCTCTTCGACGTCGTCGTGGCGGCGTAATCTGTTTGAAATTGAGAAACTAACGGTTAAACCAAAAATGTTTTAACTGTTAAATTTGAGCTATGACGTTATTTCTTCTCTCAAGGTTTCGCCGTATATTCAATGAAAAAATTCTATCTGGTGCTCTTTTCTATTGTTTACATATCATTTTTTTCATTGTTGAATCGATTTTTCTTAGGGCGTGATTTTCTCTATAGCAAATCATAGGGAAAGTTCTGGTGATTGTTCCTCGATGGCTTGATCGATTTTTCTGAAGATACTTCAAAACCATCTATGTCCTAATAGGATTAATTGAGCGAAATTTGGTTGAAATCGATTAAGTGGTGTCGGAGGAGTTAGAGGACAACGATTTTACATTCTCGTCGGTAAAAGAGCTTCGCTCACTCAGCTCAATAATGAATCAAATGATAAGTACACAGTTTCTAAATCTGTTTGGAAAAGGCGTTCAGTTGATGCAGTATTGCACATTCCTACTTACTCTGGCAACAGAGAAATAAATAGAAATTTGCACTCCAGCTTGAAGCAATACTTAGATGCACGAAATGAAGAAATTGATGTAGATCCTTTAAAATTTTGGCAATCAAATGAATGGAGTAATTTCCATTTTTTTTTTATTTATTTTCGAATTGCGATCCATTACGTCCATCCAGGGTCTTTATGGCCAGAGGCTGATGAGTTGGGTCCCTGGATGGACCTGGATTCACGACTGCTGTAAGATGGTGACAGCAGCCGATGCGGGGGGGGGGGGGTGGTGAAGATGTAGCTGGGGGTCACCCATCCAGTGACTAGCCGTGCCTGATGTAGCTTAACTTTACAGAAGTTGTGTTCAGTGAAATCTCACCAGGCCACGGCCTCCCCCCAGTAAACTTGCTAAAAACATTTTTGTGTTCCAGGAATTTCAGTTCCTGCAGAAAGGTTGTTTTCAAAAGCTGGAAATATTATAAATAAATAGAGATGTAGCTTAAAATCTAAACATCTTGAAAAATTGTTAATACTAAGTTCATTATCTTTGGAAGAATTAACAAAAATTTATGAAATGTCAATAATTTTAAATAGTAAAAAAATGATTAGATGTTTTGAACACGTTTTTCTTTTAATTTTTGAATTTTGAACTAAATAAATTTTGAGCTAATTTTTTTTACTTGTGCATTAATTTATTTATGAAATTGTGACGGACCCCGCCCTATAGACAAAATAGTTCTACGTTAATACTACGGGTGCTACACAGCAGAGTCTATCAGGAGTTCTAGGCATCGAAAAACGGGACTCGCATTAGTTCATTAACATAAACAAAACACTCGCTCACAAGACTAACTCAAAGCAACTGATTTATTCCATGTAACAAATAATAATCACTTCTACAATATCAAGTGCAGACGGAGAAAATCAATAAATGGGCACAAACATACAGCACTTAAAAATAACTTAAATAACTAGAGGGTCCCCTCGATCTTGGAAAATAACGCTTAATTCTAGATACAGAAAATCCGGCCAACGCCTACACCTTCCAAACCGGAACGTTGGGAGTGCAGTCCCGTACAAGGAATCTAGGAATCAGGAACTGAAAGTTCCCAGTACGACCAGTGCACGTGGCTTAAACGGTAGCTGTGAGTCGATGCTCATAAGGGGGGGGAACTAGTTAGTCTCAGCTGGCCCCACACCCACGGAATCTCAGCTCTCCAAATATTCCTGAAACACTGACACCCTCAGGCGTCGTGTGATCCCTTTAATTTAACAAGGGGGGGATCACAGGAACCCCAGCAGACTGGAAACACGTGGGGTGTTACTCAGGCTTCACTGAGACCAAGGCACAGGTGCAAGAGCACTGCCCGACCACACAACTGTGTATTTTCCTCCCACCCTTCACCGAAGCACAAGTTATCTACCCGTAGAGCCTTTAACTAAGCCTATTCCCTTTGGTTTGCGAAACAACACTCCCTCTTACACTGCGATGCTCAACGAGAGCCAGTCGTAAAATTATAACTCAACATTACAAGCTTTAAAATTATGACTCAACATTACAAATAATACAAGAATTTACATAGGAAAAGACGAAACTGTATACTCTACAGCTCGTTCGTGGTGTTTTCGAACTTTTCTAACAGTTCATATCTGTTCAGGAACATTGTTCAACAGAAACATACTATATTAATAAAATTGACGGGTACAATCCTTAGGACTGACAAAAAAGTCGAAGCACGCTGAACAGCCGGGACTCTTCCTCACGGGGTCAAAAACATAAAGACAGTCACTCACCCAATATGTGGACATCGTTACTGGCATACGTTGCGGGCTTCTTCGCCCGGCACAATACCTCGACTGCTGCTGACGACCATTCAACATGCATTTATGTTCAACAGGAGACCAAAGAGTCAGTTATACACCAACTCACATTAACATCTGGAGAAGGTTGGACTGAAGATCGTAACAGCAATGTTCATCCTTTTTTGAAACATGGCCGACCGCCATTCCAAACTTCTTATTCACCAAGACAAATCCTTGCTTCTTCTTCAGGCCTATCGCAACAACAACTCTCTTTTTTTTTTTTTTTTACCATTCCAAGCTCGCAACAGCGTCATGGCAACAATAACAAAGCATTCCCCAACAATACGTGAGCGCTGTCGCCTCTTAATGCAAGCGACAATGGCCACGCATCTGCAGGCTAAACTTTCAAAAATCTAACAATTAAATGAAATAAAAATCACATTTTAATGTACTATATAAAAAAAAACAAAAAATGTTAAATTGCACACGCTTAAACGCAAACACACGCGCTAACCCACACTTGTTCGCAAAACACGCTCTCAATCCTCACTCCACCCACTTCTCTTTCGTCAACCACAAGACAAACAAAATAAACAATCAACAAAATCACCACTAACCAAACCAAAACACACTGCCACCTCCGATTACTCCATAGTTTCACTTAACACAGACACCACTTACTCAAAACACATACACAACATAATTTGCCTCTGCCGGGTGCAGCGCATTATACTGACATTCAAATGTCACATACGCCCGACAGAAGACCCCACATAATCCCCTTGGATTATGAGCTCACCGCCTATAAACTTAGGTCGCAGAACCCCATCTGTCCCTGCTTGGTCCACAACGGGACCAAATCAAAACATACGTATTCTTTCTCCAAAGGGGTTGCATCCGTTACTACGGTATTTTCATAACAACTACTAATATTCTCTTGATCATCACTACCATCTACATTAATGCATGCATTCCCTTCCGTATTTTCCTTAACAACATTAATATGCTTAAGAACAGGTTTTGAGTTTTTCTTCTTATTAACAGCCCCATGATTTTTTCCTTGCCCTTGTTTTATTTTACCCTTGTCCTTTCCTTTCTGGCTCATTACCCTCTTTTTTTTTGCAACACCACCTGTTATTTCTAATCCGGGTTCTCGATTGTCCTCGATATCTCCACCTTGGTGCTTCAGTTCTACATCGTTTATTCCCACTTCGACTTTATTTCCTCCTTGACTTCTGTCTCCAACTACCCCTTCATATCCATTCACTATGTCACCCTCAACCACCTGAACATTCCCACCATTCGAGTGTGAGCCGAGGTTTACGTCACTCGCTTCCCACACAACCCCAGAGCTATCTACAGGGCACCTGTTGACTGGAGTTGCTTGATGCATAATATTGGCCCCCATTGCCTGGGAAATCCGCCAATCGCCACAGCGAATACTCTCTCCACTTTGCGGGTACCTCATCCATAGCTGACTCTCACGCACCCACTGTACATCACCATACCTGTTACCCCGAACTTGTACCCAACCACACCCGTCGTAGGCACACACCAAGAACGGCCCCTGCCATCTGGCTCCATGCCATTGTCCTTTCCTGTCCGACCGACCAGGCCTACGCACCATTACCACTCCCTGCCCCAGGAAACCTGGACTATTCACCATTGGCATACTGGCTGGAACTTCTTGTGTGTTATGCACGACATTCTCATTGTCCACCCCATCTGAAAAGGGCCCACGGGCATGTGACTCAACTTCTTTGTCAAGCACACTCGCTGTGCACACAGCTACGGCAGATGCACACTGGAAGGTGAGCCCTCTTAGGACGTCCAACCCCACAATACCGTCATATGGGCGATCACAAAATGAGTGAATCATGAATGTTTTCTTGCCCATACGACGGCCCTGGAGGCACACCTCCAAATCAACCCCTTGGCGGATGGTGACACAACTGTCACCCACCCCTCGAATCGTCATGTCCACTGGATGCCAGGGTGCATTTGACACCCGCCGACAGACTTCCGAGTCAATCATTGATACCTGGGAGCCGGTGTCGATTAACATCGACACCGGTTGACCTTGGAGCTCGACCGTGGTGACACATAGCCCTCCTTCCACGCAATGCATCACAACAGGGTCGCATGCATATACGTTCATATTGTCACCACGGACCCTCCCACTTTGCTGGGGGCAATTACGAGCAAAGTGTCCAAGTAGCCCGCAGCGGAAACACCCATTACCGAAATTGCTGGTTTTTGGGCTAGTAGTGTCACCTCTAGGGACAGCACGTTGAGCTTTCAAATCCGCCACAGCCTTAGTAAGGTCTGCAACCATGGCCTCGAGCCTCTTAATAGTCTCACTACATTGGCAACCCCTTCCCTGACTCCGCGGTTCCACAGGGCCTTGGCCACCTCCGTTTCTCTTAATTTTTTTTCCTGAATTACCAGTATCCTCTTCCCCAAGGTTACTATCCTCAGTCTCAGCCACATTTGCCGATCCCTTTCCCCGTCGCTCAATATCTTCAGATTGGAGGGCGGCGGTGACTGCCTCCTTGAACGAAGAAGGTCTGGTAGCCAATATTATACGCCTATGCGCTGCTAAACAGCCGCAGCTGAAACGCTCCAGAAGCATTTCGTCACGGTTTGCCTCAAAAGCCGGATGTTTAATCACAAAATTTCCCATGGCTATTTCTAGTCTGTCTGCGTACGCAGCCACAGACTCAGCAGGGCGCTGAATCGTCTCGAACAGATCTCTGGCAGCGTCACGTACTACTAACCCGCGTCCAAAAACCTGCTCCAGGCGGGTGCGTAATTCGTCATACTCTTTAATCTCAAAAATTTTATGTTCCGCAGCCCGTCTGGATGCAACGCCTTTTAGCTTGGATCGGACGATCAGCACTTTTACTTTTGGAGTCCAGTGGGCTATCGCACCCATATCTTCTATTGATTCAATAAAAGCTTCCACACTTATGCCACCCTCTTCTCCTGTAAAAGTCGGGACTGTTCCCGCATAACCCGCGAGCTCAGGGGGTGGTCCAGTTGCGGCAGAAGCTCCTGCCGCTTCGTCCCCTCCACCTACTCCAACTGAATCACCTTCAATAGGCATATTATGTACAACACAATTAACAATGCCCACACAATCTCAAGCACCACAAAACAACACAACTTACGCTCCCACACCGAACTTCACAATCCCACACGTCAGAGACACAAAAACCGATGCGGCCCTTGCTAATCCGGAATATGCCGGATTATCGATGCCCCACGTTGGGCGCCAAATGTGACGGACCCCGCCCTATAGACAAAATAGTTCTACGTTAATACTA
>JAHWFO010105813.1:3194-16211 GCA_023313115.1 Rhysida immarginata
AGTTTTTTATTTTATTCTAGTCAGAGGCGTCTCTCCCTGGGTGAGAAAAGACGTTCTCCGGCGAGACGCAGGGTCTTTCCGGCAAGCCTCTGTCAGGCCCCTCGTTTACAATTTGGCTTTTAGCCGTTTTTTAGTATATTTCTTACTGGAGTCGTTTTCCCTCCTCCGTGAGGACCGGGAGCGTACACCAGTGAGCGGCATGGGACTTTCTGACATAGCATGTCACGTCAGACCCGCGAGTAAGATTTTATCGACCCTCAGACAGGCGTGGCCCCGGGACAAACCCGAGGCCGCAATGTGCGTTCGAAACGTCGATGTTCAATGTGTCCTGCAATTCACATTACTTCACGCAGTTGGCTGCGTTCTTCATCGACCCACGAGCCGAGTGATCCACCGCTCGGAGTTGTATTAAACAAAAATAGTCTCTTTCGTTCACGAGCAGTCCATTGCTGTAGACGCATCTACAAACCAACATGGACCCTCAAACGACCTAGATTCTGGTCTAGCTGGATTCCAACCGGCCACGGGCATCCTCTCGGTTGGCAGACTTTTAACCGAGGTTTGAGAAAGAAATCTAGGGAGGAGAGCAGCCGGCTCGAAAGCCGTCACGCAAACCCATGCCAACCCAGAAACAACGGCCAACGCAGCTGTCGGCAGCCAAGTCTTACCAGTACCCTTTAGGGGTTCCGGTGGCTGCCACTCGGCATCGCCGTTCTTTCCGTTCCATCTCTCCGGTGCCAGAGAGCGTGTGGCAGGGCCCAACCATCGCCCCAAGTACAGAGGCTCTGCCTTCTTGCACATCCGAGCTTTCTCCCACACAGCCGTGCAAGCTGTTCGGTACAGACGAAAGCATCGGATCACAAGCACTCAGAGCCTCTGGTGGAACTGGCTGTTTCCTCGACCTGTCGCAGCCTACAGACACGGTCTATTCATCTCATGACTGCCGCCAGACTCCCAACAGAACGTCGGGATTCATTGCCTGGTCTTCAGGGTTTAGTGGAAAAACTTGCTACGCAGTACGCACTTTACTGTTAGCCCGCTTTACCGCGCCTTTTCAGATGCGGTCAGTCTACGGGTTCGAGTACGGACGTGCGACTCGTTGCGAGTTTTAAAAGTAATCTTACAATAATGATCCTTCCGCAGGTTCACCTACGGAAACCTTGTTACGACTTTTACTTCCTCTGAATGGTCGAGTTCGGTCATCTTCCCGGCACGCCACCGCGACCCGAGGGTCGCAGCGACCGCCAGTCCGAAGACCTCACTAAATCATTTAATCGGTAGTAGCGACGGGCGGTGTGTACAAAGGGCAGGGACGTAATCAACGCGAGCTTATGACTCGCGCTTACTGGGAATTCCTCGTTCACGGGGATAGTTACAAACCCCGATCCCTATCACGAAGGAGGTTCAACGGGTTACCCGCTCCTTTCGGAGTGGGGAAAGCACACGCTGATTCCTTCAGTGTAGCGCGCGTGCGGCCCCGGACATCTAAGGGCATCACAGACCTGTTATTGCTCAATCTCGTGCGGCTGAGCGCCGCTCGTCCCTCTAAGAAGCGATCGTCCGATCCAGGCAAAGCCCCGTTTCCCCGCCTCCCTCCCCCCAACTCCATCTGAGAAGGAGAAAAGGTTTCAGAGGCGCTGGCATCCCGAGTTCGGACGTCTATTTAGCAGGCTAGAGTCTCGTTCGTTATCGGATTTAACCAGACAAATCGCTCCACCAACTAAGAACGGCCATGCACCACCACCCACCGAATCAAGAAAGAGCTCTCAATCTGTCAATCCTTATGGTGTCCGGGCCGGGTGAGTTTTCCCGTGTTGAGTCAAATTAAGCCGCAGGCTCCACTCCTGGTGGTGCCCTTCCGTCAATTCCTTTAAGTTTCAGCTTTGCAACCATACTTCCCCCGGAACCCAAACACTTTGGTTTCCCGGAAGCTGCCCGCCGAGTCCTCCGCGGAACTCCGGCGGATCGCTGGTCGGCATCGTTTATGGTTAGAACTAGGGCGGTATCTGATCGCCTTCGAACCTCTAACTTTCGTTCTTGATTAATGAAAACATTCTTGGCAAATGCTTTCGCAGTAGTTCGTCTTGCGACGGTCCAAGAATTTCACCTCTAGCGTCGCAATACGAATGCCCCCGTCTGTCCCTGTTAATCATTACCTCGGGTTCCGAAAAACCAACAAAATAGAACCGAGGTCCTATTCCATTATTCCATGCTGGGCTATGCGGGCGGGACACGCCTGCTTTGAGCACTCTAATTTGTTCAAAGTAAACGTTCCGGTCACCCAAGACACTCAACGAAGAGCACCGAGGGACGGCCGGTAGGATGGCTCCGGGGCTGGCAGTGAAACCACACACAAGGGCATGGACCGCCAGACCGGCACCGAGATCCAACTACGAGCTTTTTAACCGCAACAACTTTAATATACGCTATTGGAGCTGGAATTACCGCGGCTGCTGGCACCAGACTTGCCCTCCAATAGATCCTCGTTAAAGGATTTAAAGTGTACTCATTCCAATTACGGGGCCTCGGAAGAGTCCCGTATCGTTATTTTTCGTCACTACCTCCCCGTGCCGGGAGTGGGTAATTTGCGTGCCTGCTGCCTTCCTTGGATGTGGTAGCCGTTTCTCAGGCTCCCTCTCCGGAATCGAACCCTGATTCCCCGTTACCCGTTACTACCATGGTAGGCGCATAACCTACCATCGACAGTTGATAAGGCAGACATTTGAAAGATGCGTCGCCGGTTGCGAGGACCGTGCGATCGGCTCCAAGTTATCCAGAGTCAACAAACGGCAACGGATCGAGTCTCCGATCCGTATTGGTCTTGTTCTAATAAAAGCGCTCGTCCCCGAAGGTCGGAGCTTTTCGGCATGTATTAGCTCTAGAATTACCACAGTTATCCAAGTAGGGTGGTACGATCTAAGGAACCATAACTGATTTAATGAGCCATTCGCGGTTTCACCTTAATGCGGTATGCACTTAGACATGCATGGCTTAATCTTTGAGACAAGCATATGACTACTGGCAGGATCAACCAGGTATCTCTTCAACAAAACACACTCTTCAACCGGCCAAGCAGTATCCAACGCCGCGTACGTGACGCAGACACCCTCGGCCGATTTTATTTTTTTTAAAATAACGTGAATCTCCGCAGAGCTCACAATAGCACCACGGACGGGCGATATATCCGTCGGCGCCTTTCAAATCTATATTCCGGCTAACCGAGTCTGCTTCACGGCAGCCGTTTGCTCTCTCTCTCTGGTACGATGTCGGGCAGCTCCCTCGTATCGGAAGGCTCACTCGAATCCGTCACCAAATCAAGAGCATCCATCCATTCTACACCGGTCAGAATCGACGTTCGCAGCGGGGCGCAACGACGTTCTACCGTCAAAGCTGAAGCACGAACCTCAAATCCCGTCATCGGGCTTTAAGTAGCTCCATTGAAATGCCTCTTTTTATTATTATAAACGGAATCGTAACCTTAACGTCCCACAGTCAATTTTCAAGTGATCCCGGGAACGATTCTCTGGCGACCGCCGGTCGATGCGATCGCTACAAAGAATCCAGCCTTTTTGCTGCCAGGATCAGGCCGTCAACAAAGCCATGGGTCGAAACCACAGACTTTCTAGGGTGCCGGGTTACCAATCACACCCATGACCTCGACGAGAGAAGGTTCCCCACCTGCCGGAGAAAAACAACCGTACAGCCCACTGACAATTCGCCGGCAGCGAGTACGGCACCTTGTTCAGGTAACCGTAAACCCCAGCGGATTGAGCTGAAACGGATGCCCTCGCCGACGGGCGGGAATCCCTCCCTTACCGAAGGTTTATGGGAGCCTTAAAGCAGCTTGTCGCCGGTCCAACGCCACAGCAGAGAAGAGTTCCC
This sequence comes from Rhysida immarginata, assembly GCA_023313115.1. Classification (NCBI taxonomy): domain Eukaryota; kingdom Metazoa; phylum Arthropoda; class Chilopoda; order Scolopendromorpha; family Scolopendridae; genus Rhysida; species Rhysida immarginata. Next base: position 7,077 of record JAHWFO010105813.1, read on the forward strand.
CCCCGCCAAAGAAAACAACCGCATAGCCCACTGTCTTTCCGCCGGTCGCGAGAATATAAGGCCCTTGTTCAGGTAACCTCAACCCTCGAGCGGATTTGAGCTTAAACGGATGCCCCTTCGGTCGGCGGGGATCCCTCCAATGTTCCGTGAAACATTTTTGGCAACGTGATCGCCTCAAAGAATACGGCCGGGTGAATCCTAGCACATTCGCCCGTGCAATATTTGACATGAACCCGTGAAGGTACGGGCGAGCGCCGGTCGTGGTTCGCACCTTCCTTCTATTTAGGGTACCAGTCCAGAGAGAAAAGCTTTTAGGAAACAATTATTTCTCTTGCCTCTGTGTTTAATAACGTTCAGACGCTTTAATTTTGATTCCTCAACTTTCACTCGCCAAGACGGGTCTCCCTATATATAGCACCGGACCGTCTACACTTGTGCCAATCTTAAAAGTAGGCATTTACAAGTCCGGGAAAGGGGTTCAGCCCCGGCCGCACAAGAGTGGCCAAACGCGGCATGAAATTCGAACCTCCGGTAAATGCCCCTCAAAAGTAGCATGTTTATTTTTGGACTGTTGATGTTCGAAATTTTTTCATAGGAAGATCCTCTAAGAGTTCCGTACTCAACAACTAAAGCCCGGGTCGGTCTGCTTCCAGCCCGAGCAGCTCGGCTGGTCGTTAACCATGTGCGTGCCGTGGCCCCAGCCATGCCGAAATTTCGAATTCCACGGATCGCGTTGATATTCGACGGGGACATGCGCCTGTTAAGGCCGCATCGTTTCGCCTAGTTTCCGGTCATTCGAACTTAGCCAAAATTTCGGGTGCCTCGTGCGTCGTTTGAGCTCTGTTCTTCTCTGGAGCTCTGTTCTCGCGCTCGCTTGAGGTTTGTTCTGTTCGAAAGTTTGAACTCCACGAATCGCGTTGATATTCGACGGGGACATGCGCCTGTTAAGGCCGCATCGTTTCGCCTAGTTTCCGGTCATTCGAACTTAGCCAAAATTTCGGGTGCCTCGTGCGTCGTTTGAGCTCTGTTCTTCTCTGGAGCTCTGTTCTCGCGCTCGCTTGAGGTTTGTTTGTTTTTGTTCCAAATTAAGGCTGTTGGAATCTACAGGGGATACAGGACTCCGTTTGCCAGATAATATGCACGAATTTTGATGGCAGTGAGACGTTTTATGTATGTATGGATGGATGGATGGATGGATGGATGGATGGATGGATGGATGGCTGGCCTCGTGGGTTCGTTTGAGCTCTGTTCTTCTCTGGAGCTCTGTTCTCGCGCTCGCTTGAGGTTTGTTCTGTTCGAAAGTTTGAACTCCACGAATCGCGTTGATATTCGACGGGGACATGCGCCTGTTAAGGCCGCATCGTTTCGCCTAGTTTCCGGTCATTCGCACTTAGCCAAAATTTCGGGTGCCTCGTGGGTCGTTTGAGCTCTGTTCTTCACTGGAGCTCTGTTCTTCTCTGGAGCTCTGTTCTCTTGCAACTGGACAATGGCTGGTCGAAGGTTTAGCGGACGAGAGGGTCAGGTCCTGTACTTCTTCAGCACATACGCCGCTGTTGATTTCGGGTGGTTCCGGCTGCTGGCAATCTCTCGTATGGATGCGCCTTGGAGCGGCATTCCAACCAGGACACCTTTTTCGAACTCTGTCAGCTCCGCCTGTCGCGGCATGATGCTTCAGTTAGAGTCACTGGTGTTGTCTGATGACTATCTTTGCATTTCCATACAGTAGTGACTCGTGTGGTAGCGGAAAGGTCTATTTTTTGCTGGGTGGATGGGAGTCCAATTACTTTCTTCCAACTATTGTTTATAAAAAAAAGAAAAAAGCCAAAAGAAATCTCTAGATAGCATTAGGTAGGGGGAAAAAAGAAGCAGCTGGCTGAAAATTTTTTTGGATGAAAATAAACTAAGAACAATCATAAAATGTAAAGCCCTTCAAATAAATTCATTTTGCTCCTACATCATTTTTTGAACAATGTCATAATTTCAAGCACATGAAACTAAATAACCACCTGTTGAATATTAATGAAAATATTTGTACTTGTTAATGGATACATGAATAAGATAGAGACAGAGAGAAATGTTCCAACAAACCAATTGGATTTTGTCAAGAACAGAGTTTTTCCCGAAAAGTGATTAAACCAATGTTTATGAATTTTTTCTGAAAAGTGATTAAACCAAAGTTGATGAATTTTTTCTGACTTTCTAATAAATTTTTAGTCAAATTTCTCTCTGTTACTATTTTACATATATAAGGAAGTGTACTTTTCTAATTTTTGGTCAGTGTATACTTGGTATCTCAAGTAGGTGCTAGCGTCTGAAAAATAAGCTTTTTTGGTAACGTTTTTCAACATTTTAGCAAATCTACTTGGAATATAAACATAAAACTTGGTTTGTGGGATAATTATATCATATGAAAACTATGTATCAAGTTTTATAAAAATCCTATAAGTAGATTTGGATTTTGGTGTTTTCACAGGAGTTTTCCCTTAACAGAGGAACGATTAATTCTTGTAAAACAATAATACAGGGGCGCTAATAATAAAGTATCACCAAACGAAATTTAAGAATATCGAAGTACGGAAAAACGTGAGGGGATGGTCCGCTACAATATACAAGATCATGTATAGAATAAGGAATACAATTGTCTGGTTGGTTGAAGGTTCCATAATAAAAAACTTAATACACAGCATTGGTTGGACAAGTCATCTGACTGGTCGTTACATTACAAAATTAGGGGAAGGCTAATTTATCTGATCCATTGATAAATTTACATTATTGGTTTGACAAATTTATACATGCGTTTGGGCTATTACTGGAAATTAAAACAAGTTTTCTTAGCGTATAAAATAAAGGAAAGATTTACAACTGCCTGGGCTAATAACGAAATTAGAACAAAACTGATTGCAGGATCATTTATAAAGTAAAAATTATTATAGGAATTTATCCTGCATAAAAAAGGGTATATGTCAAAGTCTTACTGCGAATTTAGGATGGATTTCTTCTTTTCTGGATCGTTTACGGATTTGTAAATTTCTATCTCTTCCAAAATAGGGGTATTTCTTGGGTCGTTGGCATATCTCAGGAAGTGGCGGGTCGTAATAAAACTTTCTGGAGGTGCTGCGTCAGAAAATGTAATTTTTTCACGAACTATAGAATAGCTACTGACATTAAGCTTCAGGATTATACAGGGTGCATCTGAAACCCTGTCACGAACTTGGAGGGGAGGTAGTATGGGTGATTCTAAGCAAAAAATTTCATATGACCATGCGTCCGAATTTGAACGATAACTGAGATATTAACAGAAATATAAATGCCGCCACCAAGATCAACAAGTTAATAACTCAGGTTCTGTAAAGCCTAGAATAATGAAATTTGGATCAAATTCATATCTCATTCATCGTTCAAATATGGACCCATGTTCATATGAACTTTTTTGCTTAGAATCACCCATACTACCTCCCCTCCAAGTTTGTGACAGGGTTTCAGAAACACCCTGTATAATACACAGTATAAAGACAATATTAAAGAAAAAAAGACGCATTATATTGAATGTTATCGATATCGAAAGTGAAACTGCGGGTGCTGCAGTTCCGCAGTGCCTATGTACGAGCCGCAGTTCCTCAGAACTTCTGTCACTTCCAACAAGGACTCAAAGAAATACTAATCCACAACAAAAGTTTATTCATACGAATGCGCATTTCGGCAGCCAAGCTACCTTCGTCAGCGTATCCAAGACTTGATCAGGACAGAGTGTTCTGTTCAGATGAAGTAACAGACAAATCGACAATCGACAATCGAGCACTGGACAATGAGCAGCGTCAGATCGAATAAGATACATTTCGAACGCCCATTGTTTTTCACTCGTTTCGTCTTATCCAAGTTCTGAACTATGCCTCTTTTCATTAAAATAAGATAAGGGAAGTTGCTAAACCGTAATATTCCGCGGATTTTTTCATCTCTTGACCCTAATTGTAAGAAACAGTGCGAGTGGTACTGAAGCAGAGCTCCTAAACTCACTCGTCACTTGTATAGACCAGGGGAATTACACTGAGATAGGTGAGAAGCCTGAAAAAACCCCGAAGGTCCTCCTCAAAATCATTGAAGAATATTCCTCTCATTCTGGTGATAAAAAGGTTGATTGAAGATTGTCATAGAAGCGAGGGGGAGCCAGAGGCGAACTAAGCTATCCAAAAATCGGGGAAGATAAGATTCCTCGAAGTTAACTTCCAGGACATGGCTGGGCAAACGATGTTTTAAGCGTTTCCTGCAGTCAAGAGGGTTGTGAATTTCAGACAACAACTGATTCCTGTGATTAAGCATTTTCAGGAGCATGGTCGTTATCGTATTCTGTACAAATTTGCCAATATGCGTCATCCCTAGATCCTCATGGACGACATTATTGTTGGCTACTCTACGATCAAGTTTCACAATTGCTCTAAGAGTAATATTTTGGAATGTCTGCAGCTCCTTCCACCTTGTTTTGCACACGGAAGCCCAAGCTGGCATACCATGAAGCAAGATCTAGCGGATGATCATTTTGTATATGAGCAGCTTGTTATCAATGTCAAGTGCACTGTTACGACCAAGCAATGCGATCAAACTAATTTGGCCATCTTTGCCTTATTCAGCGCGTAGGAAACATGTCGATTCCACGTGAACCAGGAATCGATCACTACACCAAGATATTTATACTCTTTGACCCAGTCGGTCTTATTTCCGTACAGGGTAAGCAAACCTAGGGGGTTTCTGCGTTTGTTAGTGAAGAACATAGCCTTGCAAGTCGAACTTGTAAACATTTAATTTCAGCCTCCATCTGTTGAATACTTTTTCGTAAAGATACAGCGCTTTTTGCAAGCGAGAGATGACATGGGAAGAATTACAGGCAAAGGTTAAGATAGCCGCATCATCAGCGTAGAAGTACAGTTTACACTTGTCGGGCTCGGGAAAGTCCTGGATAAAAAAATTGAACAAGGCTGGTCCCAGAATGACCCCTGTGGGACACCGGCTTTAACCACACATGATTGGGAAAGGGAGTCACCAATTTTAGCTCGAAAAGACCTGTCTGAAGGGTTAAGGCCTGGTTTAGGAATTCCTACGAAAATTGATTCCTTCCAGAAAGTACGGAAATATCCGAGTTTCCAGCAGTCATTAATTAGTATAACGATGTCAAGAATCAGATTGGAAGGTAGATTTTTAAGTGCATTATTTGTGATGGCATCCATTCCAGGGGCTTTCTTATTCTTGAATTTCTTGATGATCTCGACAATTTCCATCGGGTAGATTGATCGCTCTATAGGAGCACGCCGACCTTCATAAAAATTAAAATACACATCACGAACCTCGCTGATTGCATGCTCTCCCTCAGGAGTATCTGGAATTGGGGTGATGAATTGATTGCTAAGTGACCCAGCAATTAATTGAGCTTTATCTGGGTTTGTAGTAGCAAGAGTAGTTCCGTCTGGAGAAAACACGGGTGGGAATTTCGATTTCTTACACTTAAGAGCTCTAATCATAGTCCAGAGCGAGTTGTCATGAGTTGAGAGATTCTTCAATTTGCTAGTCCATATTTGCACTCGTGACTCTCTTACTTTTTCGTGGACCCTCCTAGATAGCCTATTATACTTTCTCTTAAAGTTGGGATCACGTGTACGCTACCAAAGTCTTCGGAAGGCATTCCTGTCTGCAATAATTTGCCTAATACTTGGAGGAAGAACGAGATGATCAGGATATTTAGGGTTTATATGGCAAGCACTAGCAGACATCGCATTGTTGATATTACAAGTAATGTCTATGAATCTATCATTGATTTCATTGGTGCTGGAGGCTCTCGCTGTGTAGCCGTTGCTAGTTTTAAGGAAATCACGAAAGAGTTTCCAATCCCGCTTTATAGGTGTCACAAAGTTTTGCGACATGTTTGGGCTCCAATATTATTAACCGACCCGATCAGGTAAATAATAATGTCGAAGTTCGAATTGCGCCACAAGGTGGCGGCTCGAATCGAAACTGCGCGAGCTGCGATTGTGAGCTCTCTTGGCGAGTAAAAGGAGCGCGAAAGTGGCGGAAACAGCGCGTAGAATGGCGCAAGAGGAATACGTCGAGGCGGGCAAAAGAGTTGAGAGAGAGTGACCGTGGAAGGGAACGGAGAAGGTTATCCGAGCAGAGTTTGGACGAGCTTTCAGGGCTTCGTGATTTAGAAACGAAGAAAAGTGCGTCGAGGGCGTTGAAGGGACAGCCTCGAGTGAAAACAACGCAAGATTCTCGTCGCGAAAGCATGTGCGTCGGACATTGACAAGTACGGAACTTTTTCTAATAAGGATGCTTTAAAAGTTTTTGTATTAGGAAGCACCGTGCCAGACTCAACAACAGATTACGGAGTTTCGTCAGTGCTTGAGTCCGCCAACTGTGCAACTAACAGCCACGTCAACGAACCCGACCTCAATGAGAAGCGATTAGGCCTCGTCGGTAAAGTGACCTGTGCGTTCGGCATTCGTCGCAGTTCGAGTCTGCTCCGGTTATCAGCCAGCTCCTTAGTCGTCGTAGATAGGATACAACGCTGGATTCTCGAAGGAGAATTAATCCCAGCCGGAGACAATAGGCAAGACCAGGACCAATATTGGAGTAGAGTTTTTCCCTGGACGATATCCACCTACATACAGGAGAGTCTCGGTGCCTTCTTCCCTCACGACAGGTAAGCCATGTTTCCTATTCTTTATGACTGGCTCTGTCAGGTCGCACAATCTCTCTCATAATGTTCCCGCCCGCCATTAAAGGGAAATTTCTAGGCGCGTCATTTTAATGGTTATTGCATACCGTTGCGTTTAGAATTATTTTAAAAACAGAAAGTTTCTTGAATAAAATGTTCTATTTCCTGGGCTGCGCGGTTATGAGGGCTACTGTGTTCGTTAGTCAATTTGTTCAGTGAATATAGTTAAGTTTGGGCTTGTACTGCGTTTGCGGCTTAGATTGTCGACGGTAGTAAATCCTGTTTATTTTTCTCTCGTTGACAGATTCCCTGTGGGATCGTTCCAGGTACCAAACGCTCAGCGTGAACGCTCTCTGGGTTGCGTTCCATGAAGCTGTTGACCAGTTAATTAAACTTCATTGGAAGCAAGGTGTTCTAGTTGGAAGGGCGATGACGGTTTGGCAAATGCACGACATACAACCCCGCGTCTCTTCCCATTAGGATATTGCGTTAGAAACCGAATGTTGTAATATCACAATACTTCGGCAGTTTTTGTGTGTGCTTTGCACTTCGCGTGAGTTTCTGCGTTTATGCAGAGGTCACGTAGGAATAGACTAAATTTAAATATTGCATTTAATTTTTAATTAAATTCTATTCCTGTTGGATTGTAAGTTCAATCTTTATTTTTGTTAATAAATTGCTTTATGTAGTAATTCTTACCTAAAGTTATGCTCTGTGTCTTTATTTATTGATAACTTTATCTTCTTCCACTGCGCTCATAACTTTTGCGTGACACAGAGCAGTTACTTTAGCGAGTGGTAGCATCGCGTGGACGTTTTTACGTACCGGAGGTCTAGCGCGTTTTTTGCGTGTGGTAGCATTTTATCGATGGTTTACGCATTAGACGCTTAGCGCAACATAGCGAGTGGTGTCTTTGTTTTTTTTTAACGCATAGTTTGGAGGTTCTTGTGCGTTGGAATAGTTGTGTTTTTTTTCCCATGTTTAGGCAGGTTCAGCTTTTGATATTAGTGTCACGGCGTGTTTGAGTTTGTGGGGAAAAAAAAAAAAAAAAAAAAAAAGGGAAACTTCTTTTTGCCCTTCTTTACAGAAACCAGGGGTGTTCTGCCATTGAATTTTCCATTGGGCTGGGCTGTGCACATCAAAGTTTTTGGTCATGATTCAGAGTGATTGTGTTCAGTCCAGAGCATTTACTTTAGCGAGATAAGGCGTTATAAGGTGAATGTCTATTTTAGTTGTTTTAACTGTTGTTTCAGATCACGACAAAAGTCTAAGGTAAAAACAAACACGTTTAAAAAAAAAAGTGTATAAGGAAGATTTTGGCAGTTTAGAATACTATGGCAAAGCAAAATAAGGACCAATGGCGGTTGGAGAAATCCATATATAAAATATTGGCAGAAGTGAAATACGCTAAGCAAGACCTAAGGCAGTTTAATGCAGCCTTTCAGTTGTTAGCTGACCAGTTGAATTCGGTAACAGAGGAAAAGAAAGTACAGCTGTATGTTATGCATTGCAAAACGAATTTAAAGAAGGTTTAGACAATGGCACACCTAGGAATTTAAAGCAAGCTATACTTAGAGTAGAAACAGCAAAAGGAAACTGCCAACAGGCAAAGGAGGCAAGAAAAGCCCCTGACACAGAGGTCATGGCTATATCAAATTGGGTAACAGATGAGGATCTGTTGCGCCGAATAAGCAAGGGCTATCAAAGGTGCCCTTATGTTAAAGCGAGGATACGGCGACTAAAGGAGCCGTACTTTCGCGAAAACGGTTTGATTTTTAAAAGGACAGCTAGTGGCATTAAGTTGCTTTTACCGGCGATCAAGAGATTGGTTTACCAAGTGGTAGCCTCATTGTATAGTGACCCGGCAGCTGACCATCTAGGTATTTATAAAACCTTAGCGAGGGTAAAGCAGCAATTTACCTGGGCCAGTATGACCAAAGATGTCATTGCGTTTATTGCCGAGTGCCAGCATTGTCAGGCCAATAAAGTGGAACGCCATAAAGCATTCGGGGATCTGCAGCCGCTAGAGGTCCCGGCCCAAAGATGGCAGATAATTGCCATTGACTTTGTCCTTCCGCTTCCTAAGACTAAGAAAGGGCACGACGCGCTGTTAACGGTCACGAAAAGGGTGCGCTTAATTCCGTGCCATGTTAATGTCTCGGCGAAAGAAACGGCCCAACTGCTGGTCGACAACATAATTAAAATTCATGGATTTCCGCAGGCCATAGTATCGGATCGCGATGTTCGATTTAACGCCGATCTATGGAAATTTATATTTCGGGCCCTAGGTACGTCACTGAAATTTTCAAGTGTGTACCATCCGCAGTCTGATGGTCAGTCCGAGAGGACAAATCAGACTGTGATACAAATATTAAGAAATTATGTGAATTTGGACAAGTCAGATTGGGATGACTTCCTAACGGCAGCAGAAATTG